>JARNME010000407.1:484919-807883 GCA_030179655.1 Scaptomyza flava
AAGGTATACCTGTTGCATACTGCCGATTATTGGGCTAGGCATAGCTCTGCGGCATATGCAATTTAGTTCTGGCAATGAATACATGCACTCAATGACTGGACGCGGACTTTGCTGCAAAAGCATTTGATCTGGCGTCCAGTATACCTGACTTGCCTGCTGTCTGTAACAATCAAGGACCAGAGGTGTGGCACGGCCATTCTGCAGCTCCTTATACCTCAGCGCCAGCAGCGAGAGCATTGAATGTTGACGGTTAGACAAATACTTCCCTGCCGAGCCATTCGAGAGCCGGCTATTACGCTTTTTTACATGCGCAAAAGCTGGCGATGAAAAGTTGACACCTTCTGGAGCTAAGCTGACGCGTGGTAACTTTTTACACGCTGTGGCCCAGCTATCAGCTTTCGCGTGATTGCCTTTACAGGAGCGAAAGACACAGGGGATACATTAGTGTTCCGCCGCTCGTTGATGAGGTGCACTTTAGTTGCAGAGGGCAGCGGAGAGCGATTTATAGATTTGTGGCAAAACTCTTTTACCCTATTGAGTATCTCCTCGCGCGTAAGCAGCCCGCCGATGCGTCGTGCGGTCGACTTTTTGCGTCCCAAAATCTCCGGAGTCTCATTCTCGCTTTCATATCCACGTGGCATATCCTGACTGTTTAGGGCTTTTAGCCCAGCCATTACGCTCTGGTAACGAGGCGACGGCAATTGGTGCGTATGGGTGAGCATCAACCCCGATCTGCTAATAGAAGTGCCATCGAGTATTACCTGTTGATTGCGATCGGTGATGTCGGAGAAGGTGCTGCGCTGGTGCAACCCGCGTACAAAATAATACTGTGGCTGATGTTGCGAATGCAAACGCTCATAAATATTCTCTTCGCTCTGTGATTGCTGCTGGTGTTGATGGTCTTGTTGTTGCTGCAGCACCTTATAGTACAGCTTTTTATCGATCACTTCTTTGATGGCGCGTAGTTGTTTCCACTCATTATGATCATTGATGGCTGATTCCGCCTGTTTCAGTCGTTGTTGCTCCGGAGCTTTTCTTATTGGAGTCGATATGGCATTGGGATATTGATCGCTAGCCATGCTGATTGCTGCAGAGCGATGAGGGCAAACACTCCCCAATCGCGTCAGATTCCGCTGTTCTTGCAATTTGATTTGAATGCGATCATTGTCTCTAATGAAAAGTCCCAGATTGTCCTCAGGCGTGACATTTCTGGGTATGACGCTCTGGCGTTCGTTGTTGCATTGCAATGGCACGTTATCCAGCTTGCTATTCTTTATATGTATTCGCCATATACCCTTCATATTTATTTCACTTGGTTTAGCCAAAAATTCGCTTGAATTGGCGATCAGGCTAGGTTGGGCTGCATTCTTCAATTGTCTATTATGTGAGAGCCCTTTCGTTTTATTATATTTGCTATATTCATCGCTATCGCCAAAGACTGTGGGGGGTAGTAGCTTGATGTCCTTCAGTATATTCTTACTTCGCGTTGCATGAAAGTTATTAGAGAGACGCTGCTGCACTGAAATCTTTTTGCTCTTTTCCTTGGAAAGTATCGCAAACGATTTAAAAACCTGTTGGCGGTGTTCCTCGTCAGTTTGGAGTGTGATCAAACCTTTAGGTGTCGGTGTGGAGTTGGGCGTAGCAGAAGACGCAGGACTATTGACATCACCATTTGGCATTAGCGTGAGGTCTTTCCGTTGCAGATAAGTGGTAAACTCTTTGGAGCTGATTGTGTTGGTGAATGTCGTCATTTTGGGATTGTTGTTCGTCATGTTTTTGTATTTGTTTGCCAATTCGAGCTTATCGGATGTGTGCAGGTTCAGCTCATCGCCGGAGTCGCTCTTGGTCAGAGGTCCATCTATGTCGTCCAAGTCGTCGTCAGAGTTGATTTGTAGCTTTTTGACGCGCTCGTCAAATTTTTTTGCGTTTTTAGCCACTTCGGCAAGATTTAAGTATTCACCGTTGGATTTGCTGCCTATTCGGATCTTTAAGTTGGCCAGTTCCGGATAATTTGGCTTTGAGCACTTTTTAAATGTAGCTATCTCGGTTTCTTTGTTGTTGTTATTGTTAGTTTCTTTATGATTTTTTGTATGCGTTTTTGATTCTCTCAATCGACTGAGCGTCCGTGCAGCTAAGGGTTGCTCTCGCCTAGGTTTTTTGCAGGCGATTTCACTTAGCTCTTCGAATTTCAGACGTGCAAGTACTGTGGGATCGTATACAAAGAATGGATCGGGATTTTTAATATACGTTTTTATAAACTTAGATTGCTTAAGAACCTCATCAGTTGTTATGAATTCGTCAGCACTAAGATTCACTTTAGTGACATTATATTTTTGTATATTTGTTTCGTTCTTATGGTGCTTACGCTGCTTGTCCGTTTGATCTTTTTTCTCGATATTTATCAACTTCTCTAGTTCACGCTCACGCAATCGTTGCGTAACATTTTTTCGTACGCTTAATGTAGATAATCTTACTGGCACTGGTGGCGACATTTTTCTATCTTTACCAGTTACGTGAATGTTCTTAAAAGGGTTCTGCTGATCAACGATTGGCTCACCTGAAGTAAACTTACGTATTTTTTCATCATTCGAGTCAAATTTAAAGAGCTTCTTTTTAAGTATGGTGTGCTTATTTTCATATGAATTCTTAGTTTTATCGTATGGTTTAACTGTCTTTAGATTGTTATCTAATATAGACTGCGTAGACAAATTACTATTTGTAAACTTCGCATTCAGAACACTGGAATATATAATATTTACAATATCCTCCACAGTCTCGCATGACGTGTCTTTTGCGATGTAATTTTGCCCCTTGTCGATCTTGTCAGACATATTTTCATACAGCTCTCAGCAAAAGGTGACAGAAGGGAGTAAAGCAGCAAAACGGGGTTTGGATTGTTGCAATTGAATCGCGTAAAGAAATCTTAAAAGACAATAAAAAAAATTATAATTTACATTGTTAAAGAGCACACGTCATATCATACTTATAAGTCATCGTTTCCAATCAGTTCATTATGTGTCTGCAAATATAGATAATGAATACAAAGTTCTGATTAAAAATTTTGAAAATATAACATAAAATATTTAAACAATAGCACTAGATAACAAGGTTTTCTTTAATGAGAGATATGGAGTCTTTTCCAATGTATTCTTTATTGTGTTTGTTCGCTGAAAACGGTCCTGTTTACAGAATTTGGATGTGAAGGCAAAAAAAAAATTTTTTTTTTATTTCTTATGTGCATATTCGCGCGGTAGGGTAACAATTCAAAGCCACACACAATGAAACTCGCTGCCGTAACTCACAAAAAAAGGCATCACAGACACTAAAAGTGCAATTCAAAATTGAAATATTATGAGGTTGTTTTAGAACAATTGCCTCTGCCTGGTGTTGCGGCAAAGAAAAGTGGTAGTAAAAGACGAAGTCTCGCTCGTGAATTAACGAACGCTGTGTTTGTTGATTGGCATTCGCTTCGTATTGTTTGTGCTTAGATGCAGAGCAGCGCTGTAATTTTTACAGAGCTAAAAATGCTAGATCAGTAACAAAATAAAAGCCAAAAGAGCGGTATCTCAAATGAAACAATTTAAGCAAGTGGAAACAAATCAGTCGGACGCAACCGACTGCGGTATACTCGTTACCAGTATTAAAACCGGTAAAAAAAAAGTCTAATTGCAAAAGGGTAGGGATGCGGCAGGGGTGTACGCTGCTTTAAAGATTCTGCAATGCAGATAGGGATGCCACCAGCTATTCTCCTTCCAAATTTGGTGACTCTAGCCAAAGACCGTGGCATATCAATATGTTGCAATTGCTAAGAAAAGGGTTTACAGTTATTTCGTCTCAGGGTTCCACTCTCAAAATAGTCTGTGCAATGAGTGTGAGGGAGCGCGTAGCGCTTTTGTTTCAGTTGCCTTTGCACACAGCGGCCCGTCAAGTGTACGACAAGCGGCAGGCCAGCAGCAACCCAGAACGGTAAAAATTTGTTACTGTATGTGTGCGTGTGTTTCCCTTTTTGCTGGGCCTGCTTGTCTTGAATTTTGCTATTTTTCTTATTTTGGTTATTTTGTGTCGGCAAATGACATCGACAAGTCCATTACTCCTGTAAGGATGTGCGAAATAGGTGAATCTTACTTATCGATTTTGAGTTATCGAAATTATCGATTTGCCAGCCTCCAGTTATCGTAGAACCCAATCTTGACAGTTTAATTTAGTATCCCATTGATAAAAAAAATTTGAAGTTTAAAGTCTTTTACTTGAAGGGTGTGGAAAAAACTTGCACACCTACGGACGGACAGACACCCTGACGGACATTGAACAAAACCAATATACCATTTACCTTCGGTAACGAGTATAATAACCACCTTACGGTCAAGGTTGAATTTAATTCCTGATTTTAATTTTTATAAGATTGACATGGCTAAAAACCCTCTCCACTTCGGCGTTGGTCCAAGGCAACGAAAAAAATTGAAGCGCAACTGCAGCTGTTTCGAAAAAAGCGGCAGTTCATACCAGAATCTCAGCACTTTAACACTTTACTCCAAAACTTAACTGTTTCGTCAACATTTTCCCATTGTACAAGGTGAATGTCATAATAATGACGTTCCACCTTGTAAATGTCTAAAATGCCACAATGCTCCAGGATTTTCTTTGATGGCCGCATGTGCACGAAAAGCTTTTGCAGTAACTGTTAAACACCCGAGTTAACAAATCCTTCCGCAGCCACTCCGAAAACTCCGAGCTCTGTAACCAGGCATCTCGGACTTTTTGTTTGTAAAAAGGAATTTCAATTTTTATACTCGTTACCGAAGGTAAAGAGTATAATGGTTTTGTGCAATGTCCGTCATGGTGTCTGTACGTCTGTGCGTCTGTCAATCCTTATGTGTGCAAGTTTTTTCCAAACCCTTTAAGCTAGAGACTTGAAACTTTCCAATTCTCTTTATCTATGGAATAGTAAAGCTGGTAAGATAGCTCCCCCCCCCCCCCCCCAAAAGAAGCAGGGTATCTCTCAGTGCCCCCAAATCAAGGACCTGAAACCCACCGTGGATCATCACAGCCAGAGCAGAATTCCTGGTCCAAGGTAGTTGGCCACAAAGGCAAGGCAGCACGCACGCGGGCGGATGCTGTCACCGTTTCCGGGCTGGGTGACTGCAGCTTTGCAGACATCCTTAAAGTGCTCAGGAGTGAGCCATCACTTGCGCATCTCCGAGGGGATGTGGAAACAATCCGCAAGACGGCCAAGGGTGATTTGCTGCTACGGCTTGGTAAAAAAGCCAGCGCACAGCGCAAACGAGCTACAGCTGCAAGGTGCTGGGTGGGCGTGCAACCGTTAAAACACTGTCCGACACCATCAGGTAGAGATCTGCGAACTTGACGAGCTGGCGACGAAGGAAGAGGTCCTGGACGCGGTCAGGTCAGCTATAGGAGACCCGACAATGGATATTGACGTCGTCAAGACCCTGCGTCGTACGAGGGCTGGCCTTCAAACGGCAACCCTGGGCCTTCCGGCGGCTAAAGCGATAAGCCTCGTGGAGAAGTCGAAGATTCGCATTGGCTGGGCGGTGTGCCGCATTAGGCCTCTAATTCAGCCAAGGCGCTGCTATAAATGCCTGGAGTATGGACATACAGCTGTCCATTGCAAGAGTGGTGCAGACCATGGTAAGGCTTGCTACAAGTGCGGAGGTTCTGGACACGTTGCGAGAGTTTGCAACCAGCAACCAAAATGTGCCCTTTGCACGAGTAAAGGAGAGCGAATGACTGACCATGTGACTGGCTGTTACGGGAGTCCAGCGTACGGGTGCAGCTCAACCTCAACCATTGTGTCGCTGCCCAAGCCATACTGGAACAGACGATCTTGGAGGAAAAAATAGATGTCGCAGTGCTTAGCGAGCCGCACCACCGGGCAACCGCTAATGCTAGGATGTGGGCTTCGGACAGATCTGGGAAAGCTGCCGTGTGGAGCTGTGGTGACCTACAGTCCCCCTTTACACACGTTCTAGCCTCTGATTGCTTCGTGCGTGCGAAACTAGGAGATCTCTGGCTTTATAGCTGCTACTTAGCGCCAAGTCTCACGATCGGCGAGTTCGAAGCGGTGCTTATGGAAATCGCGGACGATACTAGGGGTCGCAGCAACGTTATAGTTGCTGGCGATTTTACCGCGTGGTCAACCGACTGGGGCAGCCCGTCTACGAACGCCAGGGGTACCCTCCTTGTGGAATCGTTTGCGTCCCTCGACCTAGTCCTTATTAACACTGGGTCAGAGAATACTTTTAACAACGGACGTGCTGGGTCAATTATCGACCTCACATATGTGAGCAGTGCACTCGCTCGCTCGGCATTGTGGTACATAAGTGACTGCTACACTGGAAGCGACCACGTGGCCATCATGTTTGCGGTTGGAGAAAGGCTGCGGGTGCCGGCAAGGCCCAACCCTGGTGTAGCATACCGGGTTGAGTCTCTCAACACGATGGGTTTTGCTGATTCGATTGCTCATATGGTAGCAGGCGGACCGGCGCATGATATGGTGGAACAGATGGCTCAGCAGCTAGAAGCTGCGTGTGCTGCGAGCATGCCCAGGCGGAAAGCATATAGACGCCATCACACCAGCGTGTTTTGGTGGAACGAAGAAATAGCTGAGGCTCGGCGAGCCTGCCTGAGATCGAGGAGGCGCTTTCAGCGAGCAGCCACACGAGGGTCGGGGGAAACTCGCTCGATGCAGCTTGAGTTTAAGGGCGCAAGAAAAGTGCTAAGGAACACCATCAGAGCCAGCAAAAAGGAGTGTTTCCTAAAGCTGTGTGACTCAGCTGACAATGACCCTTGGGGAAGAGCCTACAAGATGGTCTTCAAGCGTGTCAGCCAAGGCACCAACACCGAGAAGGCATCTTTCCGGACAGGTGGAAGGTGCAGAAACTCGTCCTGCTGCCTAAGCCAGATAAGCCTCCTGATGACCCGTCAGCATACCGGCCTATTTGTCTCATTGACAATAGTGGCAAGGTTTTCGAGGCGATCATAGCTGCTAGGCTGGATGACGCCGTGCAGAATGCTGGAGGACTATCAACGCTCCAATTCGGCTTCAGGAGGGCGAGATCTACTACCGATGCCATCAGGTCGGTAGTCAGCATAACCTCAGAAGCGATTTCAGGCACCCGCTGGCGCTTTGGCAATAAGCAGTACTGTCTCGTTGTGACCATTGACGATAAGAACGCTTTTAACACCGCGAATCGGAGCTACATTTTGGATGCCCTGGTGAGTTTTAGAGTGCCAGACTACCTCGTAGCAATCGTGAGGAGCTACTTTGACAGCTGTAGGCTGCGTTACCAAACAGATGATGGGGAGAAGGAGTACGCCGTTTCTGCAGGTGTTCCACAAGGATCTGTCCTGGGTCCTCTCCTGTGGAATATCATGTATGACGGGATACTACAGCTTCAGTTACCGGATGGTGCGAGTGCTATTGGATATGCGGACGACGTCGCTCTGGTGCTTGTAGCTAAAGACCTACGGCGAGTTACAGAGCTCTGCGATTGGTGCTTAGACGCAGTGACGAGGTGGACGGAGGAGAAAAAAGGTGTAATACGTGGATATCACGGTGGGAGGCGTCACAATGCGGTCCAAGGACTGTATCCGCTATCTTGGTGTGGTCATCGATCGGCGATTAAACTTTGGCGAGCACCTGGCATTCGTTCATCGGAAGGCAGCTGAATCCGTGCGAGCCCTTGTGAGGTTGATGCCTAATACGCGGGGTCCTAAACAGCAAACGAGGCTGCTGCTCACGAGCGTCCTGAAGTCGATAGTGCTGTATGCTGCTCCAATTTGGGTTGGCGCAACTTCGGTGGCCACCTTCAAATCAAATTGCTCTAAGGCAGAGTCCAGTTATGCCTTAGGTAGGACTTCTGGAACCCCTTCTGGAATATACAAAACCAGGGCTGACGGTTAACAGTATTCCATCGCCTGAGTAAGCGGAGTGAAATCTAGCTGAAATGGCTGATAGGCAAATGCTGTTACCGCCTCCGTCCCGTTAAAAAATAGCAAGTCTCCAGGATACGATCTCGGGCTCGTAGTCATTAAGTTGACAGTACCGGTTCAGATGTTATATTCCTGATTAACGCGGATCTGGCTCTGTATGCCCGACCCCATGAAGGCGGGTGTCAACCCTAGCGTGGCCTCACTGCTTGCATAGATAACCACGGGATTACAACGCGACAGTACAACGACCTGAGACAACGGCCCAGGAGTTGGGACCCAAAAGCATGAATATACAAACAACCCCCCAAATTGAAGGAGAGAGAGAGGCTTTTAGAATTCTTTCACAGAACCCCTGTGCTGGATTTGCTAGAAGCAGTAAGGTGTTAAGGTCGCCGACCAAAATTTCGACGCCAGCCGTTCAAGAGTTACACCAGGGCGCAAGGGAGCCTGTGGAGCAACACAACAGAACAGCGCTCAGCGACCTTGCAGAAGAAATCTCGAAGCTGGTCGAGATGATGGAAGATGGTAAGAGACGGTCGATTCCCCAGCCGATGCGTGACTCGATCGAGAGCATCAGGGCCCTATACGAGCTTGTAGCTATACAGCTACACGACAATAGGGCAAAGGCCGTGATACGGATGCACCAAGCTTCCCAGACGTCACCAATCTTCGGAAAGGCCATCGATAGCAAGAGAAAGCAGAATCCTGGAGCGGGTGCACCCTCCACCAAGAGGAGTAAGGGAGTGGTGGCGACGCAGGTTTCGACTTGCACTCAAGCCACGGATGAACCAGGGCCGGAGAGTGCCACGAAAGCTCCCCCAAGCAAAGAGAGTGAAGGAGAAAAATGGACCACGGTACGGAAGAAGGAAAATAAGGAGAGCAACCCTGGCAAGAGACGCATGGCGGAGAAAAGCAGACCAGACGCCATAGTCACATCTGCTAAAGGAGAGGCAAGTTACTCCGAAATACTTCGAAAAGTGAAGTCAGATGGAACGCTAAGCGGTGTTGGCCAGGTGGTTTCCAAAATCAGGAGAACCCAAAAAGGTGAGCTCCTGATCCAGCTGAGCAAATCTGGAGAGGGCACAACGGCGATCAGGAACCTTCTTGGTGAGTCCCTCGGGGAGCAAGTGGAAGTCCGGGCGCTCTCACCGCGAGTCACAGTCGAGTACAGGCATTTGGACGAAATCACCACTAAGGAGGACATACGCGAGGCCTTGAAAAAGCAGCTGCATATAGAAGCTATCTTGGTGGAAGATATCCATTTAAGAAAGGCTTACGGTTCGACGCAGACGGCTTCCATCAAGCTGCCTGTGGACGAAGCTAGGAAGGCTCTTGCCGCTGGAGTCGTGAAGGTCGATTGGGCTGTTTCCCGAATAAGGGAATGGATTACAGTCAAGAGTTGCTTCAAATGCATGGAGTTCGGCCACTTTGCAAGGGAATGCAAGAGCACGGTGGACAGGTCTAAGCAATGCCGTAGATGCGGACAAGAAGACCACATTGCAAAGGACTGCACAACAAAGCCACAGTGCATGCTGTGCATGAGTAATAAAACAAGGGCTGACCATGCGGCTGGCAGTGGAAAATGTCCAGTATGTCGGAAAGCACTTGAACAGCGAAGATGGAGATTAAACAGCTTAATCTTAACCATTGTAAGGCCGCACAGGCGCTTCTGATGCAGTCGACAAGGGAGAAGCATACTGACATAGCTCTTATCTGCGAGCCATTCAAAAGGATACCAGGGACCGGATGGGTAGCCAGCAGAGACGGTAAGGCGGCCATTTGGTCCATAAACACGCCACCCCGAGAAGTCAATACAGACCACAACGGATTTGTTAGGGCACGGATAAGCAGCGTTACATTCTACAGCTGTTACGCACCTCCAAGCTGGGGACTGGGAGAGTTCAAAAACATGCTGGAGGAAATCGTGGATGATGCACGCGGACGATCCCCGATAGTTATAGCTGGCGACTTCAACGCATGGGCAGTAGAATGGGGCAGCAGAGACACAAACACCAGGGGCTTCTGCTTTTTGGAAGAGTTCTCTGCACTGGATGTTACTCTCATGAATGATGGGAAATCGCTTACTTACCGAAAAGCCGGTTGTGGCTCTATAATTGACCTTACCCTGATGAGCTGCTCGTTAGGAAGGGGGGTAAAATGGAAAGTAAGTGAAGAGTTCACCTTCAGTGACCACCAGGCCATTTACTATGAACTGCGCAGAAGCTCGGCAAAGATGCCACCCAAGCTAACAGGACCGAAGTGGAAAGATAGCTGTCTGGACGAGCAAACTTTCGTGGACCTGCTAAACTATCTGGAATGGGAAAGTGGCCCTGCAGAGGATATGGCAAACCAACTAGTAAGAAACCTAGCTGATGCTTGCGACGCATCCATGCCTAGGCGGAAACCAAGCAGGCGTGGATCACCTTGCTACTGGTGGAATGACGAGATTAGCCAGCTGAGGAAAAAGTGCATACGTGCAAGGCGACTCTTCCAAAGAGCCAGAGATCGCCCGGACTTTGACCGCAGAGCCGAGGACTTCCGGAGGGCTTAGCGGGATTTGAAGCATAGCATCAAGCGCAGTAAAGCCAACTGCTTTCGCCAGATATGTGAAGAGGCCGACATCAACCCCTGGGGAACAGTCTATAAGGTGGTAACCAAGAAAGTAAAGAGCCAAACCACGCCAAGGACCACATGCCCAGTGGAGCTACGGAAAATCGTAGTGGCCTTGTTTCCACAGCACCCTCGGGTGCAAACGGAAAGCCCACACTTGACTCGGAGCACATAAGTCCAGTGACGACCGACGAGGTGACTGCGGCAGTTAGACAGATTGGTGACCAAAAGAGTCCAGGGCCCGATGGTATACCAAACAAAGTGCTAAAGCTTGCAATCGCCGCGAAGTCCCAGGAATTTGCGGACACCTACACTCACTGCTTACAGGAGGGAGTATTCCCAAGAGTATGGAAAGTCCAGCGACTCATCCTGCTGCCAAAAGGAGACAAGCCAGTCGAAGAACCCTCGGGCTTTAGACCGATTTGTCTGCTTGACACGGCGGGAAAGATTCTGGAGAAAATTATCTACGCAAGACTGCTAACGATACTGGACGCCAGACATGCACTTTCGGAGTCTTTCAGACAGGACTTTGGAATACGACACAGAGGATGGAATTAAGCGATTTAACGTCACTGCAGGTGTTCCACAGGGCTCAGTATTGGGACCCCTCCTGTGGAACGTGATGTACGACGAAGTACTCAGACTGCGCTTGCAACAGGGATGTAAGCTTATTGGATTCGCAGATGACCTGGCCCTCGTAGTTGTGGCAAAACACATACGAGAAGTAGGAGAAGCAGCTAATGAAGCTATTAAGATAATAGCATCATGGATGCGGGCTGCAAGCCTGGAACTAGCAGAGCACAAGACAGAGGCAGTTCTGATAACGAGCAGGAAAAAGACTGAATTTATGGAGGTGGAGGCTGGTAATGCTACCATCAAATCCATCCCGAGCATTTCAGCGTGGCAAAACCGGCGGCATGGGCAGCTCAACTACTACACCACCCAACTCCTAAGTGGTAATGGCTGCTTCCGTGAGTACTTGCACCGACTTGGGCATGAGAGTCCAGCGTTCTGTACCTCCTGTGGTGATAGGCTTGTAGAGGATGCCGAACACGTCTTGTCTCACTGCGGACGCTTTACCGGGCTCCGATATGAACTGGAGAGGGCTTTCGGCTGTAGCATCGAGTTGGACAACCTGGTGACATTGATACTGGCCAGCAGCGTCAATTGGGAAGCATTCAGCGCGTTCGCGGCGGCAGTCATGACCAATCTGCGTAAGGCTGAGCGCGAGCGAAGAGAGCAAGAGGATTAGGTGGAACATAGGCATTGGTGACGCATTACCTAACGGCCGTACAGCCAATGTTATGTTTTGCTTTTATTACCTAATAATAAGCCATTGTATGTATAGGATAAGCAATAAAGAGAAAAAAAAAAAAAAACACACACACACATATAACCTCCACCGGTTAAAAACCTTAGGGAAACCTTTGGTCAACGCGGGACTGCTTGAAGTTCTACGGGTGAGTGGAGACAAGTAGGTACAGTGGAAGGTATTGTGCGCCGCTCGGCACTGCCGAGATCTCCCCCCCCAGGGGAGTGCACTACCCCCGGTGCGAAGTCTGGTACCTCCAGGTGACATGCCAGCACCCGCGGTGGCCGCTCAACTCCAGGGGAAGGAGCCCGAAGAGGAAGATGTTTTTCAGCAGCTGGGTGCCATTCTGAACGGCCTTAATGCCCTTCTGTTCAGGCAGCGACACGTCAACCAGCTTATGAGAGACCTGGCAGCGAAGGCACTCAAACTGTACAAAGCCTTCTCTGGCAGAAGCAAGTCAGCTTGCAGTGTTAGCGCGGACATAGCCACACAGACGTCGCCGGTTGCAAAGCTGCATACTAGAGTAACTGAAAAAGTCCAACAGCAGGGTAGCGGCGCTGCGAGGACTACAGTGACGCCCAAGAGACGGCGTGAGCACGAGCCAGGATGGCAATGTAAATCAAGAGGCTTCGGAGTCGGTTCCACAGAACACGTGGCAAACGGCCCAGCGAAGGAAGGCTAGCAAGCCAGCCGGTAAGGCATCTGGCAAGCCGCCTACGAAGAGCAGATCGGATGCGCTGGTAATAAGTACCAGCGAGCTTTCCTATAGCGAAGTTCTGTCGCTTGTTACGCGCAGAAGCGACGGAAAACTCAACGGAGTCCGCGACAAGGTCTCTAAAGCTCGTCGCACAGCAAAAGGCGACCTGATACTGGGTCTGAATGGAGTAGGCCTGGAGTGCACCAAGCAGCTCAAAGACGAGGTGGAGCTTGTGCTGGGCAAGAGTGCTGAGGTTCGCTCGTTTACAGAGCAATCACACTTTGCGATTCGGGATCTGGATGAGTTGGCAACTAAGGAGGAGATTGTAGCTGCGATGTCGACACAGGCCAATATACCCATCGATGCATGCAATTTTAAAAGCATTCGACCTGGATATGGCAACACCCAGGTGGCCAACTTCTCAGTACCAGCGAATCTAGCGTGCAGCATTACTGCCCTGCGCACGGTTCGAGTTGGCTGGACCAGCTGCACCATCCGCCCTCAGGAAGTACGCACGAGGTGCTACCGATGTCTGGAAATGGGACACATCGCTAGCAGCTGCCGTAACCCAGTGGATAGGTCCCAGTGCTGCATCAGGTGCGGAGAATCGGGTCACAAGGCAGTAAGCTGTAAGAGCGAGGCAAGGTGCTTCATCTGCACCGCTAAGGGCAGTGCCTCAATCAGCCACCAGGCGGGCAGTAGCAGATGTCCACTCAGCGGAGGTGTAAGTAATCGTCCAAAATGAAGTGCATCCAGCTGAACCTCAACCATTGTGCGGCGGCTTAGGACTCGTTGTCGCAAACAGTGCGTGAACGCTTTGCGGATCTTGCGGTGCTGAGTGAGCCATACCGGATGCAGGAGGGACCAAACTGCGCACTAGACGCATCAGGAAGAGCGGCAATTTGGTCTTGTGGGAGCGCCGCGCCACCACTGACCAGAGTTTACCGGGCTGATAGCTTCGTACGTGCGATGGCGGGCGGCATGTGGATCTACTCCGTCTATCTGGCCCCTAGCCGGCAGCTCTCCAAATTTAGCACCGCCCTGGACTCTCTGGTGGCAGATGCTAGAGGCCGCGCCATATCCGCAGCAGGAGGGCTTTCGGATCAGCAGTTCGGCTTCCGTAAATCAAGGTCAACGATCGACGCAATCGGCAAGGTGGTGGAGATAGCCGCAGAAGCTATAGCCGGCACTAGGTGGCAAGGAGGTGCCAAAAAGTACTGTCAGATCGCAACGCTAGATGTAAAAAACGCGCTCAACACGGCAAAATGGAGCTGCATCTTGGAGGCCCTGGTAGCGCTTGGAGTGCCGATTTATCTACTAAAGCTGATAAGGAGCTATTTTCAGGACAGAATACTGCTGTATAATACCAGCGAGTCGACCGAGGAGTACCACGTATCTGGAGGCGTGCCGCAAGGGTCAGTTCTTGGCCCTCTCCTTTGGAACGCCATGTACGACGGCGTTTTTCGGCTCACTCTACCTGAAGAGGTCCGTATAGTCGGTTTTGCAGACGACGTGGCGTTGGTGGTGGTGGCTAAGGAGCTCAAGGCTGCCGAGGACAGATGCAACCATTCGATCGAAATGGTCATCCAGTGGCTCTCCTCGTGGCTCTCCTCTCACAAAACTGAAGCTGTACTCATAAGCAGCAGAAAAGTGGTGGAATCAGCAACCATTATAGTGGGAAATGCGCCCATCACATCAAAGAGAGCAATCAAGTACCTGGGAGTGATGCTGGACACAAGGCTTTCCTTTAAGGAGCATTTGGCGTACGCCAGCTCGAATGCTGCTGTAACAAACCGTGCTCTATCGCGTATTATGCCAAATACGAGAGGCCCGAAGCAGTATAGGAGAGCTTTAATTTCCAGCGTGACTAGGGCGGTGATGTTGTACGCGGCACCTATTTGGCACCCTGGCCTCCGCTACGACAGCTACTCCCGTGGACTAACGGCTACTCACCGACTAGGGGCGATCAGGGTGTGTAGCGGCTTCCGAACTATTTCGGACGAAGCGTGTCTGGTGCTAGCTGGAGTTGCCCCCATAGCCGAGATAGCCAGAGAAGTTACAGAGGTATATGAGGAGTCTCATGGCAGGGACCATCCAGTGGCCTACAAGAAGGCAGCGCGCACCTCGGCCAAATCGCGCACTTTGGCCAACTGGCAGCGGCGATGGGATTCATCCTCTAAAGGGCGATGGACACACCGTCTAATCTCAAGTCTATCTGAGTGGCTGGACAGAAGACATGGACAGGCGAATTTCCACATCACCCAGCTCCTCAGCGGACATGGCTGCTTCCGCGGGTATCTATACCGCTTTGGTCACGAGGATGCTCCCTTCTGCACCTACTGCGGGAGTAGCTTCATCGAGGATGCGGAGCATGTGCTGTTCCAATGCGTTCGATTCGCAGGGCTTCGCTTAGAATATGAAAGGATTTTTGGTTGTGCCATCAAGGGAGCCTCGTACTGCTCATACTAGCAAGTAGCGGCTTTGCGGTTGCCGTCATGACGGAACTGCGGAAGGCCGAGCGCGAGCGTAACGGGCACCGGCAGTAGGAGGAGCAAAGGCGTTTGCGACGCAATACCTAACGGCCGTTCCGCAAATGTCACTACTTCTCGAAACCTCTAAAACCGCCTTATTGTATTATATCGGATAGTACATAGAATAGTTATTTATTTAGAGTTAATAAATGAATTTAAAACAAGTAAGAAGGCTCTAGTCGGGAGAGCCCTACTAGAAGATACCCTGAACCCAGTTGCAATAAATATATTTAATTTATATAAGACTTTGGTATACTGGCTTAGCTTCCATCGATTAAGTTCAATATCTCCGGTGTTTCTCAACCGATTTGGACGAAATTTTCATAAAAGTTTTATCGTTACCCATTACTTCAACCCTCATTTTTTCATTTTCCAAATTCGATATTTTTTGTTATCGATATTATGTGTATATCGGGAACCAGAATAGTTATCGATAATTTGAAGCAAACTTGTTCTGCTCATGGTATAGGAGAACTTAAATACAAAATCAGAAGTCTCTAGCTCTTGTAGTCTCTGAGATCCACGCGTTCATACATACGGACAGACGGACATGGCTATATCGTCTCGGCTGTTGATGCTGATCAAGAATATATATACTTTATGGGGTCGGAGATGCTTCCTTCTGCCTGTTACATTCTTTTGCACAAAACTATTATACCCTTATTTACCCATTTTATGGGTTAAGGGTATAATAAATATTGCAGTCCTGCAGCTTCAACATTTGAGTTGACGAAGATATCGTTCCTATTAAATTTAACGGGCCTATGATGTATACAGTTTCATGCAACTTAATAAATTTAACAATACCATCAAACTACAATCGTAAAAAACTATTGAGAAACTTTTGATACGATTTTTAGGAGAACGTCACTATCAATTTGGGAACCAAATTTGGTGATTCTAGCTCAAAAACTTTGGGAGATAAGGCGTTTCCGATTCTAAGATGCGTGAGTGTTAAGTGAGTATTTTTTTATAATGCTGACCGTTTCCCCTCAACGTAGACACTCAGGGGTATGCCAGCCATCAAAACCAACCGAATTCCAACCAAAAACCAACCTCGAGCTGGTTTAAGGTGTGCCAGAGCAGAGTTCGAGATGGTTTTTATATCTCAACAAATTTGGTCAAAGATTTGGTTAGTATAAGCAATATTTAATGTCTAATGCATAATAAGTGTTAATTTTCGAAAGGTAATTTTGAGCTTAATTGCATATTGCAAATACATTACATTCGTAAAAATTGTTATGCATACCACACCACACCTACCTTAAAAACAACAAGTGTTTAAGATTGAAGAGCAAATAGGCCAAAAGATTATTAAAATTTGTCGTGCACAGTTGTGTTGAAAACGGACGAAATCATCAAATAACTGATATTACAGTAGAACTTCGTACTTACGTACAACAAATTTGGGATGTGTCAACATCTATAGGCTCCGGGGTAAAAATCTTGTAACTAATACATACACAAGATCTTACGATGACAGCTTAGCCCTGCAGTCCGTTTAATCGATGAATCAACTGTTCATTCATCGATATATCTTCACCACCACTGCTTCTCGCCTGGATGTAAAATATCGGTGAATTTAACATTGCCATGTCCTTTTACCCATTCGTGAGTCTATGCCTTTTACCCATTCGAGAATAGATTCGTTTAACCCATTCGCGAATCGATACCTTTTACCCATCCGTGAATCGTAATTCCATTAAATTTGTGGCATACAAATTTTGTTATTATACTCGATACCGATGGTAAAGAGTATATTGAGTTTGTGCAATGTCCGTCATGGTGTCTGTTCGTCTGCCTGTCTGTCCGTCTGTATGAACGTAACTTTTTTCCACACCCATCAAGCTAGAGACTTGAAACTTTCCAATTCTCTTTATCTATCGAATAGTAAACTAAAGTGTCAAGATTGGGGTTCTACGATAACTGGGGGGCTGGCGAATCGGTAAATTCTATAACTCAAAACCGATAAGTCCACATATTTCGCACATCCTTACAGCTAGAAATACCAAATTTGTTAAGAAGATAGCTACTAAAACTGTATCAAAACTTTTGGAGCCACGCCCACCCATTCCGCCCACAGCCCCCCGCTTTTTGAAATCATAAATGGCTATATCTCCCACAATTCTTTAGCTAGAGCCACCAAATTTGGCGCCAAGATAGCTGGCAATGACCCCCAAAAATCTGCATCAAAGTTTTGGAGCCACGCTCACCCATTTCGCCCCCCTTTCCAGAACCTTTTACAAATTTTTAGCTAGAGCCACCAAATTTGGTATCAGAACAGCAATTGACATTCCACATAGATCTGCATCAAAACATTGGATGCCACGCCCACCCATACCGCCCCCAGCCCCCTTTCCCCACTTTTAACAATTTTCGAGCTAGAGTCACCAAATTTGGTATGAAGATAGCAATTGACATTCCATAATGATCTGCATCACAAATTTGGATGCCACACCCACCCATACTGCGTCCGACTGCAACGTTTCCACCTGTTTTTTTTTTTTTTTGAAAAATTCTAAAATTAATTCTTTTTTATTAAATAATGAAGTATTGTTAAATTTTTTTGCTTAAAAGTAGCCTCTTTGATACCAGTTTTTTGAAGCTGCATTGTAGTTTGGCATCCGACAGAACATATTTGAGATTTTTCTCCACACCCGAGCTTAGAAGTAAGCATGTAAAGCAAAACGGTGCGCAATAATATTTTGTTTTGTTTGGTTCTTCCTTGTTTGTTTCTCACATGCCAATTTTTCAGCATTGCTCTTTTTTATACATACACTAAATACGCGCTTTGCTCGCTCTTTAATAAGGTGGCCCAACTCGCTCTCTCACAGCGTCTTAAAGTAAGAGAGTGAGAGATCAATGAATTTAAAATGTTGATTGCAGAAACTAACCCAAAAAACAAATTAATAAACATTTTAATCAAATATTTATTTTACAACTTATTCTGGTTTAAGCAAAAACAATAGCAACTTAAAAACATATGCGTCGGCGGATATGCTTCGATTATAAGGGTTGAATTGAAACCAAAATTTAGAAAGCGAGAGAGCGAGCAAGGCTTGCATGCTAAGTATGTATATCTTGCCGCGTACAAACGATCCAACATCCATTGTCTTCTGCATTATTTTGAATCGATTCGCGAATCATTCCAAAGAATTGATCATTCACCAAAGAAAAGGGACGAGTTCATACCAGCCGAACTGCAGGGAAGTCATAGTAAGATCATATCAGTGTATTATTTATTGTATTAGTGCTATAGCCTATTTCCACTGCGCAGTTATTCAATTAACAGTGAGTTAACAGTTTGCATGTATTCTTCCATAAGGAATTAACAGAAGTATAACTGACCGTAATTATTAACTGCAGAATAACTGAAGAGACACTAGTTCATTTGAATACTTATTCGATAAAACATCGCGATGTTTCATCGAAAAAGTCACAAAACAGCTGATTGAACGTTGAAAAGGTAAGCGCCATTTTGTATTTTATTTTCAAAATAATTAATATACTTCGTTTTTAGATGGATTCGCAAAAAAAAATATGTAACTTGGGAGCAAGGAATGGAGAACATGTTCATGGAGTTGAAAGAGAACTTTATTGCGCTCAGGGCAATGCAGAGAAACTCCTACATATATGCAAAAATGGCTGAGAAATTGACAGAGGCGGGAATGCAAGACGTGGATGGCGCGACAGTTCGCTATATGTATATAAAAACTGCGTATAGTATGTCTAAAAGCTAATTATAGTTAATTCTTTCTAGACAAGTAATGAAAGATCAGGGACCGTCTGGTGGTGTGACCTCGAAGTGGCAGCCATCTGATAGGGTTCATCGCATATCGCAGAGCGCTCATCGCCGGCAATTGGGGAGCAACCGGCAAAGCGGCGAAGAACGGCATGCGGTTCCGTCACGCCAATAGAGGAAGCTTTACAAGCTTCCATAGCAACTCAGGAGGAGTTCTTTGGCAGAATGGAAAAAACCCTTGCTAAAATGAGTAGTTTTATACAGAAAACATAGTCATTGGTCAATGAAGCTTTGAGAAAAATGTATAAATTTAATTACATAAATGAGGTCAAATTATAAAATACAATTTCGATTTATTTAGTTTTTATATATTAAAATGCTCGCTTATAGCTATTCTTATATTACAAGCAGCTCAGATTGACGCTTCCGTTTTCTGCTTTTGCAATGTTCGTGGCCGATGTTTTTATAAAATTACTTTGCTCCTTCATAACAAGCAAAATAGCTTGTAGACATTGCATTTATGTCAATAAAACTGATAATAATGCACTACAAATATGCAGTAATTGATTTCGCTCCATGTTTAATTCGTAACTTAGCTGTAACAAACCAAAACAAAACAAACCGAACAGCTGATTCATGTACAGAGGTTCAGTTACAGAGCAATGGAAACAGCTTTCGGAACTGACTGTTAAAAATTACAGTAACGGAGCAGTGGAAATAGGCTGTTAGTGTTGTAAGCTTGCATATAACCTGGCTATATTCATATGCATTATATCGTATCATATATTGAGAGTATAATTTATGAAAAATGGTGTTCACACTACGGTTGCGTGTTGCCTTAAATGGCAACAAGCAGCTTCTTTCCCAGACAAACAGCTTACGGGCCTAGTGTTGACAAAAAGTTGAGTTAAGTTTGGATGTGTATTCAATTTAAGTAACTAATACATTCGATTGACTCAAAAGGAACTGCTCACTTAAGTATATCGTTCTGAACTATCACCACTGATTCAATTTAGATATGTGTTGAAAGGGGGGCTGGGGGCGGATTGGGTGGGTGTGGCATCCAAATTTTAGCTGCATATCTTTGTGGAATGTCAATTGCTAACTTCATACCAAATTGGGTGACGCTAGCTGAAAGTTTTTAAAATGTGTGGAAATTGGGGCTGGTAGCAGATTGGGTTGGCGTGGCATCCAAATTTTTGCTGCAGATCTATGTGGGATGCCAATTGCTATCTTCATACTAAATTTGGTGACTCTAGATAAAAGTTTGTAAAAAGTGGGAAAGGGGGGCGGTATGGGTAGGCGTTGCTCCAAAACTTTGATGCAGGTTTTGGGGGGTCATTATCACCTTTCTTGGCACCGAATTTGGTGGCTATAGCTCAAAAACTGTGGGAGATATAAGCTTTATTGACTTTAAATTGCGGGGGGCTGGAGGCGGAATGGGTGGGCGTGGCTCCAACGTTTTTGATGCAGTTTTTTGAGGGTTGATAGTAGCTATCTTCTTGTCAAAGTTGGTAGTTCTAGCTGTAAGGATGTGCGAAATATGTGGATTTATCGGTTTTCAGCTATCGAAAATTTATCGATACCTTCGGTAACGAGTATAAAAAGATTATTGGCATGAGTAAACTATTTTTTTCTCACAAGTGCTATGCTATGTGCTGCTATGCTGCTATGACGGCGTATCGTAGAAGAGCGATAGAAGATGGTGGTAATGCAATTTATATAAATGGTGATTGCATAGATAATCGTTGGGTTGTGCCTTACAACTGTGTACTTTTGAGAACATTTAAAGCTCACATAAATGTTGAGTATTGTAGTTCTGTAAAGTCTATTAAATACATTTGTAAATATGTTAACAAGGGCAGTGATCAAGCATCATTTACTCTTGAAGACCAACGTAATGAAATTATGTACGAAAGTGGCCGTTATATAAGTAGCTCAGAAGCGGTATGGAGAATCCTTGCATTTTCCATGCATGGACGTTTTTCGGCTATCTCACACACACAAGATAGCTGGCAATGACCCCTAAAAATCTGCATCAAAGTTTTGGAGCCACGCTCACCCATTTCGCCCCCCTTTCCCCAACCTTTTACAAACTTTTAGCTAGAGCCACCAAATTTTGTATGAAGGTAGCAATTGACATTCCACATAGATCTGCATCAAAACTTTGGATGCCACGCCCACCCATACCGCCCCCAGCCCCCTTTCCCCACTTTTAACAATTTTCGAGCTAGAGTCACCAAATTTGGTATGAAGATATCAATTGACATTCCATAATGATCTGCATCAAAACTTTGGATGCCACGCTCACCCATACTGCCCCCAGCCCCCTTTTCACCACCTTTTACAAACTTCGAGCAAGAGTCACCAAATTTGGTATGAAGATAGCAATTGACATTCGACAAAGATCTGCATCAAAACTTTGGATGCCACGCCCACCCATACCGCCCCCAGCCCCCTTTCCCCACCCTTTACGAACTTCGAGCTAGAGTCACCAAATTTGGTATGAAGATAGCAATTGACATTCCACATAGATCTGCATCAAACATTTGGATGCCACGCCCACCCATACTGCCCCCAGCCCCCTTTTCCCCACCTTTTACAAACTTCCAGCTAGAGTCACCAAATTTGGAAGAAAGATAGCTGGTGGCATCCCCATCTGCATCGGAGAATCTTCAAGGCAGCGTACACCCCTGCCGCATCCGTACCCCTTTGCAATCAGGCCTCTTTTTACCGGTTTTAATTCTGGTATCGAGTATGCCGCAGTCGGTTGCGTCCGACTGCAACGTTTCCACTTGTTTTTTTTATGCTCGATACCGAAGGTAAAGAGTATATTGGGTTTGTGCAATGTCCGACATGGTGTCCGTCCGTCCGTCCGTCCGTCCGTCTGTATGTTCGCAACTTTTTTCCACACCCTCCAAGCTAGAGACTTGAAACTTTCCAATTCTCTTTATCTATGGTATAGTAAATTAAAGTGTCAAGATGGGGGTTTTACGATAACTGGGGGGCTGACAAATCGATAAATTCGATAACTCAAAGCCGATAAATCCACATATTTCGCACATCCTTACAGCTAGAACTACCAAATTTGGTAAGCAGATAGCTACTAGCAACCTCCAAAAAACTGCATCAAAAATTTTGGAGCCACGCCCACCCATTTCGCCCCCAGCTTCCCTGAATTTTAAAGTCAAAAAAGCTTATATCTCCCTAAGTTTTTGAACTAGAGCCACCCAATTTGGTGCCAAGATAGGTGATGATGACCCCCCAAAAACTGCATCAAAAGTTTGGATGCCACGCCCACCAATAATGCCCTAGCCGCCCCAAGTTGCCCAAAAGCTTGGACAAAAACGGGAATGCGTGTATCTTCCAGAGTTTTGGAGCTTAAGCCACCAAATTTGGTAAAAGGATAGCTGGCAACGACCCCCAAAAATCTGCATCACAGTTTTGGAGCCCCGCCCACCCATTCCGCCCCCAGCCCCCCGCATTGTGAAATCAGAAAAACATATATCTCCCACAGTTTTTGAGCTAGAGCCACCAAATTTGGTGCCAAGAAAGGCGATGATGACCCCCCAAAAACTGAATCAAAAGTTTGGATGCCACGCCCACATATACCACCCTAGCCGCCCCAAGCTGCCCCAACGCATTGACAAAAACGGGAATGCGTGTATCTTCCAAAGTAAAGGAGCTAGAGCCACCAAATTTGTTAGGAAGATAGCTGGCAACGACCCCCAAAAATCTTCCTCAAAGTTTTGGAGCCACGCCTACCCATTTTGCCCCCCTTTCCCCACCATTTACAAACATTTAGCTAGAGTCACCAAATTTGGTATGAAGATAGCAATAGACATTTCGCAAAGATCTGCATCAAATATTTGAATGCCACGCCCAGCTATACTGCGCCAGCCCCCCTTTCCAAACTTTTTACAATTTTCGAGCTAGAGCCACCAAATTCGGTATGAATACAGCAATTGACATTCCACACAGATCTGCATCAAAACTTTGGTACCACAACCACCCATACCGCCAACAACCCCCCTGTCCATACGTTTTACAAACTTCGAGCTAGAGTCACCAAATTTGGTATGAAGATAGCAATTGACATACCACAAAGATGTGGATGCCACGCCCAGCCAAACTGCCCCCAGTCCCCCTTTCCCCACTTTTTACAAACTTCGAGCTAGAGTCACCAAATTTGGTATGAAGATAGCAATCGACATTTCGCAAAGATCTGCAGTAAAAAATTAGATTCCACACCCAACCATACCGCCCCCAGCCCCCCTTTCCCCACCTTTTACAAACTTCGAGCTAGAGTCACCAAATTTGGAAGGAAGATAGCTGGTGGCATCCCCATCTGCATCGGAGAATCGTTAAGACACCGTATACCCCTGCCCCATCCGTACCCCTTTGCAATCAGGCATCTTTTTAAGCGGTTTTAATACTGGTATCGAGTATGCCGCAGTCGGTTGCGTCCGACTGCAACGTTTCCACTTGTTTTTTTTTTTTTTTAAATTCTAAAATTAATTCTTTTTTTATTAAATAATTAAACATTGTTAAATATTTTTACTTAAAAGTAGCCTCTTTGATACCAGTTTTTTGAAGCTGAATTGTAGTTTGGCATCCGACAGAACATATTTGAGATTTTTCTCCACACCCGAGCTTAGAAGTAAGCATGTAAAGCAAAACGGTGCGCAATAATATTTTGTTTTGTTTGGTTCTTCCTTGTTTGTTTCTCACATGCCAATTTTTCAGCATTGCTCTTTTTATTATACATACACTAAATACGCGCTTTGCTCGCTCTTTAATAAGGTGGCCCAACTCGCTCTCTCACAGCGTCTTAAAGTAAGAGAGTGAGAGATCAATGAATTTAAAATGTTGATTGCAGAAACTAACCCAAAAAACAAATTAATAAACATTTTAATCAAATATTTATTTTACAACTTATTCTGGTTTAAGCAAAAACAATAGCAACTTAAAAACATATGCGTCGGCGGATATGCTTCGTTTATAAAGGTTGAATTGAAACCAAAATTTAGAAAGCGAGAGAGCGAGCAAGGCTTGCATGCTAAGTATGTATATCTTGCCGCGTACAAACGATCCAACATCCATTGTCTTCTGCATTATTTTGAATCGATTCGCGAATCATTTCAAAGAATTGATCATTCACTAAAGAAAAGGAACGAGTTCATACCAGCCGAACTGCAGAGAAGTCATAGTAAGATCATATCAGTGTATTATTTATTGTATTAGTGTTATAGCCTATTTCCACTGCTCAGTTATTCAATTAACAGTGAGTTAACAGTTTGCATGTATTCTTCCATAAGGAATTAACAGAAGTATAACTGACCGTAATTATTAACTGAAGAATAACTGAAGAGACACTAGTTCATTTGAATACTTATTCGATAAAACATCGCGATGTTTCATCGAAAAAGTCACAAAACAGCTGATTGAACGTTGAAAAGGTAAGCGCAATTTTGTATTTTATTTTCAAAATAATTAATATACTCCCTTTTTAGATGGATTCGCAAAAAAAATATGTAACTTGGGAGCAAGGAATGGAGAACATGTTCATGGAGTTGAAGGAGAACTTTATTGCGCTCAGGGCAATGCAGAGAAACTCCTACATATATGCAAAAATGGCTGAGAAATTGACAGAGGCGGGAATGCAAGACGTGGATGGCGCGACAGTTCGCTATATGTATATCAAAACTGCGTATAGTATGTCTAAAAGCTAATTATAGTTGTTTCTTTCTAGACAAGTAATGAAAGATCAGGGACCGTCTGGTGGTGTGACCTCGAAGTGGCAGCCATCTGATAGGGTTCATCGCATATCGCAGAGCGCTCATCGCCGGCAATTGGGGAGCAACCGGCAAAGCGGCGAAGAACGGCATGCGGTTCCGTCACGCCAATAGAGGAAGCTTTACAAGCTTCCATAGCAACTCAGGAGGAGTACTTTGGCAGAATGGAAAAAACCCTTGCTAAAATGAGTAGTTTCATACAGAAAACATAGTCATTGGTCAATGAAGCTTTGAGAAAAATGTATAAATTTAATTACATAAATGAGGTCAAATTATAAAATACAATTTCGATTTATTTAGTTTTTATATATTAAAATGCTCGCTTATAGCTATTCTTATATTACAAGCAGCTCAGATTGACGCTTCCGTTTTCTGCTTTTGCAATGTTCGTGGCCGATGTTTTTATACAATTACTTTGCTCCATCATAACAAGCAAAACAGCTTGTAGACATTGCATTTATGTCAATAAAACTGACAATAATGCACTACAAATATGCAGTAATTGATTTCGCTCCATGTTTAATTCGTAACTTAGCTGTAACAAACCAAAACAAAACAAATTGAACAGCTGATTCATGTACAGAGGTTCAGTTACAGAGCAATGGAAACAGCTTTCGGAACTGACTGTTAAAAATTACAGTAACGGAGCAGTGGAAATAGGCTGTTAGTGTTGTAAGCTTGCATATAACCTGGCTATATTCATATGCATTATTTCGTATCATATATTGAGAGTATAATTTATGAAAAATGGTGTTCACACTACGGTTGCGTGTTGCCTTAAATGGCAACAAGCAGCTTCTTTCCCAGACAAATAGCTTACGGGCCTAGTGTTGACAAAAAGTTGAGTTAAGTTTGGATGTGTATTCAATTTAAGTAACTAATACATTCGATTGACTCAAAAGGAACTGCTCACTTAAGTATATCGTTCTGAACTATCACCACTGATTCAATTTAGATATGTGTGGAAAGGGGGGCTGGGGGCGGATTGGGTGGGTGTGGCATCCAAATTTTAGCTGCAGATCTTTGTGGAATGTCAATTGCTATCTTCATACCAAATTTGGTGACGCTAGCTCAAAGTTTTTAAAATGTGTGGAAATGGGGGCTGGTAGCAGATTGGGTTGGCGTGGCATCCAAATTTTTGCTGCAGATCTATGTGGGATGCCAATTGCTATCTTCATACTAAATTTGGTGACTTTAGATAAAAGTTTGTAAAACGTGGGGAAGGGGGGCGGTATAGGTAGGCGTTGCTCTAAAACTTTGATGCAGGTTTTGGGGGGTCATTATCACCTTTCTTGGCACCGAATTTGGTGGCTATAGCTCAACAACTGTGGGAGATATAAGCTTTATTGACTTTAAATTGCGGGGGGCTGGAGGCGGAATGGGTGGGCGTGGCTCCAACGTTTTTGATGCAGTTTTTTGAGGGTTGATAGTAGCTATCTTCTTGTCAAAGTTGGTAGTTCTAGCTGTAAGGATGTGCGAAATATGTGGATTTATCGGTTTTCAGCTATCGAAAATTTATCGATACCTTCGGTAACGAGTATAAAAAGATTATTGGCATGAGTAAACTATTTTTTTCTCACAAGTGCTATGCTATGTGCTGCTATGACGGCGTATCGTAGAAGAGCGATAGAAGATGGTGGTAATGCAATTTATATAAATGGTGATTGCATAGATAATCGTTGGGTTGTGCCTTACAACTGTGTACTTTTGAGAACATTTAAAGCTCACATAAATGTTGAGTATTGTAGTTCTGTAAAGTCTATTAAATACATTTGTAAATATGTTAACAAGGGCAGTGATCAAGCATCATTTACTCTTGAAGACCAACGTAATGAAATTATGTACGAAAGTGGCCGTTATATAAGTAGCTCAGAAGCGGTATGGAGAATCCTTGCATTTTCCATGCATGGACGTTTTTCGGCTATCTCACACACACAAGATAGCTGGCAATGACCCCTAAAAATCTGCATCAAAGTTTTGGAGCCACGCTCACCCATTTCGCCCCCCTTTCCCCAACCTTTTACAAACTTTTAGCTAGAGCCACCAAATTTTGTATGAAGGTAGCAATTGACATTCCACATAGATCTGCATCAAAACTTTGGATGCCACGCCCACCCATACCGCCCCCAGCCCCCTTTCCCCACTTTTAACAATTTTCGAGCTAGAGTCACCAAATTTGGTATGAAGATATCAATTGACATTCCATAATGATCTGCATCAAAACTTTGGATGCCACGCTCACCCATACTGCCCCCAGCCCCCTTTTCACCACCTTTTACAAACTTCGAGCAAGAGTCACCAAATTTGGTATGAAGATAGCAATTGACATTCGACAAAGATCTGCATCAAAACTTTGGATGCCACGCCCACCCATACCGCCCCCAGCCCCCTTTCCCCACCTTTTACGAACTTCGAGCTAGAGTCACCAAATTTGGTATGAAGATAGCAATTGACATTCCACATAGATCTGCATCAAACATTTGGATGCCACGCCCACCCATACTGCCCCCAGCCCCCTTTTCCCCACCTTTTACAAACTTCCAGCTAGAGTCACCAAATTTGGAAGAAAGATAGCTGGTGGCATCCCCATCTGCATCGGAGAATCTTCAAGGCAGCGTACACCCCTGCCGCATCCGTACCCCTTTGCAATCAGGCCTCTTTTTACCGGTTTTAATTCTGGTATCGAGTATGCCGCAGTCGGTTGCGTCCGACTGCAACGTTTCCACTTGTTTTTTTTATGCTCGATACCGAAGGTAAAGAGTATATTGGGTTTGTGCAATGTCCGACATGGTGTCCGTCCGTCCGTCCGTCCGTCCGTCTGTATGTTCGCAACTTTTTTCCACACCCTCCAAGCTAGAGACTTGAAACTTTCCAATTCTCTTTATCTATGGTATAGTAAATTAAAGTGTCAAGATGGGGGTTTTACGATAACTGGGGGGCTGACAAATCGATAAATTCGATAACTCAAAACCGATAAATCCACATATTTCGCACATCCTTACAGCTAGAACTACCAAATTTGGTAAGCAGATAGCTACTAGCAACCTCCAAAAAACTGCATCAAAAATTTTGGAGCCACGCCCACCCATTTCGCCCCCAGCTTCCCTGAATTTTAAAGTCAAAAAAGCTTATATCTCCCTAAGTTTTTGAACTAGAGCCACCCAATTTGGTGCCAAGATAGGTGATGATGACCCCCCAAAAACTGCATCAAAAGTTTGGATGCCACGCCCACCAATAATGCCCTAGCCGCCCCAAGTTGCCCAAAAGCTTGGACAAAAACGGGAATGCGTGTATCTTCAAGAGTTTTGGAGCTTAAGCCACCAAATTTGGTAAAAGGATAGCTGGCAACGACCCCCAAAAATCTGCATCACAGTTTTGGAGCCCCGCCCACCCATTCCGCCCCCAGCCCCCCGCATTGTGAAATCAGAAAAACATATATCTCCCACAGTTTTTGAGCTAGAGCCACCAAATTTGGTGCCAAGAAAGGCGATGATGACCCCCCAAAAACTGAATCAAAAGTTTGGATGCCACGCCCACATATACCACCCTAGCCGCCCCAAGCTGCCCCAACGCTTTGACAAAAACGGGAATGCGTGTATCTTCCAAAGTAAAGGAGCTAGAGCCACCAAATTTGTTAGGAAGATAGCTGGCAACGACCCCCAAAAATCTTCCTCAAAGTTTTGGAGCCACGCCTACCCATTTTGCCCCCCTTTCCCCACCATTTACAAACATTTAGCTAGAGTCACCAAATTTGGTATGAAGATAGCAATAGACATTTCGCAAAGATCTGCATCAAATATTTGAATGCCACGCCCAGCTATACTGCGCCAGCCCCCCTTTCCAAACTTTTAACAATTTTCGAGCTAGAGCCACCAAATTCGGTATGAATACAGCAATTGACATTCCACACAGATCTGCATCAAAACTTTGGTACCACAACCACCCATACCGCCAACAACCCCCCTGTCCCTACGTTTTACAAACTTCGAGCTAGAGTCACCAAATTTGGTATGAAGATAGCAATTGACATACCACAAAGATCTGCATCAAAGATGTGGATGCCACGCCCAGCCAAACTGCCCCCAGTCCCCCTTTCCCCACTTTTTACAAACTTCAAGCTAGAGTCACCAAATTTGGTATGAAGATAGCAATCGACATTTCGCAAATATCTGCAGTAAAAAATTAGATTCCACACCCAACCATACCGCCCCCAGCCCCCCTTTCCCCACCTTTTACAAACTTCGAGCTAGAGTCACCAAATTTGGAAGGAAGATAGCTGGTGGCATCCCCATCTGCATCGGAGAATCGTTAAGACACCGTATACCCCTGCCCCATCCGTACCCCTTTGCAATCAGGCATCTTTTTAAGCGGTTTTAATACTGGTATCGAGTATGCCGCAGTCGGTTGCGTCCGACTGCAACGTTTCCACTTGTTTTTTTTTTTTTTTTAAATTCTAAAATTAATTCTTTTTTTATTAAATAATTAAACATTGTTAAATATTTTTACTTAAAAGTAGCCTCTTTGATACCAGTTTTTTGAAGCTGAATTGTAGTTTGGCATCCGACAGAACATATTTGAGATTTTTCTCCACACCCGAGCTTAGAAGTAAGCATGTAAAGCAAAACGGTGCGCAATAATATTTTGTTTTGTTTGGTTCTTCCTTGTTTGTTTCTCACATGCCAATTTTTCAGCATTGCTCTTTTTATTATACATACACTAAATACGCGCTTTGCTCGCTTTTTAATAAGGTGGCCCAACTCGCTCTCTCACAGCGTCTTAAAGTAAGAGAGTGAGAGATCAATGAATTTAAAATGTTGATTGCAGAAACTAACCCAAAAAACAAATTAATAAACATTTTAATCAAATATTTATTTTACAACTTATTCTGGTTTAAGCAAAACCAATAGCAACTTAAAAACATATGCGTCGGCGGATATGCTTCGTTTATAAGGGTTGAATTGAAACCAAAATTTAGAAAGCGAGAGAGCGAGCAAGGCTTGCATGCTAAGTATGTATATCTTGCCGCGTACAAACGATCCAACATCCATTGTCTTCTGCATTATTTTGAATCGATTCGCGAATCATTCCAAAGAATTGATCATTCACCAAAGAAAAGGAACGAGTTCATACCAGCCGAGCTGCAGGGAAGTCATAGTAAGATCATATCAGTGTATTATTTATTGTATTAGTGTTATAGCCTATTTCCACTGCTCAGTTATTCAATTAACAGTGAGTTAACAGTTTGCATGTATTCTTCCATAAGGAATTAACAGAAGTATAACTGACCGTAATTATTAACTGCAGAATAACTGAAGAGACACTAGTTCATTTGAATACTTATTCGATAAGACATCGCGATGTTTCATCGAAAGAGTCACAAAACAGCTGATTGAACGTTGAAAAGGTAAGCGCAATTTTGTATTTTATTTTCAAAATAATTAATATACTTCGTTTTTAGATGGATTCGCAAAAAAAAATATGTAACTTGGGAGCAAGGAATGGAGAACATGTTCATGGAGTTGAAGGAGAACTTTATTGCGCTCAGGGCAATGCAGAGAAACTCCTACATATATGCAAAAATGGCTGAGAAATTGACAGAGGCGGGAATGCAAGACGTGGATGACGCGACAGTTCGCTATATGTATATAAAAACTGCGTATAGTATGTCAAAAAGAAGAAGAAATTGTGAATATACAAGTCGTGTTTTTCAGCGCTCCGCAATTTTGCTGTATAAATTAAACCTTAAAAAATTACAAAAAAGGCGGTTATAGAGTTTCACTAAGCCAATAGCTACATTTTCCAAGCTCTGTGCTTAATTAATTGCATTAAAAACATATTTGCGCGCAAAACAATTGCTTCGCGGAAGTAGTAACAAGCAAAAAACAATAACAACACTACTCGTATACTAAAACACCAAAGAAGTAACTACACACACACATACACACCGAAGCGAACGGCACTGACAAAAACAAGTAAGAAGGCTCTAGTCGGGAGAGCCCGACTAGAAGATACCCTGAACCCAGTTGCAATAAATATATTTAATTTATATAAGACTTTGCTATACTGGCTTAGCTTCCATCGATTAAGTTCAATATCTCCGGTGCTTCTTAACCGATTTGGACGAAATTTTCAGAAAAGTTCTATCATTATCCATTACTTCAACCCTCATTTTTAGACTTTCCAAATTCGATATTTTATTGTTATCGATATTATGTGTATATCGGAAACCAGAATAGTTATCGATAATTTTTAGCAAACTTGTTCTGCTCATGGTTTAGGAAAACTTAAATACAAAATCAGAAGACTCTAGCTCTTGTAGTCTCTGAGATCCACGCGTTCATACAGACGGACAGACAGACGGAGACGGACATGGCTATATCGTCTCGGCTGTTGATGCTGATCAAGAATATATATACTTTATAGGGTCGGAGATGCTTCCTTCTGCCTGTTGCATACTTTTGCACAAAACCATTATACCCTTATTTACCCATTTTATGGGTTAAGGGTATAAAAACACTCAATTACACTGTCAAGCACAAAATTTCTTATTGCTCACGCCATGGCTCCTATCCCAAAGCGTCAACGCGAGAACTCTGCTGGCGAGCTGAAAAACGGCAAGAATTTTGATAGCGCTGCACTTCTCCAGCTAATAAATGAACGTTTCGATCAGCAAGCAGCTATGATTGCTGCGAAGGTGACCGAATCCGAGGAGCGCATACTTACTGTGCTTCATTCTCGAGCAGGATGCAGTTCACACTCAGGCGATTGCGACTCAAGTTGTCACGCTGGAGGCTGAGCTTAGAGCCCAATCTGACGTCAACAAAGCTGTGGAGCTGCGGGTCCATGGTGTTCCGATGGTAGAAGGGGAGCAGCTGCGAACAGTTTTCAACACACTGTGTTTTTCTTTAGGAGTAACACCGGCGCCCCGACTGCGTGACATTTTTAGGGTTAAAAAAACAGCAACATTTAAATCAGTCGCTGACCCTATTGTTATTTTACGCTTTGAGTGCCTTCGCGACAAAATTGCACTACTGCGTGCGGCGGGAGAGTACCGGCGATCAACTAAAAAGCCACTTGATCTGCAGCTAATGGGCTTTGAAACACGTGGTGAAGTGCCTTTTTGCATAAATGAGCAACTTACGAGAGAGAACTATGAGATTTTTAAAGAAGCAATCAAGATGAAGAAGCAAAAACAGCTGACTGCAGTGTTCTGCCGACGCTCTCTCGTCCACGTTAAGCTTAATGACAGCAATGAAGCCATATGCGTTGAGAGTGCGCAAAAGCTCTCTCAGCTTTTGGCTGATAACGTCAACACCGTTGCACCCGATGTTCTCTTTCGAAACTAGAACTGTATGTTGTAAGTTTATTCTGTTAAATGTTAAACGTAATGATGTTTTCTTAACCATAATTTGTAAGTTTGTTATCTTTAATGTCCCACACTATTCACCTCTCTTGATAATAGTTTTAAATGTTCATGTGTGCTCTTTAACTATCTTGTTATTTTTAAGTATGTTAGGTGCGCAACTGGTAAAATCTTTTGTCCAATTTAAATGTGCTCCAACTTAAGCAATACCAGATCGAACAGTAGAGAGATGGTTAGGGTTCTTGCTAATCAAAGAGAAGGTCTTAAGATGTGTCATATAAATGGTCAGAGCTTACTTAATAAGATGGATGAGTTTCGTTATATGTTTGTAAATTCGAATATTGATGTTGTTTGTGTATCTGAAACGTGGTTTGTCCCAGAGTTACGTGATTCGTCTGTTGAATGTGATGGATATAATTTGTATCGTTCGGATCGTGTTAGTCACGCTGGGGGTGTTGCAATATTTGTTACAAAAAGACTGAAATGTAAAGTTCTACATAGGCAGCCATGTGACAGTCCCATGGAATATATTTTTATTGAAATCGAAAACTCCATCTGTGATAAAAAACTGCTTTTAGGCTGCATATATAGACCAAATAATAATATTGACTATTCAAGCATGATATGATGATGAGCATATTTATAGTCTATAATACGCAAACTGACTACAAGAACCAAAAAATAACATTTAGGAATTTTAATAATATTAACGACAATGCTTTACTGATGCCTGCCTCGAAAAAGATTGGGATAACATTTATCACCTCCCCTCAGTGGACACCCAAATAAGTCATCTCCAATTTAACGTTGACGACCTATTTTATAGGTTTGTACCGCTGAAAACTAAAACAGTAAAGCCAGCAATCAAAGCGTGCTTTAATAGTGATATAATTAGTGCAATAAATCTGAGAGATGAAGCTTAAGACAAATGGAAACGCTACAAGACAGACTACTTTTATAGACTTTTTAAAACTAATAGATGTAAAGTAAATGACAGTATTAAAACTTCTAAAAAACACAATTTTTGCAATAAGTTTAACAATGCAACAACAATTAAAGAAAAATGGAAGGTCATTACCAGCATTGGTATTGGTCGTGAAAAATCTGTGAAAGGAAATGACGTAGATGTTAATAAACTAAACCACAAATTTGTCAACCTAAATGTTCCTGTGTCCATGTTCAATTCGTATATAAATGCTGTACCGTTCAGAAATTGTAGTAATTGTTTTGAGTTCATGTGTGTTAGTCAATGTGATGTCCTACACTCCGTACTTAAAATTAAGTCTAATGCCACTGGCCTAGATGAAATAAGCCCGAAATTCATCAAAATTCTTCTACCATATATTATAAGCCATATTACGCATGTTATCAACACCGCTATCACCACCTCCACTTTTCCTGAAACTTGGAAAGTAGCAAAAATCTTGCCGGTTCCAAAGTCAAATCTTGATTTCAGGCCGATCGCAATACTACCTTTTTTATCAAAAGTATTTGAAAAGATAATGGCAAATCAAATTAGTAAATTCATGAATGAAAACTTGCTTTATTATGAAAAACAATCTGGCTTTAGGACAAACAACAGTTTCACAACAGCGATTTTAAAAATAGTAGAAGATATTCGAGCTAAAATGGATAACAGTGACGCTACGCTGCTTACACTACTTGACTATAGCAAAGCTTTTGACACTGTAAACCACGAAGTTCTATTAACAAAGCTAAGAAAGATGTACAATTTCACGCAAACAGCTGTCACACTAATGTCCTCCTATTTAAGTAATAGAAAACAAGCCGTAGTAACCCCTAACAAACAGTCAAGCTTATTAACAGTATCATGTGGTGTCCCGCAAGGTTCGATATTGGGGCCGCTACTCTTTTCAATCTATGTTAATGATCTGCCAAGTGTCCTGTCTAAATGTGAAGTCCATATGTATGCCGATGATGTGCAAATGTATGTGAGTCGTCCTATTAGCCAAATAAATGAATGTATTCTAGTGTGCAATGATGAACTTTTTAATGTAAGTGAGTGGGCAAAGAAAAATGGTTTTTGTATTAATCCTTCTAAATCTAAGTGTCTAGTTATATACAAAAAGTACCTGAGAACAGAAAATTTAAACAAGCTAAATATAGATAATAAAAGCATAAGTTTTGTGGATAGGGCTGAAAATCTAGGCATAACTTTCAATAATACCTTGACATGGAGCGATCAGGTTAACAAAGCAGTAGGAAAAACCTATGGAGTTCTTAGACAACTATTTAACTCAAAACTATTTACCGGTTAACATTAAAACAATGATTGCAAAAACAATGGTAGCACCAATTCTGTTTTATGGGATTGAAATTTATGGCAAATGCGACTCAGCTAGCTTTAATAAGATTAGGGTTACTTTTAACAATATTGCTAGATATGTTTTTAACTTAAAAAGAACTGACCATGTATCGAACTTCGCGCATAAGTTATTTGACCTAGATCTCGTAGATATAATTAACCTTAAAATTCTTCTGTTTCTCCATAAAATAATTTACAGTAAAAATCCTGACTATTTGTACGACCTCTTAAGATTTACTGCGTCTCAGAGAGTAAACAACCTTGTTAGTCTAAAAACAAAACTCGCTAGTTCTGATAGACAGTTTTATGTCTTTGCTGTTCGACTTTGGAACCAGTTGCCACCCGATTTAAAAAATACCACAAGCACACCTCATTTCAAAGAGAAGTTAAAAGCACGCCTTAGATCATAACTAAATATTAACAGCTATTAAAATAAACAATTATAATAACATGAAAACTGAGATAAAATACATAATAATAATTAAAAGTATATATTTAATGAAATTGTACTAGTTTCTAATAAATTTATACTAGGATTAAGTACTCTACCATGGACATGTCTAATCAATGTAAACTTAAAAAAGCTAATTGTGACTAGTGCATTAAGATAAAAGTAGCAATACTTGTAGCACTAGGAATATATCCAATAAAAAATAATCGTATTTTTTTTTTAAAAGCTAATTATAGTTGTTTCTTTCTAGACAAGTAATGAAAGATCAGGGACCGTCTGGTGGTGTGACCTCGAAGTGGCAGCCATCTGATAGGGTTCATCGCATATCGCAGAGCGCTCATCGCCGGCAATTGGGGAGCAACCGGCAAAGCGGCGAAGAACGGCATGCGGTTCCGTCACGCCAATAGAGGAAGCTTTACAAGCTTCCATAGCAACTCAGGAGGAGTTCTTTGGCAGAATGGAAACAACCCTTGCTAAAATGAGTAGTTCCATACAGAAAACATAGTCATTGGTCAATGAAGCTTTGAGAAAAAATAAATTTAATTACATAAATGAGGTCAAATTATAAAATACAATTTCGATTTATTTAGTTTTTATATATTAAAATGCTCGCTTATAGCTATTCTTATATTACAAGCAGCTCAGATTGACGCTTCCGTTTTCTGCTATTTGCAATGTTCGTGGCCGATGTTTTTATACAATTACTTTGCTCCATCATAACAAGCAAAACAGCTTGTAGACATTGCATTTATGTCAATAAAACTGACAATAATGCACTACAAATATGCAGTAATTGATTTCGCTCCATGTTTAATTCGTAACTTAGCTGTAACAAACCAAAACAAAACAAATTGAACAGCTGATTCATGTACAGAGGTTCAGTTACAGAGCAATGGAAACAGCTTTCGGAACTGACTGTTAAAAATTACAGTAACGGAGCAGTGGAAATAGGCTATTAGTGTTGTAAGCTTGCATATAATCTGGCTATATTCATATGCATTATATCGTATCATATATTGAGAGTATAATTTATGAAAAATGGTGTTCACACTACGGTTGCGTGTTGCCTTAAATGGCAACAAGCAGCTTCTTTCCCAGACAAATAGCTTACGGGCCTAGTGTTGACAAAAAGTTGAGTTAAGTTTGGATGTGTATTTAATTTAAGTAACTAATACATTCGATTGACTCAAAAGGAACTGCTCACTTAGGTATATCGTTCTGAACTATCACCACTGATTCAATTTAGATTTGTGGGGAAAGGGGGGCTGGGGGCGGATTGGGTGGGTGTGGCATCCAAATTTTAGCTTCAGATCTTTGTGGAATGTCAATTGCTATCTTCATACCAAATTTGGTGACTCTAGCTCAAAGTTTTTAAAAGGTGTGGAAAGGGGGGCTGGGGGCAGATTGGGTTGGCGTGGCATCCAAATTTTTGCTGCAGATCTTTGTGAAAGCCAACTGCTATCTTCATACCAAATTTGGTGACTCCAGCTCAAAGTTTGTAAAAGGTGGAGAAAGGGGGGATGGGGGTGGTATGGGTGGGTGCAGCATCCAAATTTTTGATGCAGATCTATGTGGGATGCCAATTGCTATCTTCATACTAAATTTGGTGACTCTAGATAAAAGTTTGTAAAAAGTGGGGAAAGGGGGGCGGTATGGGTACCCGTTGCTCCAAAACTTTGATGCAGATTTTGGGGGTCGTTGCCAGCTATTTTTCTACCAAATGTGGTGGCTCTAGCTCACTAGCTCTGGAAGATACACGCATTCCCGTATTGGACGCAGCGTTGGGGCGTATGGCACCGAATTTGGTGGCTATAGCTCAAAAACTGTGGGAGATATAGGCTTTATTCACTTTAAATTGCGGGGGGCTGTGGGCGGAATGGGTGGGCGTGGCTCCAACATTTTTGATGCAGTTTTTTGAGGGTTGATAGTAGCTATCTTCTTGTCAAAGTTGGTAGTTCTAGCTGTAAGGATGTGCGAAATATGTGGATTTATCGGTTTTCAGCTATCGAATTTATCGATTTGCCAGCCCCCCAGGTATCGTAAAACCCCCATCTTGACACTTTAATTTACTATAACATAGATAAAGAGAATTGGAAAGTTTCAAGTCTCTAGCTTGAAGGGTGTAGAAAAAAGTTGCGAACCTACAGACGGACAGACGGACGGACACCGTGACGGACATTGCACAAACCAAACACACTCTTTACCTTCGGTAACGAGTATAAAAAGATTATTGGCATGAATAAACTATTTTTTTCTCATAAGTGTCCAACTGCTATGACGGCGTATCGTAGAAGAGCGATAGAAGATGGTGGTAATGCAATTTATATAAATGGTGATTGCATAGATAATCGTTGGGTTGTGCCTTACAACTGTGTACTTTTGAGAACATTTAAAGCTCACATAAATGTTGAGTATTGTAGTTCTGTAAAGTCTATTAAATACATTTGTAAATATGTTAACAAGGGCAGTGATCAAGCATCATTTACTCTTGAAGACCAACGTAATGAAATTATGTACGAAAGTGGCCGTTATATAAGTAGCTCAGAAGCGGTATGGAGAATCCTTGCATTTTCCATGCATGAACGTTTTTCGGCTATCACACACTTAGCTGTTCATTTAGAAAATGGTTTGAGCTATGCACAAGTGATGAGTTTGCAAGAACGCTTCTATATTGTAAAATTCCATCGTATTTTACATGGAACAATAAAGAATTTCAAAGAAGAAAACGAGGGCATGATGTGCCAAATTTTCCTGAAGTAAGAAGAGAACTCAGCTTTGGGAAGAGTTTACACTATTCATCCCAATAATACAGAATGTTTTTATTTAAGACTTTTACTGCATCATTTCAATACATACATCATTTCAATTTACGTGTAAAGCTCTAGGATTTTTCGATTTTCGGCCAAATTTGGTATGAAGATAGCAATTGACATTCCACATAGATCTGCATCAAACATTTGGATGCCACGCCCACCCATACTGCCCCCAGCTCCATTTTCCCCACCTTTTACAAACTTCGAGCTAGAGTCACCAAATTTGAAAGAAAAATAGCTGGTGGCATCCCCATCTGCATCGGAGAATCTTCAAGGCAGCGTACACCCCTGCCGCATCCGTACCCCTTTGCAATCAGGCCTCTTTTTTCCGGTTTTAATTCTGGTATCGGTTGCGGCCGACTGCAACGTTTCCACTTGTTTTTTTTTTCTTTTATTTTATTTTTTTTGAACAATTCTAAAATTAATTCTTTTTTATTAAATAATGAAATATTGTTAAATTTTTTTTGCTTAAAAGTAGCCTCTTTGATACTATTTTTTTGAAGCTGCATTGCCCTACGCAGCTGCTTCTCCGCCGGTGTAGTTTGGCATCCGACAGAACATATTTGAGATTTTTCTCCACACCCGAGCTTAGAAGTAAGCATGTAAAGCAAAACGGTGCGCGCTAATATTTTGTTTTGTTTGGTTCTTCCTTGTTTCTCACATTCCAATTTTTCAGCATTGCTCTTTTTATTATACATACACTAAATACGCGCTTTGCTCGCTCTTTAATAAGGTGGCCCAACTCGCTCTCTCACAGCGTCTTAAAGTAAGAGAGTGAGAGATCAATGAATTTAACCCTCATCGGTCCCCTGTATGCGCACGCATACAATTTTGATCTTTTACCTTGAATAAAATAAAAACGGCTCAGCGGAATGACCTTATATTTTGGAAAGTAGAATTATTTTGCCTGTACAACAAAAAAACCCATTTTTTGATATGTACCGTTTCTGTGATGCCTGTGTGCAGTTTTAGTTACGAATCGGTCCCATTGTATGCGCGCGCATACACATAAGCAGTGCCTAGAATTTACCGCTTATTTTAGGGTGTGGATTTATAGCAATGGTAGGTATATCATTAGTTCATTATATGATCCTTATATGCTGGGGTTTCCCCACCTGTTAGGTCGGGTCATGCAAAACAGTAGCCCAATTATAGGTTGCATGTTATTTGATGTAATCCTTTTTTGGACACCTGCATGCCATAAAACCCGGGTTTTTTGAAGAATGTTGCTTATTTTTGGTATAAATAGGCCAATCCTTCCTAGTCAGTTTAGTCTTATTCTGCATCCCGAGAGTGACACCAAGTAAGTGAAGTTTGTTTGCGCATAATTTGAGTTTTGACTGTTCTACCATACTTGGATAAAAATGGATCGAGTTTTACGTGAAAGACGACAACGAGATGAATTGGATATGGATACGGATATACAAAATGAATCGGGCGAATCTCCGTGGAATAGTGACGATGATTTTGCATGTCAAGATCGAGGAAATGATGAAAGTGAACTTAGCGTGCATTCATATGAAGACGACATCGAGCCACTTGAGCAAAATTTAGCCGAAGAAAATGCAGCCATTCCAGAAAATAAATATTGGTCAAAAAGTAAGAAAATTGAATATTCATCTCAACCATTTGAATTCAATCGAAGAAATTCATTTCGACGTGCAGAAATCTTACTTCGGGTAAAAACCTACTCTCTTCGTTATGGGTTCATGTTCATTATTTGTTTTATTTTTTGTTGTTATTCAGGTCCAAAAGCATTAGCAGCTTCGAACATAGTTGATGTTTCGTCTGCATTTCATATGTTCTTTGGACCGGTTGAGAATATTATTTTGAGCATGACAAATTTATATGGTGTGCGAAGGTACAAAAACGAATGGCAAACCGTTGACTTAGACACTCTGCATGCATACTTTGGATTGTTGCTGCTTTCTGGTGTGTATCGGTCATACGGTGAATGTGTCACTAAACTGTGGAATGAAGAAACTGGTCGGGCAATATTTAGGGCTACAATGTCTTTGAAAATGTTCAAGCGTATTCATAGTTGCATTCGATTTGATGACCGCGAGCAACGAATGGCCAACAATGCTTCTACAAGTACTTCTGTTCGTGATAAATTGGCACCGATTCGAAATGTTTACGATAAGTGGAATCATAATTTGAAAGCTGTATACATACCAGGAAAAACGTTACCGTAGATGAACAGTTAGTTCCTTATCGTGGGCGATGTCCGTTTCGTCAGTATATTCCATCCAAGCCGGCGAAATATGGCATCAAAATTTGGGTGCTATGCGACTCAAAAAGCTGGTATGCATACAACACACAAATTTATGTTGGTCGGAATCGTAATGCCACTCCTGAACGCAATCTCGGACGGCGTGTTGTTTTGGATTTGGTGGAAGGACTTTCTGACAGAAATGTAACGTGTGACAACTTTTTCACTTCTTATGAATTGGCAGAAGATTTGCATAAGCAACGCATGACTATTTTGGGAACCATAAGAAAAATAGGACTGCATTCTATCGCTTCGTTCTACTCGACATGCGTCAAAGCCAGTTTTTCATACAGAAGTCGTATATGAACATAAATTGCAAGCAGTAATGCTGTCATATGTTCCTCGCCGGTACCGTTTTGTTACAATGCTTAGTACATACCACAATGTTGTCAGCATAACTGAGAATAGTACAAAGAAGAAACCCAACATCATTGAAGATTACAACAAACCAAGAGTGGCGTAGATACAATGGACCAAATGGTGGCTACGTACACCTGCAAACGGAAAGTCAATCGGTGGCCAATGGCAGTTTTTTGTAACATGCTTGATGTTAGTGCGTTGAATGCATTCGTGACTTTTATCGCATTGTTCCCAAATTGGAAAAATAATAAGACGAACCATAATATTCGTCGTCGCCTTTTTATTGAGGAGCTTGGATTGAATCTCGTCGAAAAACATATCACTAAACGCAAAAATCCACCTCAATGCAATGATGCTGCCAGTGTAATACGAAGAATTCGGGAGATTCGCCATTGCCACTACATCAAAACTCGAGGACGATGCTACATCTGCACTTCTAAATATAACAAAAATCTTTTGCTACACGCTGTGAACACTGTAGAAATTTCATTTGTGCTGAACATAACTTCAATTTATGCGAGAAATGTGCAAATAATTAACAAAAGTTAAAATTCATTTTTTTCTTCTAATATCTGTAATATTCTAATTTTAATTTAATTCTAAATCTACCTTTAAGATTTTCAAATGTATTAATATAATAGTAAACAATAAAATAACATAAAAAAACAAAAAACATATATTGTTATTAATTTTTTTTTAGCATTTTTGAAGTTACAACAAATGTGTATGCGCGCGCATACAATGGGACCGATTAGATGTATTTCTCGAGGGACCGATGAGGGTTAAAATATTGATTGCAGAAACTAACCCAAAAAAACAAATTAATAAACATTTTAATCAAATATTTATTTTACATTATACATTATTCTGGTTTAAGCAAAACCAATAGCAACTTAAAAACATATGCGTCGGCGGATATGTTTCGTTTATAAGGGTTGAATTGAAACCAAAATTTAGAAAGCGAGAGAGCGAGCAAGGCTTGCATGCTAAGTATGTATATCTTGCCGCGTACAAAAGATCCAACATCCATTGTCTTCTGCATTATTTTGAATCGATTCGCGAATCATTCCAAAGAATTGATCATTCACCAAAGAAAAGGAACGAGTTCATACAAGCCGAGCTGCAGGGAAGTCATAGTAAGATCATATCAGTGTATTATTTATTGTATTAGTGTTATAGCCTATTTCCACTGCTCAGTTATTCATTTAACAGTGAGTTAACAGTTTGCATGTATTCTTCCATAAGGAATTAACAGAAGTATAACTGACCGTAATTATTAACTGCAGAATAACTGAAGAGACACTAGTTCATTTGAATACTTATTCGATAAAACATCGCGATGTTTTATCGAAAGAGTCACAAAACAGCTAATTGAACGTTGAAAAGGTAAGCGCAATTTTGTATTTTATTTTCAAAATAATTAATATACTCCCTTTTTAGATGGATTCGCAAAAAAAATATGTAACTTGGGAGCAAGGAATGGAGAACATGTTCATGGAGTTGAAGGAGAACTTTATTGCGCTCAGGGCAATGCAGAGAAACTCCTACATATATGCAAAAATGGCTGAGAAATTGACAGAGGCGGGAATGCAAGACGTGGATGGCGCGACAGTTCGCTATATGTATATAAAAACTGCGTATAGTATGTCTAAAAGCTAATTATAGTTAATTCTTTCTAGACAAGTAATGAAAGATCAGGGACCGTCTGGTGGTGTGACCTCGAAGTGGCAGCCATCTAATAGGGTTCATCGCATATCGCAGAGCGCTCATCGCCGGCAATTGGGGAGCAACCGGCAAAGCGGCGAAGAACGGCATGCGGTTCCGTCACACCAATAGAGGAAGCTTTACAAGCTTCCATAGCAACTCAGGAGGAGTTCTTTGGCAGAATGGAAAAAACCCTTGCTAAAATGAGTAGTTCCATACAGAAAACATAGTCATTGGTCAATGAAGCTTTGAGAAAAAATGTATAAATTTAATTACATAAATGAGGTCAAATTATAAAATACAATTTCGATTTATTTAGTTTTTATATATTAAAATGCTCGCTTATAGCTATTCTTATATTACAAGCAGCTCAGATTGACGCTTCCGTTTTCTGCTATTTGCAATGTTCGTGGCCGATGTTTTTATACAATTACTTTGCTTCATCATAACAAGCAAAACAGCTTGTAGACATTGCATTTATGTCAATAAAACTGACAATAATGCACTACAAATATGCAGTAATTGATTTCGCTCCATGTTTAATTCGTAACTTAGCTGTAACAAACCAAAACAAAACAAACCGAACAGCTGATTCATGTACAGAGGTTCAGTTACAGAGCAATGGAAACAGCTTTCGGAACTGACTGTTAAAAATTACAGTAACGGATCAGTGGAAATAGGCTGTTAGTGTTGTAAGCTTGCATATAACCTGGCTATATTCATATGCATTATTTCGTATCATATATTGAGAGTATAATTTATGAAAAATGGTGTTCACACTACGGTTGCGTGTTGCCTTAAATGGCAACAAGCAGCTTCTTTCCCAGACAAATAGCTTACGGGCCAAGTGTTGACAAAAAGTTGAGTTAAGTTTGGATGTGTATTCAATTTACGTTACTAATACATTCGATTGACTCAAAAGGAACTGCTCACTTAAGTATATCGTTCTGAACTATTACCACTGATTCAATTTAGATTTGTGGGGAAAGGGGGGCTGGGGGCGGATTGGGTGGGCGTGGCTCCAACATTTTTGATGCAGTTTTTTGAGGGTTGATAGTAGCTATCTTCTTGTCAAAGTTGGTAGTTCTAGCTGTAAGGATGTGCGAAATATGTGGATTTATCGGTTTTGAGTTATCGAATTTATCGATTTGCCAGCCCCCCAGTTATCGTAAAACCCCCCATCTTGACACTTTATTTTACTTTCCCATAAATAAAGAGAATTGGAAAGTTTCAAGTCTCTAGCTTTAAGGGTGTGGAAAAAAATTGCGAACATAGAGACGGACGGACACCATGACGGACATTGCACAAACCAAATACACTCTTTACCTTCGGTAACGAGTATAAAAAGATTATTGGCATGAGTAAACTATTTTTTTTTCACAAGTGTCCAACTGCTATGACGGCGTATCGTAGAAGAGCGATAGAAGATGGTGGTAATGCAATTTATATAAATGGTGATTGCATAGATAATCGTTGGGTTGTGCCTTACAACTGTGTACTTTTGAGAACATTTAAAGCTCACATAAATGTTGAGTATTGTAGTTCTGTAAAGTCTATTAAATACATTTGTAAATATGTTAACAAGGGCAGTGATCAAGCATCATTTACTCTTGAAGACCAACGTAATGAAATTATGTACGAAAGTGGCCGTTATATAAGTAGCTCAGAAGCGGTATGGAGAATCCTTGCATTTTCCATGCATGAACGTTTTTCGGCTATCACACACTTAGCTGTTCATTTAGAAAATGGTTTGAGCTATGCACAAGTGTGAAATTCCATCGCATTTTACATGGAACAATAAAGAATTTCAAAGAAGAAAACGAGGGCATGATGTGCCAAATTATCCTGAAGTAAGAAGAGACTTAGCTTTGGGAAGAGTTTACACTATTCATCCCAATAATACAGAATGTTTTTATTTAAGACTTTTACTACATCATTTCAAAACATACATCATTTCAATTTACGTGTAAAGCTCTAGGATTTTTCGAAGATGATAAGCACTGGGATTCAACTATAGCCGAAGCTGTCATATGTCAAAATCCTACATAACTGATAGAACTTTTTGCAATAATTTTAGTATTTTGTCAAATTTCGGATGCTCTTAAACTTTGGAATACTTATAAAGAGACTTCCTCAGAAGATATTTTAAAAGCCTTTCATTTTTCACAAGACAGAAATATTGTCTTATTTACATTGAAGATATAGTACTGTCTATTGGTGGTCAAAACTTGACTTATTATGGACTTCCAATACCAATCAGATCCGAGGAAATTGTTCAAAATAATGAATATCAAAGAGAAACAAATTATGAAAATTGCGCTAATTTTGTTGTTAATAATGAGCTACTTACTCCTTACTGTTGAGCAAAAACAAGTATACGAAAAGATACTACATAGCGTTAAAGCAGAGAAAGGAGAAATCTATTTTTTTGATGCACTTGGTTGAGCAGGTAAAACGTTTCTTTTAAATTTATTATTGGCAAAGTTACGGCAAAATAAAAAATGCATTGGACGTTGTTTCTTTCGGTATCGCAGCCACCTTATAAAATACAGAAAATTGCATTAACGAAAAATATGCGAGTGCACTTATAAGGTGATAGCATATCTGAAGAATTATCAGAAATGCTTTATAAAATATGTGGTCATGCCTAAAAGCAGGCAGCGAACAAGGAGTTGCCGTTTTTCCATCCTCTCTCTGCAGTAGCCGTAAACTCCCCACACTTTGACAACATGTAACATTAAGGCTAGTTTAAATAATGCTAGCAACATTTATATCAATTTGAATAAACCTGTGAACTTGAAACGACGTCTTAGTTTTTGTCAACTTTACCTTTTTCGTAAGTTACGACGGAGTCGTACAAGCCACCTACACACCACAAGGAAAACCAGCCTACTACAAAAACAAGAGGAAATGTATTATTTCCAACCCATGAAGGCAAAATAAACCATCAACTTTGTGTCATGTTGTGAAAAGTATTGAAGAACTAACTCTAAAAATATTTCCAGATATTACAAATATCTTTGAAAAATCACTCGAAAGGTTTTCAGAACGTGCTATTTTGACTGCGAGAAATGACAATGGATTGGAAATAAACGAGTTTTTATTAAAATCATTTCAAAGTGAAGAAATTACATATAACTCTATTGATTCTGTGACTGAAGTCGAAGATGCAGTTCACTACCCCGTCGAGTTTCTTAATTAATTAAATCCGGCTGGCCTTCCTGAACATTATTTACCTTTAAAGATTGGTTCACCTGCAATGTTGATTCGCAACTTGAAGCCGCCAAAACTGTGCAATGGTACAAGACTGCAAGTTTAAGTCCTTCATAAGAATGTTGTCGAAGCAATGGTCTTTACTGGCAATGGTATAGGGGAAACGGTTTTTATATCGAGAATTCCATTAATACCTTCTGAATCTGAATTTCCATTGCAATTTAAAAGATAGCCATTTCCTTTAAAAGTTTCCTTTGCCCTTACAATAAATAAATGACAGGGACAAACTCTTAAAGATTGTTTCTCTGATGGCCAATTTGATGTAGCCTGCTCAAGAGTCAATTCACCAAAAAGTTTAGTTGTATTAGCACCTGACGGAAAAACAACCAATGTCGTTTATAAAGAAGTTCTTAACAGTTAATAATTGCAAATTAAATTCAACAAGTGGATAAGGCCTACTTGGGACACCACATTAAAAAATGACACGCCTGGTTCTCTACCTCAATGGTGGCGTGGAAAAGAGAATATTAAATACTTTTCTTTAATATGTTGTTAAATATTTTCTAATTTATTTATTTTGTATCTATCTTCTATTGCTAAAATTTGTATAAACTATCGGCGCAGCGAAGTAAGCGGGGCTCTTACTAGTTTTTACATATTTTGCTCAAGGTTATCGCAATGTCACTTGTGCCGTATAGCGATAGTGACAGCGAGTCAAACACAGATATCGTTTCAATTTAAGAGGAAACGTGCATTGGAAAGCGTGAGTACTTTTGTACCTAAAGAAAGGCAACGGAATTCCACAAATCCAATTTGCTAGATGAGCCCAAGGAATCCCTGTTATAATAATAATAACTGTTCCTCTAAGTTTAGTAAAGGAGATCGGCAATCCCTCAACTAACACTTTTGGGGAATGAGTAAAACTCAACAAAAGTTTTGGTTGGCCTCATGTATTGTTAAAAAGGACGTGAAAAGAAGAAGAATGCAGAGCAGTAGATGCAAGTTAACTTATGAGTATTCCAAATACTTGGGACACCACATTAAAAAATGACACCCCTGGTTCTCTACCTCAATGGTGGCGTGGAAAAGAGAATATTAAATACTTTTCTTTAATATGTTGTTAAATATTTTCTAATTTATTTATTTTGTATCTATCTTCTATTGGCTGGCGAAAATCCTCAACTGAACCCTCCACGAGGGTGCCGGCTGGGCAATGGGCATCGTGCTACCTCGAGACAAACGAGGGGTACCAGGTGCTATTTGCCTTGCGGAGGGACAGGACGGCTTCTAGCTAAAAGTGAACCCCAAACCATTCAAAGGCTTCGGCACTGCGAAGGCGAGGGGCTAACCGAAGCAGATGTCGTCATGCCCCAAAACAAACGAATGTACTACGAACCTACTTGCCTGTGGAGAGGTAGTACTATGTCTAGCTAAGGTGAACTCTACACCACTCAAAAGCTTCGGCACAGCGAGGGCGTAGAGCAAATCATGGTTCGAGGTCCTTGGCAGTAAGGATAAAATGCTATGGGTAGACTTCCCAGAAATAAAAATCAAATGGAGGTGACTAAGGGTCAAACACGGGTTGGGATGTCAACCCAAACGTCGGTGGAAAAGGGTGCTACCACCGGCGGGCACGGGGGGGAGAAATCCTCTCTGCGTGTCGCCAGCAACCCACCCTCCGTACTGGTTGGAGCAGGCCAGGACGGTTGCATAGCTACACCAAAATGTGGCGCGATACCGCAGTCCAAGGAGACTCGGTTTGCGAATCACAGGAAGGGACTCGAAAACCGGTTTTTCAATGTCTTCCAGGCCCGGCGAGCACCAGCACCCCCAGTAGGGTCGGGCTCAAACGGTCAAAAGAGGGCATGAAGGCCAAAGCCCAATACAAAGCCGCCCTTAAAATCCGGGCTCGGCTCGCTAACTGCAAGCGAGAACTCACACAAGATGAGATCCGCCAGCAGAAGTGGGCCGACGAAAGGATTGAAGAGGGCAGGGCTCATTTCGAACAGAGGAAAAACATGGCGTCTGAGAACGTCAGTTTTGCCAACAAGGTGGAGGAGAGTTTGGCCGTCAAACGCCAGCGCTCCGCTGAAACCGCTAAAGCAGAGGTGCCAGCCAGCAAGCGGCCCTGCAAAAAGCCAGTGACGCAAGCAAAACTGACGGCCAGTGATGTGGCGAGCGACATCTTGTCGTCGCGCTCATCGACCGGAGCGACCCAAACGGCAAGATGAAGCCAGAGCAGTGGAAGAAGGTGGAGGAGCTAATGTTCAACGCGCTTCTGAGTCGTATGGGCGAACCGGACTCGCTACCCATCTCTTTTGATGGAGCGGGCTGGCTTGAGGGTGTTAAAATCCTGAGCTGCAAGGATGACCACACTCTGAAGTGGGTCACCGGTGTCGTGGCTGCTCTGGACGCTCCGTGGGAGGGTGCCAAGCTGGAGGTAGTGGACAGAACTTGCATTCCGTCCCTACCAAAGGCAAAAGTACTTTTCCCGCGGGTCGTACCAGCGGACCAGGCACTGCAGCTACTGCGATGGCAAAATCCGGACGAGCCAACTGTCGATTGGAAGGTGATCCACGTTGCGAAGCCCGATAGCAAGGGTAAGCAAATGGTGATCCAGATCAATAAGGAGGCCGACGATTTGCTATACGGAAGGTTCGGGAAGATGGCGTGGGGCGTGGGTAGCGTATACCTACGTCTCAAAAAGCGCCACCCCGACGACAAAAATACGAATACGCTGGAGGCGGGTGAGGTGGAGAAAGACCTGGCGGAGGTCACACTCGCAACCAAGAGCCTGGAAATAGAAGATGACGAGGATGCGGACAGTACCGTGGTGGAAGTCCCATCCGTGGAAGATGCCACAGCCAATTATGGAGCTAAGGGTCATCCAAATCAACTAACATAAGAGCAAGTTGGCATCGGCGGAGCCCTGGAGCCTTGGTCCAGGAGCCCTGGATAGCCTCAGGCAACAAGGTTTCTGGACTAAAGACTCCCAACTACAACATATTCCACCCAACAACAGTGAGTAGAGCAAGGACCGCAATCCTAGTAAGGAAAGGTATCTATGCTTACTTATTGTCTAATTACAGCACTGACGACCTCACTGTGGTCGCACTAGAAGGTGGCAGAGATGAGCCAATCCTAATGGCATCCTGCTTCATGGCGCACGACACCGAAGCGCCCCCTCAAGAGCTCACTCGACTGGTGACAGAGGCCGACTCTAAGAAGCAGGCCCTCACCATCGGAGCTGACGCCAACGCTCATCACACGGTATGGGGAAGCAGAGATATTAACGAAAGAGGTGAGTCACTGCTTGATTTCATATTACAGACTAATCTTAAGATAGTAAACGAGGGAGATGAACCAACATTTGTTGGCCCTACCTCATCTAACGTCTTAGATATAACTCTTGCGTCGGTAACGAATACCGTGGCTCAGGATTGGAGAGTCCTTAGTAGACATTCCTTCTTGGACCACAGGTACATTCAATTCCGGGTAAACTTTGAACGAATAGTGAAGAAAAATGTGTTTAGAAACCCGCGAAATACGGACTGGGAGCAGTTCGTTAAAGAGGTTGAAGGAAATCTTCCACGACCACCCAATATAGTCTCTACAAAAAATTTAGAGAAGTCCCTAGAGACACTCAACAAAAATCTAGTGGCAGCCTACAATAAAACGTGCAGACCATCCCAAGAGAAGAAGAGACACACGCCCCCGTGGTGGACTCCAGAACTCAAAGGAATAAGGAAAGACGTACTAGAACTCTTCAAACTCGCAAAACAAGCGGAAGAAGAGCTAGTATGGATCGAATACAAAATACGGCTCCGTGACTTTAAGAAAAAGTACGAGTAGCCAAAAGACACGCATGGCAAAACTTCTGCTCAGGCATTGAGAAGACAGCCGACACCGCAAGGTTAAGGAAACTGCTAGCTCGCCAACAGACTGTACAAAGCCAACTTAAAACCGAAGACGGCAGATGGACGGAAAGCAGTGAAGATGCGGCAAATGTGCTCCTGGAGGCGCATTTCCCTAACTGCACTGAATTCAACGCAAACACGCAATCGATACACCCAACCACAACAGTGGAAATTCCGGAAGGTATCACGACAACGCGACGGATAATGTGGGCGATAGACTCCTTTGAGAGCTACAAATCACCAGGTCCAGACGGAATATTCCCGGCCATGATGCAGAAGGTCAAACATGTGATCACTCCATGGCTGAGGGAAATTTTCAGAGGTTGTCTTAGGTATGGCTATGTGCCGGAGGCCTGGAGGACAGCACGGGTAATTTTCCTGCCAAAAGCTGGAAAATGTAGCCACGTGCGGCCGAAGGACTTCAGACCCATTAGCCTGACTTCGTTCCTCCTGAAAACTCTAGAAAAGCTGATAGATCTCCACATCAGAGAGAATACAGAAATGACTCTAGAGCAGAACCAACGCGCATACACAAAGGGCAAGTCGGTGGAAACAGCGCTACACTCCCTTGTAGCTACCATAGAGAAAGCACTACACCACAAAGAATACGCCCTAGGCGCATTCCTCGACATCTCAGGCGCATTCAACAATGTGTCGACGGAAGCAATAATGCACAGCCTAAGAGCTGTGACCCCAGCAGTAGCAGTATACTCTTGGGTTCAGAGCTTACTGAGCAGCAGGAGAATACTAGCGGAATGGGGAACCACTACCGCAATTAGGGAAGCCAAGTGTGGCACTCCCCAAGGAGGAGTGCTCTCACCCCTACTGTGGAACTTGGTGGTAAACGGACTTCTTAAAAAATTCAAACGGAAAGCCCCGAAGATAACTGCCTATGCAGACGACATAAGCATAATTATCACAGGCAAGTGTCCATCGACAATCAGCTCTGTCATTGATCACACACTTAAAGAGATACTCATACTCATTCTCTTCACAAAGAGATACAAGGTACCTCGCTGGACTCCACCAAAAATAAACGATAAGGCACTGATAGCGAAAGAGACTATCAAATACCTAGGGATAGTATTGGATAGCAAGTTGAGTTGGAAGCTCAATGTGGAGGAAAGGGTGAAGAAAGCCACCAATGCACTTTATACATCGCAAAAGATGTTGGGTAGCACTTGGGGACTCTCACCACGACTGACACACTGGATTCTCATCTCGATTGTGCGCCCCATACTACTCTACGGAATACTGGTATGGTGGGAAGCCACAGAGAAATCCACATACCTAAAACGAATGGAAAAAACTCAGCGACATGCACTTATATGCATCACAGGGGCGCTGAGGACAACACCAACCAAAGCACTACAGACAATACTTAATGTCAACCCCGTGGACATACAGGCACGCCTAACAGCAAAAAAGACTGCTCAACGTCTTTGCACGATAGGCAACATGAAGATACTCAACTACGGGCATAGTATAATTGGAAGAGGGATCCAAGTCGAAACAGACTATATGATCCAAAGAAACAATTTTAACTATACGCCCACGCTCCTAGGAAAAGATGATTGGCGCTCAGGAGCTGAGCAGACGGCCATCAACGTATATACAGACGGCTCAAAAATGATGGAGGGAGTCGGCGCAGCAGTATACTGCGCCGAACCACCCATGAGCCTGTCTTACAAACTCCCGGACCACTGCAGCATATTCCAAGCGGAGATATTCGCAATCAGGAAAGCAGCAGAAGTAGTCTTAAAAACGAATACAACGCAGGACATGGTGAACATATTCGTAGATAGCCAGGCGGCAATCAAAGCCCTACAGGCTCACCACATAAGCTCTCGGAATGTCCTGGCGTGCAGGGAAACGCTAGATGCACTCGGCACCGTTAAAAAAGTGCGCATCTACTGGATTCCAAGCCACCAGGGCTTCGAGGGCAACGAAACAGCGGACACTCTGGCTAAGCAAGGTGCAACGGGACTCAATAGTGATAGCGTTGATGTCCCGATCTCCCTGCGAACGTTACACTCCTATATGGAGACACAGGCACGGGACACAGCAGTACGAAGGTGGACATACACCTCCGACTGCAGAATCTCAAGAATAATGTGCAAAACCTACGACGAGAAACTAACGAAATATGCACTAATGCTAAAAAGGCATGACTGCCGAAGGCTGGTAGGTCTCTTCACAGGCCACTGCCTAACCGCAGTAGACGCGAAAAGGCTAGGCATAACTGACAACGACGAATGCCGGAAATGCAACGTTTCTGGTGTCAAAGAAACGCTTGAGCATCTCCTGTGCAGCTGCCCCGCACTGGCAGCACAAAGACTACGCTATCTACATGCTCCCCTTCTAGCTTCACTCGATGAAGCCAGTAAGCGGGAACCCAACAAGCTTCTGGCATTTGCCCGAAGTACGCTTACCCAGCTGGACACCACTTAGAGAGGTAGTCCATCGGGATAGCCCTCAACACCTCTAAACACCGGCCTCACTAAGGACCCTTCAGCGGTCTATGTGTGGCGCTCCCCCTGGGAGTGCCAGCCGGCATAACCTAACCTAACCTATCTTCTATTGCTAAAATTTGTATAAACTATCGGCGCAGCGAAGTAAGCGGGGCACTTACTAGTTTTTACATATTTTGCTCAAGGTTATCGCAATGTCACTTGTGCCGTATAGCGATAGTGACAGCGAGTCAAACACAGATATCGTTTCAATTGAAGAGGAAACGTGCATTGGAAAGCGTGGGTACTTTTGTACCTAAAGAAAGGCAACGGAATTCCACAAATCCAATTTGCTAGATGAGCCCAAGGAATCCCTGTTATAATAATAATAACTGTTCCTCTAAGTTTAGTAAGGAGATCGGCAATCCCTCAACTAACACTTTTGGGGAATGAGTAAAACTCAACAAAAGTTTTGGTTGGCCTCATGTATTGTTAAAAAGGACGTGAAAAGAAGAAGAATGCAGAGCAGTAGATGCAAGTTAACTTATGAGTATTCCATTCATATTGGCGAAATTGATTACAACAAATCAGCTGAAAGAAAAGTTGTGGTTATAAAAAATCATATCGAGACATTACTAGCTGTACCATCGCACTATTGCCGCAATAAGAGCAATAAATTATATTTGCCCAAGGAGTTCGGCAATGTTTCGAATTTATATAAATGTTGCATTGAACATTTAAAAGAAAGAGAACTATTGGACACCACACTGTCTTTACAACTGTTTCGCAAAATTTTCAACAATGATTTCCACATTGAATTTCATTTGCTAAATAAGGACAGATGCAGTATATGCGATCTAGCTTAGTACATTCCGATTCAATGAGATCGGAAACATTCAAAAGACAAAAATTAAGTCAAAAGCATTTTCCTGAAAAATCAAAAAATATTATCGGAAAATAATTTTTTTCTTTGCGCCAGTTTTGATCTTCAGAAAGTATTAAACACTCACACATAGCAAAAATATGACACTATTTTATGCCAGAAAATATGCATATTGCAATTTGAGTATTTATGAAAACGGCACCAGAATTGAATGTTGCTTTCTTTGGTGAGACAAAGATTTTAATTTAAGATAGAATGTAAACAACGAAAGAAACAAGATTGTATTGCGATAGTTGCGCTAGACAAAATCGAAAAAAGGCAATGCTGACCATGATTTCTTATTTTAAAAATTCATCGATCTTTGTTGAATCTATTAAGATAACATATAGGGTGCACCAAAAACAAATCCATTATTTTTCCAATAGTTGGCGTTATTTGTCTGTATCTCGCGCTGTATAAGTCCGATCGGGTTCTGCTAGGTGTCGTTAAAAAGATGAAAATTCAGTTTTGTGACTGGTTGATTTAGCTTTGTATGAGCGCGCATCAAAGATGGACAGCCAGCCGGCTGAAAATGTAAATAGCGTTTATGGTCCTGAAACTGTAAAGGCCCATCACGCACAATTTGGGTTTCGTCGGTTCCGTTCCGGTAATTTCGATGTCTAAGACATACATTTGAATAAGGCTGGATACGAAAAGAAACTCGATGTATGGGTGCCACACGAGTTAACGGAAAAAACCTCATGGACCGAATTTCCATCAGCGAATCGCTGCTGAATCGCAAAAAAATCGACCCATTTCAGAAGCGGTTGGTGACTGGCCATGAAAAGTGGATCACTTACGACAACGTCAAACGGAAAAGGTCGTGGTCGAAACGCGGTGAGCCGACGGAAACGGTGGCCAAGCCAGGATTGGCGACCAGGAAGGTTTTGCTGTGCGTTTGATGGGATTGGCAGGGAATCATCTACTATGAGCTGCTCCTATACGGCAAAACTCTTAAGGTCAAAGTTAAGAGTCTTAACTCGGAACTGTACTGTCAACAATTGGACCATCTGAAGGAAGCAATCGGCCAGAAGCGGCCTGCTTTAGCCAATAGGAGAGGAATTGTGTTCCATCAGGACAACGCCAGGCCACTTACATCGATAATGACTCGCCAGAAGCTTCGGAAGCTTGGTTGGGAGGTTCTTATGCATCCTCCTTATAGTCTGGACCTGACACCAAGTGATTACCATTTGCTCCTGTCAATGGCGAACAATTTTGCTGGTGAAAAATTCTCTTCAAGAGAGGCTTGTGAAAAGCGACTGTCTCAATTTTTTGCCAATAGGAACGAGGGCTTCTATGAGAGAGGCAAAATGATATTACCTTTAAAATTACAACATTTTATCGAACAAAACGGCGCATATTTGACCAAAATCGGATCATTCTAACTATGGTAATTAAAGCCTTCAATTTCATGCAAAAATAATGAATTTCTCTCTGCTACACCCAATATTTGTTGCCAGGTCATACAATGATGCTAATTGACTCGGTTCAAAGCACAATAGAATCGTTTACTCGAAATAGAACAGTGTGGGCTCCTAGTGAGTGGCATCAACAAGAATGTATACAAATAGAGCCACCAAAAATCGAAATTCCAACCTTCAATTGGAAGCCTAGATACCACCAAAACTGCATATATAAATGTAAGTTGTTATTAATTCGCTCATTTGTTTTGCTGCTAAGTCGACGCAATAGGATAAGCAATAAAATAAGCGCACATAGAGAATACAAGGAAAAACATGGGGGCACAGCAATCGAACAAGCCACTGCGCGCTAGAAAATCGCAGGCTAGCGGCGCATACACATAATATTGCTGGCTGGATGTGCTATCAACAAACATGTTGTAGCAAAGTCAGCAAGAAAAGTGGCTGGCGAATGACACACGAAACACGAGAAAAGCACGAAATGCGCTCTCAGAGCGAGTGGTAGCCAGGCTAGAGGTTCTATCTTTCAATTGAAGGTTAGAATTTCGCTCTTTGGTGGCTCCATTTGTATACATTCTTGTTGGTAGCATACAATTATTAGAAGTGCAAGAAAAAACCCTTACCCATATAAATGCATACCTAGAAAATTCAGATTTTTTAAGTTGGAAGTTACTTTCGAATGAAGTTAAGTTGCAATGTAATAAATTAAATATAAGCTTACTGCAGTCAGCCACTTTTAAAATAGGGTGCATTAAATTAATATACGGGTATTTTTAAAACAGCCCTGAATTAGCTATTAATATAAGTTATTGCCATCATCCAAATCGTCTTTATGCAAAAGAATAAAAAAATATCTTTTAATAATTTAATAATTTAAAATCACTATTTTTATATCAAATAAATCCACTTAACGAGCTCTTCAATAATAACAAAAACTCTCTGCAGTAAAATTGCTATTTGGCGCATACGTTATATAAGGTTCGATATGAACATGGATGCATGTACTTCACACTTCTGCATACTTCTAGGCTATAATTTGCTTTCATTCCTCGATACCGATGGTAAAGAGTATATTGAGTTTGTGCAATGTCCGTCATGGTGTCTGTCCGTCTGTCTGTCTGTCCTTCTGTCCGTCTGTATGAACGCAACTTTTTTCCACACCCTTCAAGCTAGAGACTTGAAACTTTCCAATTCTCTTTATCTATGGGATAGTAAATTAAAGTGTCAAGATTGGGGTTCTACGATAACTGGGGGCTGGCAAATCGATAAATTCGATAACTCAAAACCGATAAATCCACATATTTCGCACATCCTTACAGCTAGAACTACCAAATTTGGTAAGAAGATAGCTACTATTAACCCCCAAAAAACTGCATCAAAAATGTTGGAGCCACGCCCACCCATTCCACCCACAGCACCCCCCACGCTTTTTGATATCAAAAATGGCTATATCTCCAACAGTTCTTTGAAGAGCCACCAAACTTGGTGCCAAGATAGCTGGCAATGACCCGCAAAAATCTGCATCAAAGTTTTGGAGCCACGCTCCACCCTTTTCGCCCCCCTTCCCCCACCTTTTACAAACTTTTAGCTAAAAAATATCTTTTAATAATTTAAAATCACTATTTTTTATATCAAATAGATCCACTTAACGAGCTCTTCAATAATAACAAAAACTCTCTGCAGTAAAATTGCTATTTGGCGCATACGTTATATAAGGTTCGATATGAACATGGATGCATGTACTTCACACTTCTGCATACTTCTAGGCTATAATTTGGATTAAAAGCCCCATTTTAATTGATAAATATTTTAGCTGCAGAATACGCGTACCTCCTGGTCGGGCACTTTGGGCAACAGCGTTATTGCATTTTTCGGTTGGGTTTGGTGGCAGCACAACAGCAGCTGCAGCAATAATAATAACGCCCAGCATTTCAGTTCAATAAATATCCTCCAACTAGTTCTTGTTAAATATTTGCTTAAGCACAGTCGCAGCTACACTATCCAGAAAAAGTCTGTGTACAGACTCAATGCAGAACTTTAACTGCAATAAAACATGACATGCAATCATGATATTTTCAAAATGATATTTTTTAGTGAAAAACACATTAATTACAAACAAAATGTGCCATTGTTTTATTTTATTTTTTTTTGTTTTTTTTTGGGCTTTTTTTTTACTTTTTTTAACTAAAACAAGTGGAAACGTTGCAGTCGGACGCAACCGACTTTGGCATACTCGATACCAGTATCAAAACAGATAAAAAGAGGCCTGATTGCAAAGGAGTTCGGATGGGGCAGGGGTGTACGCTGCCTTAAAGATTCTCCAATGCAGATGGGGATGCCACCAACTATCTTCCTTCCAAACTTGGTGACTCTAGCTAAAAGTTTGTAAGAGCTGTTGAAAGGGGGGCTGGGGGCGGTATGGGTGGGCGTGGCATCCAAAGTTTTACTGCAGATCTTTGCGAAATGTCAATTGCTATCTTCATACCAAATTTGGTGACTAGCTCGAAAATTGTTAAAAGTGTGGAAAGGGGGGCTGGGGGCGGTATGGGTGGGCGTGGCATCTAAATTTTTACTGCAGATCTCTGCGAAATGTCAATTGCTATCTTCATACCAAATTTGGTGACTAGCTTGAAAATTGTTAAAAGTGTGGAAAGGGGGGCTGGGGGCGGTATGGGTGGGCGTGGCATCCAAATTTTTGATGCAGATCTTTGTGGGATGTCAATTGCTATCTTCATACAAAATTTGGTGACTATAGCTCAAAGTTTGTAAGAAGTGGGGAAAAAGCGGCTGGGGCGGAATGGATGGGCGTGGCAGCCAAATTTTTGATGCAGTTTTTGGGGGGTCATCATCACCTATCTTGGCACCAAATTTGGTGGCGCTAGCTCAAAAACTGTAAAAGATATAGGCTTTTTTGACTTAAAAATGCGGGGGGGCTGGGGGCGGAATGGGTGGGCGTGGCTCCAAAACTTTGATGCAGATTGTTGGGCGTCGTTGTCAGCTATCTTCCTACCAAATTTGGTGACTCTAGCTCGAAGCATGTACAAGGTGGTGAAAGGGGGGCTATGGGGCTTGGGGGCGGTATGGGTGGGCGTGGCATTCAAATTTTTCTGCCGATCCATGTGGGATGTCAATTGCTATCTTCATACCAAATTTGGTGACTCTAGCTCGAAATTTGTATAAAATGGGGAAAGGGGGGCAGGGGGCGGTATGGTTGGGCGTGGCATCAAAATTTTTGCTGCAGATCCTTGTGGAATGTCAAATGCTACCTTCATACCAAATTTGGTGACTCTAGCTCAAAGTTTGTATAAGGTGGGGAAAGGGGGCGGAATGGTTGGGCAAGGCTCCAAAACTTTGATGCAATTCTTTTGGGGTTGTTGCCAGCTATCTTCCTACCAAATTTGGTGGCTCTAGCTCCACTACTCTGGAAGATACACGCATTCCCGTTTTTGACGAAGCGTTGGGGCAGATGGGGGTGGCTAGGGCGGTATTGGTAGGCGTGGCATCCAAACTTTTGATGCAGTTTTTGGGGGGTCATCATCACCTATCTTGGCACCAAATTTGGTGACTCTAGCTAAAAAACTGTGGGAGATATAGGCTTTTCTGATTTCAAAATGCGGGGGGGCTGGGGGCGGAATGGGTGGGCGTGGCTCCAAAACTTTGATGCAATTCTTTTGGGGTTGTTGCCAGCTATCTTCCTACCAAATTTGGTGGCTCTAGCTCCACTACTCTGGAAGATACACGCATTCCCGTTTTTGACGAAGCGTTGGGGCAGATGGGGGTGGCTAGTGCGGTATTGGTGGGCGTGGCATCATGGTGCATCATCACTTATCTTGGCACCAAATTTGGTGGCTCTAGCTCAAAAACTGTGGGAGATATAGGCGTTTTTGACTTTAAAATGCCGTGGGCCTGGGGGCGGAATGGGGGGGGCGTGGCTCCAAAATTTTTGATGCATTTTTTTGGGGGTTGCTAGTAGCTATCTTCTCACCAAATTTGGTAGTTCTAGCTGTCAGGATGTGCGAAATATGTGGATTTACCGGTTTTGAGTTATCGAATTTATCGATTTGCGAGCCCCCCAGTTATCGTAGAACCCCCATCTTGACACTTTAATTTACTATCCCATAGATAAAGAGAATTGGAAAGTTTCAAGTCTCTAGCTTGAAGGGTGTGGAAAAAAGTTGCGTTCATTCAGACGGACAGACGGACAGACACCATGACGGACATTGCACAAACCCAATATACTCTTTACCTTCGGTATCGAGTACAAAAACAACGGATTTCGGGTCAGAAAAAATCTGCGTACATGATACAAAAATCAACAAAAAAGGCACTTATTCATAGAAAATATATTAAACTTAATATGATGTTGGATATCCCTTCCTTATAATGGTTTCCGACAATCGCTTGGGCATTGACATGGCCAATTTTCGAGTGACATCTAACGGAGTATGAAGCCACTTCACCATTATGAAAGTTTTCAGCATGTCTTTTGATGTTATAGTCCGCAGACGAATCCTACTCTCCAGATAATCCCACAGATGCTCAATGGGACTTAAATCTGGCGACTGGGGCGGCGAACGCAACTGGTTTTCTGTATTGTAAAGCAGCCAAAGCCTCATATTGAAGGCTGTATGATTGGGATCATTGTCCTGTTGAAACCAAAAGTCTCCGCTGAGCCTTAATTTTCTTGCGCTTTCGTGCAATTTATCTTTCAATATTTTAAGGTAAGCCTTGTGGTCCATTGTCGATTCGATGAAGACAAGGTTGCCTACTCCATTTGCTGCCATACACCCCCATACCATCACACCGCCTCCACCGTGCTTAACAGTTGGAATAATGTTTAATTTTTCGAAGGCTATGCCACATTGGCGCCACACAAGTTTTCGTCCTTTGATGCCAAAAACGCAAAATTTACTCTCGTCACTAAAAATGACGTTATTCCAGAAATCTGGAGGCATTTGAATGTATTTTTGGCAAAAATCCATTCGTTTTACTGTATTGGCGCGTGATATTAGTGGCTTCCTCCGCGCAACATGGGCATGTAAGCCCTCTTTTTTTTAAGATTTTCTGGATGGTGCCATCATGAAGATCTTTATTAAACTTCTGCCTAACATCCTGACCAATCTTAGAAGCTGCTAAGCCAGGGTTAAGTCGCACTGATTATAAAACGTCCCTCTTCTCGCGATCATTCAGCTATGATGGCCTCCCAGCACGTGGCTTAGATTTGATAGAGCCAGTCAAATCGAAGTTTTTAAGCACTCTCTGCACAGAAGAGTGCGTTCTGCGCACTAAAAGACCAATTTCCCTAAGCGTTTTCCCCTCATCACGCAGTTTAATGATAAGAATCCTTAAACCAGTATCCATTTCCTTTCTTTTGTTGTCCATTGCAAATTCTATTAGCATACTGACCAAATTTGCCAAAGGAAAGAGCGATTGAAAGTCTTTAGGGCTGTTCACTAAAATATATCATTTTGAAAATATCATGATTGCATGTCATGTTTTATTGCAGTTACAATTTTGCATAGAGCCTGTACGCAGACTTTTTCTGGCAAGTGTATGTACATACATAAGAAGGGCTCCAGATGCATTAACATCCCTGCAGTCACGTTGACTATGCCAAACATAGTGATTAGACTAGCCCACATGGGCTACTACTAGCCTACGCCTATGCCATTTCAATGTATTTCTCCTATTCCATTTAACACGGGGATGTCATTGGAGTGGACGTATCGGCCGCCTCTGCAGCCACGTGGACTAGTCTATAAAACAGGCCACGTAGACTAGTCCATAAAACAGGCCATCAGGACTAGTCAAAAAACAGACCAAATGGACTAGTATTTGGTATCTGGGGTAAAAAGATGCCAACGAAGCCAATCATATAAACGTTAAATTAGCTTTTGTTACAAATATTACTTAAATGTAATTTAATTTTAAATTATGCAAGTGTTAGAAGAAATAGAATACAAATAAACTTACCGATTATGAAATATGATGGTCTACGACGGGATTCGAACCTGGAACTCTCGTTCACTAAGCAGATGCCTTAGCTATTGCGCTGTTGCCAAACATATTTCATAAGCAGTAAGCTATATTGTAAATTAAAAAATGTATAAATTCGTTTTCACTCGTTCGTTTTTTTGCCGCTGCAACGAACATCAACGAGGCGCAAAATTGTGTTCGTTTTTCATGATTCGTAAATTTACGTTTTTGTTCCGCATCCACGTCTGCATCCACTTTGACGCATCCATGAACTGGGCAGTTTAAACACAAATGCTCAATGATAATTTTAAAAAGTGTTTTCCCTCGCTGCATCTACACAGACTGGTTCAGTGTTAGTTGGGAAAGTCGTGGGCTTGGCTTGAACAACAATAACAACAAACACTTGCCCAACCAATGTAATTTTCTGCACCCGCTTGGACTAGTCCTTGACTTGTCCATTATAGCTAGTCAATGGACTATTTTATATATGTAAAAAAACCGAAGGGATTACACAAGCAAACACACTCGCAAACGCTGACAGCCTACGTATGTACATATTGTTAATTTTGCGTGTCTTGTCATCATTTTTTTACTTAAAATATGTACATATTGTTAATTTTGCGTGTCTTGTCATCATTTTTTGTACTATGTATATGTACTAAAATATATGTATAAAAGAATAGTTTAATTTAAAAATCACCGCAACGTTGCCGTTGATCCAATAGCACCATACTTATTTACGTTTAAATACACACAAAAAGTTACTAATCGACCGAGCACCGACTTTAGTCGTTTAGTTCGTTGTAATCACCAATCAAAACAATATGCAACAAAAGCCAGCCGTGCTAACAAAACATATACAATGTACAACGCGTAATAACCAGAGCGCTTATGTAAAACTATTAAATCATACACACGAACGCTCACTACGAATGTCGCACGTAATTTGAATCGGTTGAGCAACAGTGTTGCAAAACTTTTGTTGAGCAAAAAAAGCTAGATAGGCGAAAATGTATAGCAAAACAAACTCTTTACATACAAATGATACCAAATAACTCATAGAGAAAAAAGCAGTCCCATACAATATATACAAATTTTTCCCACAATCACGTTTTGAAAAAAGCCGAATCATACGGGAAAAAAGCGAAATTGGCAACACTGTTTGACAAGTCCGTTCACTAGTTCTATACCTATCCTAATGAACTTAACATATGCAGTTAGGTAATCAATGAGTATCAGTGTTGCCAAATTCGCTTTTTCCCCGTCAAATCAGGCTTTTTTGAAAGTCCGATTGCGGGAAAATTTTCAAACATAAGGCAGCGTTTACAATGTCAGCTTAGCTTGGATTGAAGCTTTTAAAAATCTGAAATCCACGCTGGTAGTTTACAATGTCAGCGTGGAAACCAGTTCGAATTTTCGAAATTGTATTACAGCTGCTTATGAGCTTTGAACAGCTGATGCTTGTTTCATGTTTGTGGCAAAAATGTATAAAGTGAATGAAAACCGGAAGCAGAATTGTTTATTTATTAAAAAATGAGAAGAAAACAAGCAATTTTACTAGCTCATCATACAATGATGATGCAAGCAGCTGTTGCTGCTGAACTTGAAGAGGAGCAGCCGCAGGGAAGTGCTCGACGGTGTTGGGCGCGCGATCATGATGTTGCAATCAGCTGATTCGAACTCGGCTTGCACATGTGAAATGGCGCGAAAATTGAACGATTTGCTTTTCTTAAAAAACAATGATTTTATTGTTATATATGCGTTAATATGTACTAAATAAATATTAAATAGTGAATTATATTAACATTTACCTCTGTATTGAGTAAAATAGTGGTAAAAACATTGGAGCTTACGAAGATGCGACACCTATTGACAGCCATTTTGAGCAAGATAGAGGTTAGAGCTTTGGTGCTTTCAAGCAAATGTTGCTAATTTTGAAAATGCGACACCTATTGACAGCTTATAAAAGCGAGACCGGTTACAGATTGGAAATGAGGTAGACAAACTTATGTGAAAAATATGTGTGTCAGACAGGAACAAAACATTTTCCAATCTCACGCTGACATTGTAAACGCTGCCTTAGGAAGCGGGAATTCTGGCGTTTTAAAAAAATAATTTGCTTTTTTTCCTCGATACCGATGGTAAAGAGTATATTGAGTTTGTGCAATATCCGTCATGGTGTCTGTCCGTCTGTCTGTCTGTCCGTCTGTCCGTATGAACGCAACTTTTATCCACACCCTTCAAGCTAGAGACTTGAAACTTTCCAATTCTCTTTATCTATGGGATAGTAAATTAAAGTGTCAAGGTTGGGGTTCTACGATAACTGGGGGCTGGCAAATCGATAAATTCGATAACTCAAAACCGATAGATCCACATATTTCGCACATCCTTGCAGCTAGAACTACCAAATTTGGCAAGAAGATAGCTACTATCAACCCCCAAAAAACTGCATCAAAAATTTTGGAGCCACGCCCACCCATTCCGCCCACAGCCCCCCGCTTTTTGAGATCAGAAATGGCTGTATCTCCCACAGTTTTTGAGCTAGAGCCACCAAATTTGGTGCCAAGATAGCTGGCAATGACCCGCAAAAATCGCATCAAAGTTTTGGAGCCACGCCCACCCATTTCGCCCCCTTTTCCCCACCTTTTACAAACTTCGAGCTAGAGTCACCAAATTTGGTATGAAGATAGCAATTGACATTCGACAAAGATCTGCATCAAACATTTGGATGCTACGCCCACCCATACTGTCCCCAGCCCCCTTTTCACCACTTTTTACAATTTTCGAGCTAGAGTCACCAAATTTGGTATGAAGATAGCAATTGATATTTTATTTTTATTTATTTATTTGTGTTTTTATTCCTAACGCTACAAGTTTAACACCTTATAATTTAGTGCGCTAGTAATAACAATCTTATATTTCTTTCCACAATGATCTGCATCACAAATTTGGATGCCAAGCCCACCCATACTTCCGCCAGCCCTCTTGCCACACCTTGTACAAACTTTGAGCTAGAGTCACCAAATTTGGTGTGAAGATAGCAATTGACATTCCACATAGATCTGCATCAAACATTTGGATGCCACGCCCACCCATATTGCCCTCAGCCCCCTTTTCCCCACCTTTTACAAACTTCGAGCTAGAGTCACCAAATTTGGAAGAAAGATAGCTGGTGGCATCCCCATCTGCATCGGAGAATTTCCAAGGCAGCGTACACCCCTGCCGCATCCGTATCCCTTTGCAATCAGGCCTCTTTTTACCGGTTTTAATTCTGGTATCGAGTATGCCGCAGTCGGTTGCGTCCGACTGCAACGTTTCCACGTGTTTCCACTGAGCAATTTATAATTTTTCAGCGATTATTCGTATGTAGAGTTGTTCATTGTAGTTGAATTAAAACGAAATAGTTCATTAGATCAATTTTCGATGAACGAACTAATCGATTATTGTTTGGAATTAACTGAACTACAATAAGGAAAATAGTTCAAACAGTTCAATTGATCTTATTGAGAGCAATTCGATAGAACTCTAGTTCAAACTTCGATTCCCATCACTAATTTATAAAAGTGAAAATGCCGAAAGAATGCAGACAAAAATGCCGGGATGTGTGGCTTAACAGCAAGGAATTCAGCTCCTGGCTGCGCAAAGACGTGTTTGATACAACTAGAGTAAATTGCAGTTATTGCAATGCACCAAAAATCAAAATGCTGAGGGAGGCTCTCAGCAAAAAAATAAAATACCTTTTGATGCATTTAAAACAAAAACGGCGGAGCAGATGCCGGCGCTCTGTTTATTTGTGGCTCAACACTCAGCGATTTCTCCAATTGACCACATAAGCAGTTTGTGCGCCAAAAAATTTAGTGATAGCGTTGGGAGTTCTGTGAAGCTACACAGAACAAAATGCTCAAACATTATAAGAAATGTTTTGGCGCCAAATTTTATTGATGAGCTCCGTTCCGATACAGGCGATGCAAAATATAGCCTTCTGATTGACGAGTCAACTGATAAGTTTCGTCAAAATTCTTAGTAAGTTTTTCAATTTATATCATTTAATAAATAATGATGTATGTGAATGTTAATTATGTAATTATTATTTTAAACATTTTCTTGGCCTGCTATTTATGTGTGTACGCATTTGCTGTTTTAGGGATCGCAATTAACTATTTTAAGTGCAGCATGAGCGTATTGTGTCCACATTTTTGGGAATGGTCTCTGTTGTATGAGGAGGGCGGCCAAAAATGCTTCTAGTTGAGGTAGAGGTTTGAAACTGAACACAAAGTTTTATAAATTCATGGAAAGATGATGTGTAAAAATCAGCCAGATCGGTTCACCATATCATATAGCTGTCATATGAACGATCGGTCTGAAATCAAGTGTTTGTATGGAAAACTGTTTTGTTTTCCATTATATTGCAACGCAACCTTATAATTCTTCATTAAAACATACTTTATTTAACCAGGGCGAGCTTAGTGAAAATCGGGATACCATATTATATAGCTGCCATAGGAACAATCAGTCTAAAATCGATTTTTTGTTGGACAAACTATTTGTTTTAAACGACAAACAGCAAAAATGTAACAATAATTAAAGAACAACAAACACAAAATTATTATAGATTTTTTCATAGTTCATGTATATGCACGCTTTAATTATAAGGTAAAAATTCAAAAAATAAAAAAATTCAGCAAATATACATTTGTAAGAAAGAAAAAAAAAAAATTGTTATATACATTCCAGTAAATCAATTGCTGAATTTAAAGCAGCTAATCGAGGAAATTGGCATTCATATGTTGTACCTATGAAAAAAATGCGCTCTTAGCATGGAAAAACCGAAAATAAATACAAAACACAAAATATAGCAAGAATAACAAAACACCACAAAAACCAACAATAAAAAACAACAACTACAACAAAAACAACAACAACAAAAATAACACTTGTAATAGTCGAACACCATGATGTAAAGACTACCAGATGAGGCATTGCGCATGTCCGCCATATTGCTTTTTATCAGCTGACCGTTTTTAACGTCACGATAGACTTGCTCTGGTTTGTTTACATTTATATAATTTGTGAAAAGAGTTAAAAGAACAAAAGAAATTATGCGTTGTGCTGTGTTTGGGTGTGGAAAATATAATAATGTTAAAGATGTTAAAATGCATTCATTTACATTCCCTAAATGCAAAAATCTAAGGGAACTGTGGATAAAATTTAGCCGCAGAAATAACTTAAATGCTGATACTGCCGTTATTTGTGAAGATCATTTCACAATGGATGATTTTTCGAACAATATGCAGTTAGAAATGGGTATTTAAGTGTGCATTTGTCATCTTTATATATACTTCACAGTGGAGTTTAGGTTTTGCAAAGTTGAGACTGTTGAATGCCACAGCTTGTCCAACTATTTATTCAAAGGTCGCTCAAACAGAAAAAGATTGCCAGAGAGAGAAGAGACCCTTGATCGGGTGGCTACATTCTTAAAAGACAATAATAGTTTTAAGCGAGCAAACCAAAATATAGAAAATGTTAGTCGTAAGCGAAAATACCGAAAAATAATAACATAAACGTGTTTGGAAATGGGCTTTATTTTGATTTACCTAAAATTTAGCAAATTGATCCACTTATATCGAATAACGCTCTCATTTCATACAATTATACACAAAATGTGTCTATCGTGACGTCATGCGCAGAACGAGTCAAAAGTTGTGCGCGTAAATGCCTTATCGTATGTTTTTGTATCATGGTCGAACACTACACTTCCTCTCTGTTCTTTACACTATCTTTCGTCTTTGTCTAGCACGCTTCTTTCATTATTCGCAAGCCACATGTGCTTTTTAAAGTTGAGGTTAGGTTACCTTTTTGAATAAAGCAAGAGCACGGGCACCTACGGGCACTTGAAATTAACACCACATAATCTTAAAATGTTAATAAATAATATACAAAAAGAATTATTGTGACGTGAGATGACGGTCATAACTAAAACTCTAACGAAACACAGCAAAGACAAACACAGAACGTCCACAATAACGTACTTAACAAAATAACGATTTACACAACACACAGCGGGAAGTACGTATATTTTTTGTTGTAAAAATATTGTTAATACCTTTATTTATAATAATAATCCCTTCCATCGCACAATTACTTTGTTTTAAATGTTTATATAACTTTTTTAGTAAGAGCTCTATTTGCAAGCTGTTCACGCTGCAATACCAAAATAATTGTATGCTGTCTCTTTTGATGCTATTCTTGAAGAGGACAGTTAGAACAAAACAAAAACATGTATACAGTTTAATAGCTAGACCAATTATGAAAAAGTATTGATGCATTTAAAGTCAAAATTTTAACTTTGACTTTTTTATTTTTGGCCTATGGGAGGAACCACTGTGCAATGGTACAATACAGATGGTTGGATCTCAAAAAAAAAATTGAAAAAAGATTCTCTGTCCCTAATTTTAATTAAATGTGTGTGCCACTCGGTCCAGCTGGCCGTCAACTACGCTTGTAAATATTGTTTGCCGAATAAATTGGAATTTTTAGTTTATGAAACCCAAAATTGGTTTTCTATAAGCTCTATCAGGCAACTTAAATATAAAGAAATTTATATGTGCATTAATGATGATAAGGTAAATCGTGTCGTAAAATATGTGTAGGCTTGCAACGTCTTCGTCATCTCTGTTAAATTGTCACCGTCAATACTAACTTTCATTTGTTTATGTGTATTAAAATCCTGTTTAAGATTCGAACTAACTAATGCTTTTTATTATTGTTTAAGACTCCGTTGAAAATTCCAAAAGTATCTGACACTAGATGGCTTTCAATCGATTGGCGGTCACTCGAATTGAAATGAGCTTATTTTGGCCAATAGTTCCCTGAAGAACAAAATAATTCCTGATGACGCCAATATTAATATTCTTGAAATTGATGACTTTGAACAATATATCATCAAAGACTTATATCAGGGGTATGAATTTGAAAAGCAAATGAAGCTAAATGAAGACGTAAATTGGAAGGAAATCATTCGAGACACATGTGCTTATTTTCTAACAGAGCTAATAAAGCAATTAAAAAAAGGTATGTTACTTATTGATAGCATGTAGTACAAGTATTTATGTATTAACGAAATATTTTTCCTATTACCTAGGTTGCCGGAAAATTTTCAGATACTAAAAAAAGCAAACAGAGTATCGTGCCAATACTGGAGTTCTTTAATTCAAAAATCATTGAAAATATTGAGCGGCAATATAGGAATATTCACCTAATTCAGTGGGAAAATGTTGAAGACACCACAAAGTTTTGGGTTGCAGTGTGTGCCTATAAGGATTCGGGAGGAAACAGCAAATTCGAGAACTTGGCCACTTTGCAGTAGGATTGCTTTCATTGCCGTGGTCGAACGCTGAAGTGGAAAGAGTATTCAGTCAGGTCAACATTATCGAAACAAAACTACATAATAGAATGAATGTTGACATGCTTAACTCAATTTTAAGCGTCAGGTGAAATACAATATATCATAGAACTAATATTTAAAAGTTAACTATGAAATTAATTTATTTACAGATACGGTTTGCGTCAGTTGAATAAATACTGCAATGACTATGAATTGCCAAAAACATATTTAAACATGATTGGCACCATGCAAGCATATGAAAAAGATAATAATTATCACGAATTAGATGAAATAATAACTTATTTATAAAAATAAAGCTCTTACAACAAGGCAAAAAACATCAGATTATTTTTCAAAAAATTGCAGTTACTTTTATCTTTCCACTAAAAACAGCTTTTTTTGCTCCACAAAAGTTGGCAGCACTGATGAGTATATACTTAACAGAGCGGAACTCAGAGCTACCAACTCAATTTTAGTGGTGCATCACCAGACCTACCTACAAAACGAGAGCAAACTGCTGCTTGCGTTGTGATTATTGCTTCTTTGTTTACTTTTCAGGGAAGCCGCCATATTTAATATGGTTTATTTTGATCATGCAGCGACGCTGTTTTTTTGGCTTCGTACAATGCTTGTGTGCGCTGAGTTTTTGTTTGTAGGACATGAACACATTTTTGATGTTTATATTATTTATTTTATTTACATTCGTAAATATATGAATACAAACAAAACACACAATGTACTTTTAAGCTTATTTAAATTGATTCAGCAGACAATCAAACGGCAGCTTAAAATGTTTTTATTATAGCTTGTTAGATCTGCGATCTTACGATTTCAGTAGTTGAAATTGTTAAATAATAATATTTGGGTAGGTCATTAAATGAAAATGCAATTGCCACCCATACATTTGAACATGCTTCATATGCATGCATACACACATGCAAATGCAGGGCGCAGAAAAAGACAAAATATGTGTATCAAATATCTCGACACAGCACACAATGGGTAATTTGATCAGTTTTTGTGGCATTCGTTTAAAACCCGTGAACAAAGCAAGATATTCTGATTAGGTGATGAAATGACCCAAAGTGCAGCAGGCCCAGCAAGAATGAAACAAACGCACATGCATACAAATACTAACAAATTTTTACCGTTCTTGCTTTCCGCTGGCCCGCCTCTCCTTTAATACACAAGCCGCTGAACGCAAAGCGCAATTGAAACAAAACACCAACGTACTGGCTTCCCGTAGCTAAGACGCACAAAATGCGCAAAGTAAAAATACCGTTTGTCCCAATATTCATTTATATATATATCAAATATATAATTTTAATGCATAGATTACATTTTATTTATTTTATTTTATTTATTATACTTTATTGAAAGTTGTTGACAAATCTTAAGTCAACTTATGAAAAATAAGTTACAATAAAATAGAAGTAAAAAGCCTAGGCAGGGAACAAAAATGTCTAATAACATCACCGACCACCGATGGGGGTGTTTTATTTGCCAGTCCGGCCAGCTATATATATATATATATTAATTATATAAATACAAAATATGTTTATTCAAGTGTTTTAGTAGTATTATAAACAGCTTTTTCTATTAGTTTTCTATTATAAGTGGGCCGACGAAAGGATACAAGAACGTAGAGCATACTTCGAAAAGAAGACACACATGGCGTCGAAAGACGTCAGTTTTGCCAACAAGGTGGAGGAGGAATTGGCCGTCAAACGCCAGCGCACCGCTGAAACCGCTAAAGCAGAGGTGCCAGCTCGCAAGCAGCCCTGCAAAAAGCCAATGTCACGGGCAAAGCCGACGGCCAGCGATGTAGCAAGGCGGCACCTAGTCGTCGCGCTCATCGACCGGAGTGACCCAAATGGCAAAATGAAGCCCGAGCAGTGGAAGAAGGTGGAGGAGCTGCTGTTCGATGCGCTTCTAAGTCGAATGGGCGAACCGGGCTCGCTTCCCATCTCATTTGATGGAGTGGGCTGGCTTGAGGGTGTTAAAATACTCAGCTGCAAGGATGACCACACTTTGAAGTGGGTCACCGGTTTCGTGGCTGCCCTGGACGCTCCGTGGGAGGGTGCCAAGCTGGAGGTAGTGTGCCAAGCTGGAGGTAGTGGACAGAACGTGTATTCCGTCCGTGCCGAAGGCAAAAGTACTCTTCCCGCGAGTCGTACCAGCAGACCAAGCACTGCAGCTACTCAAGTGGCAAAATCCGGACGTGCCAACCGTTGATTGGAAGGTGATACACACTGCGAAGCCCGATAATAAGGGTCAGCAAATGGTCATCCAAATCAACAAGCAGGCCGACGATTTGCTGTACGACTACCTACCTACGACTCAAGAAGCGCCACCCGAACGATACAAATACAAACACGCTGGAGGCAAGTGAAGTGGAGAGACCTGGCGGAGGTCACCCACGCCACAGAAAGCCTAGAACTAGAAGATGACGAGGATGCGGACAGTACCGTGGTGGAAGTCCCATCCGTGGAAGATGCCACAGCCAATTATGGAGCTGAGGGTCATCCAAATCAACTTACATAAGAGCAAGTTGGCATCAGCGGAGCTCCTGTTAACCCTGGAGACAGGGCTCGCCGATGTAGCCTTGGTCCAGGAGCCCTGGATAGCCTCAGGCAACAAGGTTTCTGGACTAAAGACTCCCAACTACAACATATTCCACCCAACAACAGTGAGTAGAGCAAGGACCGCAATCCTAGTAAGGAAAGGTATCTATGCTTACTTATTGTCTAATTACAGCACTGACGACCTCACTGTGGTCGCACTAGAAGGTGGCAGAGATGAGCCAATCCTAATGGCATCCTGCTACATGGCGCACGACACCGAAGCGCCCCTTCAAGAGCTCACTCGACTGGTGACAGAGGCCGACTCTAAGAAGCAGGCCCTCACCATCGGAGCTGACGCCAACGCTCATCACACGGTATGGGGAAGCAGAGATATTAACGAAAGAGGTGAGTCACTGCTTGATTTCATATTACAGACTAATCTTAAGATAGTAAACGAGGGAGATGAACCAACATTTGTTGGCCCTACCTCATCTAACGTCTTAGATATAACTCTTGCGTCGGTAACGAATACCGTGGCTCAGGATTGGAGAGTCCTCAGTAGACATTCCTTCTCGGACCACAGGTACATTCAAATCCGGGTAAACTTTGAACGAATAGTGAAGAAAAATGTGTTTAGAAACCCGCGAAATACGGACTGGGAGCAGTTCGTTAAAGCGGTTGAAGGAAATCTTCCACGACCACCCAATATAGTCTCCACAAAAAATTTAGAGAAGTCCCTAGAGACACTCAACAAAAATCTAGTGGCAGCCTACAATAAAACGTGCAGACCATCCCAAGAGAAGAAGAGACACACGCCCCCGTGGTGGACTCCAGAACTCAAAGGAATAAGGAAAGACGTACTAGAACTCTTCAAACTCGCAAAACAAGCGGAAGAAGAGCTAGTATGGATCGAATACAAAATACGGCTCCGTGACTTTAAGAAAAAAGTACGAGTAGCCAAAAGACACGCATGGCAAAACTTCTGCTCAGGCATTGAGAAGACAGCCGACACCGCAAGGTTAAGGAAACTGCTAGCTCGCCAACAGACTGTACAAAGCCAACTAAAAACCGAAGACGGCAGATGGACGGAAAGCAGTGAAGATGCGGCAAATGTGCTCCTGGAGGCGCATTTCCCTAACTGCACTGAATTCAACGCAAACACGCAATCGATACACCCAACCACAACAGTGGAAATTCCGGAAGGTATCACGACAACGCGACGGATAATGTGGGCGATAGACTCCTTTGAGAGCTACAAATCACCAGGTCCAGACGGAATATTCCCGGCCATGATGCAGAAGGTCAAACATGTGATCACTCCATGGCTGCGGGAAATTTTCAGAGGTTGTCTTAGGTATGGCTATGTGCCGGAGGCCTGGAGGACAGCACGGGTAATTTTCCTGCCAAAAGCTGGAAAATGTAGCCACGTGCTGCCGAAGGACTTCAGACCCATTAGCCTGACTTCGTTCCTCCTGAAAACTCTAGAAAAGCTGATAGATCTCCACATCAGAGAGAATACAGAAATGACTCTAGAGCAGAACCAACACGCATACACAAAGGGCAAGTCGGTGGAAACAGCGCTACACTCCCTTGTAGCTACCATAGAGAAAGCACTACACCACAAAGAATACGCCCTAGGCGCATTCCTCGACATCTCAGGCGCATTCAACAATGTGTCGACGGAAGCAATAATGCACAGCCTAAGAGCTGTGACCCCAGCAGTAGCAGTATACTCTTGGGTTCAGAGCTTACTGAGCAGCAGGAGAATACTAGCGGAATGGGCAACCACTACCGCAATTAGGGAAGCCAAGTGTGGCACTCCCCAAGGAGGAGTGCTCTCACCCCTACTGTGGAACTTGGTGGTAAACGGACTTCTTAAAAAATTCAAACGGAAAGCCCCGAAGATAACTGCCTATGCAGACGACATAAGCATAGTTATCACAGGCAAGTGTCCATCGACAATCAGCTCTGTCATGGATCACACACTTAAAGAGATACTAGAATGGGCCATGGAAGCCGGTCTAAGTATCAACGCGGACAAGACGGACCTCATTCTCTTCACCAAGAGATACAAGGTACCTCGCTGGACTCCACCAAAAATAAACGATAAGGCACTGATACCGAAAAAGACTATCAAATACCTAGGGATAGTATTGGATAGCAAGTTGAGTTGGAAGCTCAATGTGGAGGAAAGGGTGAAGAAAGCCACCAATGCACTTTATACATCGCAAAAGATGTTGGGTAGCACTTGGGGACTCTCACCACGACTGACACACTGGATTCTCATCTCGATTGTGCGCCCCATACTACTCTACGGAATACTGGTATGGTGGGAAGCCACAGAGAAATCCACATACCTAAAACGAATGGAAAAAACTCAGCGACATGCACTTATATGCATCACAGGGGCGCTGAGGACAACACCAACCAAAGCACTACAGACAATACCTAATGTCAACCCCGTGGACATACAGGCACGCCTAACAGCAAAAAAGACTGCTCAACGTCTTTGCACGATAGGCAACATGAAGATACTCAACTACGGGCATAGTATAATTGGAAGAGGGATCCAAGTCGAAACAGACTATATGATCCAAAGAAACAATTTTAACTATACGCCCACGCTCCTAGGAAAAGATGATTGGCGCTCAGGAGCTGAGCAGACGGCCATCAACGTATATACAGACGGCTCAAAAATGATGGAGGGAGTCGGCGCAGCAGTATGCTGCGCCGAACCACCCATTAGCCTGTCTTACAAACTCCCGGACCACTGCAGCATATTCCAAGCGGAGATATTCGCAATCAGGAAAGCAGCAGAAGTAGTCTTAAAAACGAATACAACGCAGGACATGGTGAACATATTCGTAGATAGCCAGGCGGCAATCAAAGCCCTACAGGCTCACCACATAAGCTCTCGGAATGTCCTGGCGTGCAGGGAAACGCTAGATGCACTCGGCACCGTTAAAAAAGTACGCATCTACTGGATTCCAAGCCACCAGGGCTTCGAGGGCAACGAAACAGCGGACACTCTGGCTAAGCAAGGTGCAACGGGACTCAATAGTGATAGCGTTGATGTCCCGATCTCCCTGCGAACGTTACACTCCTATATGGAGACACAGGCACGGGACACAGCAGTACGAAGGTGGACATACACCTCCGACTGCAGAATCTCAAGAATAATGTGCAAAACCTACGACGAGAAACTAACGAAATATGCACTAATGCTAAAAAGGCATGACTGCCGAAGGGTGGTAGGTCTCTTCACAGGCCACTGCCTAACCGCAGTAGACGCGAAAAGGCTAGGCATAACTGACAACGACGAATGCCGGAAATGCAACGTTTCTGGTGTCAAAGAAACGCTTGAGCATCTCCTGTGCAGCTGCCCCGCACTGGCAGCACAAAGACTACGCTATCTACATGCTCCACTTCTAGCTTCACTCGATGAAGCCAGTAAGCGGGAACCCAACAAGCTTCTGGCATTTGCCCGAAGTACGCTTACCCAGCTGGACACCACTTAGAGAGGTAGTCCATCGGGATAGCCCTCAACACCTCTAAACACCGGCCTCACTAAGGACCCTTCAGCGGTCTATGTGTGGCGCTCCCCCTGGGAGTGCCAGCCGGCATAACCTAACCTAACCTATCTTCTATTGCTAAAATTTGTATAAACTATCGGCGCAGCGAAGTAAGCGGGGCACTTACTAGTTTTTACATATTTTGCTCAAGGTTATCGCAATGTCACTTGTGCCGTATAGCGATAGTGACAGCGAGTCAAACACAGATATCGTTTCAATTTAAGAGGAAACGTGCATTGGAAAGCGTGAGTACTTTTGTACCTAAAGAAAGGCAACGGAATTCCACAAATCCAATTTGCTAGATGAGCCCAAGGAATCCCTGTTATAATAATAATAACTGTTCCTCTAAGTTTAGTAAAGGAGATCGGCAATCCCTCAACTAACACTTTTGGGGAATGAGTAAAACTCAACAAAAGTTTTGGTTGGCCTCATGTATTGTTAAAAAGGACGTGAAAAGAAGAAGAATGCAGAGCAGTAGATGCAAGTTAACTTATGAGTATTCCAAATACTTGGGACACCACATTAAAAAATGACACCCCTGGTTCTCTACCTCAATGGTGGCGTGGAAAAGAGAATATTAAATACTTTTCTTTAATATGTTGTTAAATATTTTCTAATTTATTTATTTTGTATCTATCTTCTATTGGCTGGCGAAAATCCTCAACTGAACCCTCCACGAGGGTGCCGGCTGGGCAATGGGCATCGTGCTACCTCGAGACAAACGAGGGGTACCAGGTGCTATTTGCCTTGCGGAGGGACAGGACGGCTTCTAGCTAAAAGTGAACCCCAAACCATTCAAAGGCTTCGGCACTGCGAAGGCGAGGGGCTAACCGAAGCAGATGTCGTCATGCCCCAAAACAAACGAATGTACTACGAACCTACTTGCCTGTGGAGAGGTAGTACTATGTCTAGCTAAGGTGAACTCTACACCACTCAAAAGCTTCGGCACAGCGAGGGCGTAGAGCAAATCATGGTTCGAGGTCCTTGGCAGTAAGGATAAAATGCTATGGGTAGACTTCCCAGAAATAAAAATCAAATGGAGGTGACTAAGGGTCAAACACGGGTTGGGATGTCAACCCAAACGTCGGTGGAAAAGGGTGCTACCACCGGCGGGCACGGGGGGGAGAAATCCTCTCTGCGTGTCGCCAGCAACCCACCCTCCGTACTGGTTGGAGCAGGCCAGGACGGTTGCATAGCTACACCAAAATGTGGCGCGATACCGCAGTCCAAGGAGACTCGGTTTGCGAATCACAGGAAGGGACTCGAAAACCGGTTTTTCAATGTCTTCCAGGCCCGGCGAGCACCAGCACCCCCAGTAGGGTCGGGCTCAAACGGTCAAAAGAGGGCATGAAGGCCAAAGCCCAATACAAAGCCGCCCTTAAAATCCGGGCTCGGCTCGCTAACTGCAAGCGAGAACTCACACAAGATGAGATCCGCCAGCAGAAGTGGGCCGACGAAAGGATTGAAGAGGGCAGGGCTCATTTCGAACAGAGGAAAAACATGGCGTCTGAGAACGTCAGTTTTGCCAACAAGGTGGAGGAGAGTTTGGCCGTCAAACGCCAGCGCTCCGCTGAAACCGCTAAAGCAGAGGTGCCAGCCAGCAAGCGGCCCTGCAAAAAGCCAGTGACGCAAGCAAAACTGACGGCCAGTGATGTGGCGAGCGACATCTTGTCGTCGCGCTCATCGACCGGAGCGACCCAAACGGCAAGATGAAGCCAGAGCAGTGGAAGAAGGTGGAGGAGCTAATGTTCAACGCGCTTCTGAGTCGTATGGGCGAACCGGACTCGCTACCCATCTCTTTTGATGGAGCGGGCTGGCTTGAGGGTGTTAAAATCCTGAGCTGCAAGGATGACCACACTCTGAAGTGGGTCACCGGTGTCGTGGCTGCTCTGGACGCTCCGTGGGAGGGTGCCAAGCTGGAGGTAGTGGACAGAACTTGCATTCCGTCCCTACCAAAGGCAAAAGTACTTTTCCCGCGGGTCGTACCAGCGGACCAGGCACTGCAGCTACTGCGATGGCAAAATCCGGACGAGCCAACTGTCGATTGGAAGGTGATCCACGTTGCGAAGCCCGATAGCAAGGGTCAGCAAATGGTGATCCAGATCAATAAGGAGGCCGACGATTTGCTATACGGAAGGTTCGGGAAGATGGCGTGGGGCGTGGGTAGCGTATACCTACGTCTCAAAAAGCGCCACCCCGACGACAAAAATACGAATACGCTGGAGGCGGGTGAGGTGGAGAAAGACCTGGCGGAGGTCACACTCGCAACCAAGAGCCTGGAAATAGAAGATGACGAGGATGCGGACAGTACCGTGGTGGAAGTCCCATCCGTGGAAGATGCCACAGCCAATTATGGAGCTAAGGGTCATCCAAATCAACTAACATAAGAGCAAGTTGGCATCGGCGGAGCCCTGGAGCCTTGGTCCAGGAGCCCTGGATAGCCTCAGGCAACAAGGTTTCTGGACTAAAGACTCCCAACTACAACATATTCCACCCAACAACAGTGAGTAGACCAAGGACCGCAATCCTAGTAAGGAAAGGTATCTATGCTTACTTATTGTCTAATTACAGCACTGACGACCTCACTGTGGTCGCACTAGAAGGTGGCAGAGATGAGCCAATCCTAATGGCATCCTGCTACATGGCGCACGACACCGAAGCGCCCCTTCAAGAGCTCACTCGACTGGTGACAGAGGCCGACTCTAAGAAGCAGGCCCTCACCATCGGAGCTGACGCCAACGCTCATCACACGGTATGGGGAAGCAGAGATATTAACGAAAGAGGTGAGTCACTGCTTGATTTCATATTACAGACTAATCTTAAGATAGTAAACGAGGGAGATGAACCAACATTTGTTGGCCCTACCTCATCTAACGTCTTAGATATAACTCTTGCGTCGGTAACGAATACCGTGGCTCAGGATTGGAGAGTCCTCAGTAGACATTCCTTCTCGGACCACAGGTACATTCAAATCCGGGTAAACTTTGAACGAATAGTGAAGAAAAATGTGTTTAGAAACCCGCGAAATACGGACTGGGAGCAGTTCGTTAAAGCGGTTGAAGGAAATCTTCCACGACCACCCAATATAGTCTCCACAAAAAATTTAGAGAAGTCCCTAGAGACACTCAACAAAAATCTAGTGGCAGCCTACAATAAAACGTGCAGACCATCCCAAGAGAAGAAGAGACACACGCCCCCGTGGTGGACTCCAGAACTCAAAGGAATAAGGAAAGACGTACTAGAACTCTTCAAACTCGCAAAACAAGCGGAAGAAGAGCTAGTATGGATCGAATACAAAATACGGCTCCGTGACTTTAAGAAAAAAGTACGAGTAGCCAAAAGACACGCATGGCAAAACTTCTGCTCAGGCATTGAGAAGACAGCCGACACCGCAAGGTTAAGGAAACTGCTAGCTCGCCAACAGACTGTACAAAGCCAACTAAAAACCGAAGACGGCAGATGGACGGAAAGCAGTGAAGATGCGGCAAATGTGCTCCTGGAGGCGCATTTCCCTAACTGCACTGAATTCAACGCAAACACGCAATCGATACACCCAACCACAACAGTGGAAATTCCGGAAGGTATCACGACAACGCGACGGATAATGTGGGCGATAGACTCCTTTGAGAGCTACAAATCACCAGGTCCAGACGGAATATTCCCGGCCATGATGCAGAAGGTCAAACATGTGATCACTCCATGGCTGCGGGAAATTTTCAGAGGTTGTCTTAGGTATGGCTATGTGCCGGAGGCCTGGAGGACAGCACGGGTAATTTTCCTGCCAAAAGCTGGAAAATGTAGCCACGTGCTGCCGAAGGACTTCAGACCCATTAGCCTGACTTCGTTCCTCCTGAAAACTCTAGAAAAGCTGATAGATCTCCACATCAGAGAGAATACAGAAATGACTCTAGAGCAGAACCAACACGCATACACAAAGGGCAAGTCGGTGGAAACAGCGCTACACTCCCTTGTAGCTACCATAGAGAAAGCACTACACCACAAAGAATACGCCCTAGGCGCATTCCTCGACATCTCAGGCGCATTCAACAATGTGTCGACGGAAGCAATAATGCACAGCCTAAGAGCTGTGACCCCAGCAGTAGCAGTATACTCTTGGGTTCAGAGCTTACTGAGCAGCAGGAGAATACTAGCGGAATGGGCAACCACTACCGCAATTAGGGAAGCCAAGTGTGGCACTCCCCAAGGAGGAGTGCTCTCACCCCTACTGTGGAACTTGGTGGTAAACGGACTTCTTAAAAAATTCAAACGGAAAGCCCCGAAGATAACTGCCTATGCAGACGACATAAGCATAGTTATCACAGGCAAGTGTCCATCGACAATCAGCTCTGTCATGGATCACACACTTAAAGAGATACTAGAATGGGCCATGGAAGCCGGTCTAAGTATCAACGCGGACAAGACGGACCTCATTCTCTTCACCAAGAGATACAAGGTACCTCGCTGGACTCCACCAAAAATAAACGATAAGGCACTGATACCGAAAAAGAGTATCAAATACCTAGGGATAGTATTGGATAGCAAGTTGAGTTGGAAGCTCAATGTGGAGGAAAGGGTGAAGAAAGCCACCAATGCACTTTATACATCGCAAAAGATGTTGGGTAGCACTTGGGGACTCTCACCACGACTGACACACTGGATTCTCATCTCGATTGTGCGCCCCATACTACTCTACGGAATACTGGTATGGTGGGAAGCCACAGAGAAATCCACATACCTAAAACGAATGGAAAAAACTCAGCGACATGCACTTATATGCATCACAGGGGCGCTGAGGACAACACCAACCAAAGCACTACAGACAATACCTAATGTCAACCCCGTGGACATACAGGCACGCCTAACAGCAAAAAAGACTGCTCAACGTCTTTGCACGATAGGCAACATGAAGATACTCAACTACGGGCATAGTATAATTGGAAGAGGGATCCAAGTCGAAACAGACTATATGATCCAAAGAAACAATTTTAACTATACGCCCACGCTCCTAGGAAAAGATGATTGGCGCTCAGGAGCTGAGCAGACGGCCATCAACGTATATACAGACGGCTCAAAAATGATGGAGGGAGTCGGCGCAGCAGTATGCTGCGCCGAACCACCCATTAGCCTGTCTTACAAACTCCCGGACCACTGCAGCATATTCCAAGCGGAGATATTCGCAATCAGGAAAGCAGCAGAAGTAGTCTTAAAAACGAATACAACGCAGGACATGGTGAACATATTCGTAGATAGCCAGGCGGCAATCAAAGCCCTACAGGCTCACCACATAAGCTCTCGGAATGTCCTGGCGTGCAGGGAAACGCTAGATGCACTCGGCACCGTTAAAAAAGTACGCATCTACTGGATTCCAAGCCACCAGGGCTTCGAGGGCAACGAAACAGCGGACACTCTGGCTAAGCAAGGTGCAACGGGACTCAATAGTGACATTGTTGATGTCCCGATCTCCCTGCGAACGTTACACTCCTATATGGAGACACAGGCACGGGACACAGCAGTACGAAGGTGGAAATACACCTCCGACTGCAGAATCTCAAGAATAATGTGCAAAACCTACGACGAGAAACTAACGAAATATGCACTAATGCTAAAAAGGCATGACTGCCGAAGGCTGGTAGGTCTCTTCACAGGCCACTGCCTAACCGCAGTAGACGCGAAAAGGCTAGGCATAACTGACAACGACGAATGCCGGAAATGCAACGTTTCTGGTGTCAAAGAAACGCTTGAGCATCTCCTGTGCAGCTGCCCCGCACTGGCAGCACAAAGACTACGCTATCTACATGCTCCACTTCTAGCTTCACTCGATGAAGCCAGTAAGCGGGAACCCAACAAGCTTCTGGCATTTGCCCGAAGTACGCTTACCCAGCTGGACACCACTTAGAGAGGTAGTCCATCGGGATAGCCCTCAACACCTCTAAACACCGGCCTCACTAAGGACCCTTCAGCGGTCTATGTGTGGCGCTCCCCCTGGGAGTGCCAGCCGGCATAACCTAACCTAACCTATCTTCTATTGCTAAAATTTGTATAAACTATCGGCGCAGCGAAGTAAGCGGGGCACTTACTAGTTTTACATATTTTGCTCAAGGTTATCGCAATGTCACTTGTGCCGTATAGCGATAGTGACAGCGAGTCAAACACAGATATCGTTTCAATTGAAGAGGAAAGCGTGGGTACTTTTGTACCTAAAGAAAGGCAACGGAATTCCACAAATCCAATTTGCTAGATGAGCCCAAGGAATCCCTGTTATAATAATAATAACTGTTCCTCTAAGTTTGGTAAAGGAGATCGGCAATCCCTCAACTAACACTTTTGGGGAATGAGTAAAACTCAACAAAAGTTTTGGTTGGCCTCATGTATTGTTAAAAAGGACGTGAAAAGAAGAAGAATGCAGAGCAGTAGATGCAAGTTAACTTATGAGTATTCCATTCATATTGGCGAAATTGATTACAACAAATCAGCTGAAAGAAAAGTTGTGGTTATAAAAAATCATATCGAGACATTACTAGCTGTACCATCGCACTATTGCCGCAATAAGAGCAACAAATTATATTTGCCCAAGGAGTTCGGCAATGTTTCGAATTTATATAAATGTTGCATTGAACATTTAAAAGAAAGAGAACTATTGGACACCACACTGTCTTTACAACTATTTCGCAAAATTTTCAACAATGATTTCCACATTGAATTTCATTTGCTAAAAAAGGACAGATGCAGTATATGCGATCTAGCTTAGTACATTCCGATTCAATGAGATCGAAAACATTCAAGAGACAAAAATTAAGTCAAAAGCATTTTCCTGAAAGATCAAAAAATATATTCGGAAAATGAGTTTTTTCTTTTCGCCAGTTTTGATCTTCAGAAAGTATTAAACACTCACACATAGCAAAAATATGACACTATTTTATGCCAGAAAATATGCATATTGCAATTTGAGTATTTATGAAAACGGCACCAGAATTGAATGTTGCTTTCTTTGGTGAGACAAAGATTTTAATTTAAGATAGAATGTAAACTACGAAAGAAACAAGATTGTATTGCGATAGTTGCTCTAGACAAAATCAAAAAAGGCAATGCTGACCATGATTTCTTATTTTAAAAATTCATCGATCTTTGTTGAATCTATTAAGATAACATATAGGGTGCACTAAAAACAAATCCATTATTTTTCCAATAGTTGGCGTTATTTGTCTGTATCTCGCGCTGTATAAGTCCGATCGGGTTCTGCTAGGTGTCGTTAAAAAGATGAAAATGCAGTTTTGTGACTGGTTGATTTAGCTTTGTATGAGCGCGCATCAAAGATGGACAGCCAGCCGGCTGAAAATGTAAATAGCGTTTATGGTCCTGAAACTGTAAAGGCCCATCACGCACAATTTGGGTTTCGTCGGTTCCGTTCCGGTAATTTCGATGTCTAAGACATGCATTTGAATAAGGCTAGATACGAAAAGAAACTCGATGTATGGGTGCCACACAAGTTAACGGAAAAAACCTCATGGACCGAATTTCCATCAGCGAATCGCTGCTGAATCGCAAGAAAATCGACCCATTGCAGAAGCGGTTGGTGACTGGCCATGAAAAGTGGATCACTTACGACAACGTCAAACGGAAAAGGTCGTGGTCGAAACGCGGTGAGCCGACGGAAACGGTGGCCAAGCCAGGATTGGCGACCAGGAAGGTTTTGCTGTGTGTTTGATGGGATTGGCAGGGAATCATCTACTATGAGCTGCTCCTATACGGCAAAACTCTTAAGGTCAAAGTTAAGAGTCTTAACTCGGAACTGTACTGTCAACAATTGGACCATCTAAAGGAAGCAATCGGCCAGAAGCGGCCTGCTTTAGCCAATAGGAGAGGAATTGTGTTCCATCAGGACAACGCCAGGCCACTTACATCGATAATGACTCGCCAGAAGCTTCGGAAGCTTGGTTGGGAGGTTCTTATGCTTCCTCCTTATAGTCTGGACCTGACACCAAGTGATTACCATTTGCTCCTGTCAATGGCGAACAATTTTGCTGGTGAAAAATTCGCTTCAAGAGAGGCTTGTGAAAAGCGACTGTCTCAATTACTGTCAATTTACTACATCATTTCAATACATACATCATTTCAATTTACGTGTTAAGCTCTAGGATTTTTCGATTTTCGACCAAATTTGGTATGAAGATAGCAATTGACATTCCACAATGATCTGCATCACAAATTTGGATGCCAAGCCCACCCATACTTTCCCCAGCCCCCTTGCCACACCTTTTACAAACTTTGAGCTAGAGTCACCAAATTTGATATGAAGATAGCAATTGACATTCCACATAGATCTGCATCAAACATTTGGATGCCAAGCCCACCCATACTGCCCCCAGCCCCCTTTTCCCCACCTTTTACAAACTTCGAGCTAGAGTCACCAAATTTGGAAGAAAGATAGCTGGTGGCATCCCCATCTGCATCGGAGAATTTCCAAGGCAGCGTACACCCCTGCCGCATCCGTATCCCTTTGCAATCAGGCCTATTTTTACCGGTTTTAATTCTGGTATCGAGTATGCCGCAGTCGGTTGCGTCCGACTGCAACGTTTCCACTTGTTTTTTTTTTTTTTTTTTTTTTTTTGTTGAAAAATTCTAAAATTAATTCTTTTTTATTAAATAATGAAATATTGTTAAATTTTTTTTGCTTAAAAGTAGCCTCTTTGGTACTAGTTTTTTGAAGCTGCATTGCCCTACGCAGCTGCTTCTCCGCCGGTGTAGTTTGGCATCCGACAGATTATATTTGAGATTTTTCTCCACACCCGAGCTTAGAAGTAAGCATGTAAAGCAAAACGGTGCGCGCTAATATTTTGTTTTGTTTGGTTCTTCCTTGTTTCTCACATTCCAATTTTTCTGCATTGCTCTTTTTATTATATGTACATACACTAAATACGCGCTTTGCTCGCTCTTTAATAAGGTGGCCCAACTTGCTCTCTCACAGCGTCTTAAAGGAAGAGAGTGAGAGATCAATGAATTTAAAATATTGATTGCAGAAACTAACCCAAAAAAAACAAATTAATAAACATTTTAATCAAATATTTATTTTACAACTTATTCTGGTTTATGCAAAACCAATAGTAACTTAAAAACATATGCGTCGGCGGATATGCTTCGTTTATAAGGGTTGAATTGAAACCGAAATTCAGAAAGCGAGAGAGCGAGCAAGGCTTGCATGCTAAGTATGTATATCTTGCCGCGTACAAACGATCCAACATCCATTGTCTTCTGCATTATTTTGAATCGATTCGCGAATCATTCCAAAGAATTGATCATTCACCAAGAAAAGGAACGAGTTCATACCAGCCGAACTGCAGGGAAGTCATAGTAAGATCATATCAGTGTATTATTTATTGTATTAGTGTTATAGCCTATTTCCACTGCTCAGTTATTCATTTAACAGTGAGTTAACAGTTTGCATGTATTCTTCCATAAGGAATTAACAGAAGCATAACTGACCTTAATTGTTAACTGAAGAATAACTGAAAAGACACTAGTTCATTTGAATACATATTCGATAAAACATCGCGATGTTTCATCGAAAGAGTCACAAAACAGCTGATTGAACGTTGAAAAGGTAAGCGCAATTTTGTATTTTATTTTCAAAATAATTAATATACTCCCTTTTAAGATGGATTCGCAAAAAAAAATATGTAACTTGGGAGCAAGAAATGGAGAACTTGTTTATGGAGTTGAAGGAGAACTTTATTGCGCTCAGGGCAATGCAGAGAAACTCCTACATATATGCAAAAATGGCTGAGAAATTGACAGAGGCGGGAATGCAAGACGTGGATGGCGCGACAGTTCGCTATATGTATATCAAAACTGCGTATAGTATGTCTAAAAGCTAATTATAGTTGTTTCTTTCTAGACAAGTAATGAAAGATCAGGGACCGTCTGGTAGTGTGACCTCGAAGTGGCCGCCATCTGATAGGGTTCATCGCATACCGCAGAGCGCTCATCGCCGGCAATTGGGGAGCAACCAGCAAAGCGGCGAAGAACGGCATGCGGTTCCGTCACGCCAATAGAAGAAGCTTTACAAGCTTCCATAGCAACTCAGGAAGAGTTCTTTGGCAGAATGGAAACAACCCCTGCTAAAATGAGTAGTTCCATACAGAAAACATAGTCATTGGTCAATGAAGCTTTGAGAAAAAATGTATAAATTTAATTACATAAATGAAGTCAAATTATAAAATACAATTTCGATTTATTTAGTTTTATATTAAAATGCTCGCTTATAGCTATTCTTATATTACAAGCAGCTCAGATTTACGCTTCCGTTTTCGGCTATTTGCAATGTTCGTGGCCGATGTTTTTATAAAATTACTTTGCTCCTTCACAACAAGCAAAACAGCTTGTAGACATTGCATTTATGTCAATAAAACTGACAATAATGCACTACAAATGTACAGAGGTTCAGTTACAGAGCAATGGAAACAGGTTTCGTAACTGACTGTTAAAAATTACAGTAACGGAGCAGTGGAAATAGGCTATTAGTGTTGTAAGCTTGCATATAATCTGGCTATATTCATATGCATTATATCGTATCATATATTGAGAGTATAATTTATGAAAGTTGGTGTTCACACTACGGTTGCGTGTTGCCTTAAATGGCAACAAGCAGCTTCTTTCCCAGACAAATAGCTTACGGGCCTAGTGTTGACAAAAAGTTGAGTTAAGTTTGGATGTGTATTCAATTTACGTAACTAATACATTCGATTGACTCAAAAGGAACTGCTCACTTAAGTATATCGTTCTGAACTATCACCACCGACTCAATTTAGATATGTGGGGAAAGGGGGGATGGGCGCGGATTGGGTAGGTGTGGCATCCAAATTTTAGCTGCAGATCTTTGTGAAATGTCAATTGCTATCTTCATACCAAATTTGGTGACTCTAGCTCAAAGTTTTTAATAGGTGTGGAAAGGGAGGCTGGGGGCAGATTGGGTTGGCGTGGCATCCAAATTTTTGCTGCAGATCTTTGTGGAAAGTCAAATGCTATCTTCATACCAAATTTGGTGACTCCAGCTCAAAGTTTGTAAAAGGTGGGAAAGGGGGGGGGGGGGCTGGGGGCGGTATGGTTGGGCGTGGCATCCATATTTTTGATGCGATTTTTGCGGGTCGTTGCCAGCTATTTTTCTACCAAATGTGGTGGCTCTAGCTCACTAGCTCTGGAAGATACACGCATTCCCGTATTTGACGCAGCGTTGGGGCGTATGGCACCGAATTTGGTGGCTATAGCTCAAAAACTGTGGGAGATATAGGCTTTATTGACTTTAAATTGCGGGGGGGCTGTGGGCGGAATGGGTGGGCGTGGCTCCAACATTTTTGATGCAGTTTTTGAGGGTTGATAGTAGCTATCTTCTTGTCAAAGTTGGTAGTTCTAGCTGTAAGGATGTGCGAAATATGTGGATTTCTCGGTTTTGAGTTATCGAATTTATTGATTTGCCAGCCCCCCAGTTATCGTAAAACCCCCATTTTGACACTTTAATTTACTATCCCATAGATAAAGAGAATTGGAAAGTTTCAATTCTCTAGCTTGAAGGGTGTGGAAACAAATTGCGAGCATACAGACGGACAGACGGACGGACACCATGACGGACATTGCACAAACCAAATACACTCTTTACCTTCGGTAAGGAGTATAAAAAGAATTTTGGCATGAATAAACTATTTTTTTTTCTCACAAGTGTCCAAATGCTATGACGGCGTATCGTAGAAGAGCGATAGAAGATGGTGGCAATGCAATTTATATAAATGGTGATTGCTTAGATAATCGTTGGGTTGTGCCTTACAACTGTGAACTTTTGAGAACATCTAAACCTCACATAAATGTTGAGTATTGTAGTTCTGTAAAGTCTATTAAATACATTTGTAAATATGTAAACAAGGGCAGTGATCAAGCATCATTTACTCTTGAAGACCAACGTAATGAAATTATGTACGAAAGTGGCCGTTATATAAGTAGCTCCGAAGCGGTATGGAGAATCCTTGCATTTTCCATGCATGAACGTTTTTCGGCTATCACACACTTAGCTGTTCATTTAGAAAATGGTTTGAGCTATGCACAAGTGATGAGTTTGCAAGAACGCTTTTATATTGTAAAATTCCATCGTATTTTACATGGAACAATAAAGAATTTCAAAGAAGAAAACAAGGGCATGATGTGCCAAATTATCCTGAAGTTAGGAGAGACTTAGCTTTGGGAAGAGTTTACACTATTCATCCCAATAATACAGAATGTTTTTATTTAAGACTTTTACTACATCATTTCAATACATACATCATTTCAATTTACGTGTAAAGCTCTAGGATTTTTCGAAGATGATAAGCACTGGGATTCAACTACAGCCGAAGCTGTCATATGTCAAAATCCTACAAAACTGATAGAGCTTTTTGCAATAATGTTAGTATTTTGTCAAATTTTGGATGCTCTTAAACTTTGGAATACTTATAAAGAGACTTCCTCAGAAGATATTTTAAAAGCCTTTCATTTTTCACAAGACAGAAATATTGTCTTATTTACATTGAAGATATAATACTGTCTATTGGTGGTCAAAACTTGACTTATTATGGACTTCCAATACCAATCAGATCAGAGGAAATTGTTCAAAATAATGAATATCATAGAGAAACAAATTATGAAAATTGCGCTAATTTTGTTGTTAATAATGAGCTACTTACTCCTTACTGTTGAGCAAAAACAAGTATACGAAAAGATACTACATAGCGTTAAAGCAGAGAAAGGAGAAATCTATTTTTTAGATGCACTTGGTGGAGCAGGTAAAACGTTTATTTTAAATTTATTATTGGCAAAGTTACGGCAAAATAAAAATTGCATTGGACGTTGTTTCTTTCGGTATCGCAGCCACCTTATAAAATACAGAAAATTGCATTAACGAAAAATATGCGAGTGCACTTATAAGGTGATAGCATAACTGAAGAATTATCAGAAATGCTTTATAAAATATGTGTTCATGCCTAAAAGCAGGCAGCGAACAAGGAGTTGCCGTTTTCCTATCCTCTCTCTGCAGTAGCCGTAAACTCCCCACACTTTGACAACATGTAACATTAAGGCTAGTTTAAATAATGCTAGCAACATTTATATCAATTTGAATAAACCTGTGAACTTGAAACGACGTCTTAGTTTTTGTCAACTTTACCTTTTTTGTAAGTTAAGACGGAGTCGTACAAGCCACCTACACACCACAAGGAAAACCAGCCTACTATACAAACAAGAGGAAATGGATTATTTCCAACCCATGAAGGCAAAATAAACCATCAACTTTGTGTCATGTTGTGAAAAGTATTGAAGAACTAACTCTAAAAATATTTCCAGATATTACAAATATCTTTGAAAAATCGCTCGAAAGGTTTTCAGAACGTGCTATTTTGACTGCGAGAAATGACAATGGATTGGAAATAAACGAGTTTTTATTAAAATAATTTCAAAGTGAAGAAATGACATATAACTCTATTGATTCTGTGACTGAAGTCGAAGATGCAGTTCACTACCCCGTCGAGTTTCTTAATTAATTAAATCCGGCTGGCCTTCCTGAACATTATTTGCCTTTAAAGATTGGTTCACCTGCAATGTTGATTCGCAACTTGAAGCCGCCAAAACTGTGCAATGGTACAAGACTGCAAGTTTAAGTCCTTCATAAGAAGGTTGTCGAAGCAATGGTCTTTACTGGCAATGGTATAGGGGAAACGGTTTTTATATTGAGAATTCCATTAATACCTTCTGAATCTGAATTTCCATTGCAATTTAAAAGATAGCCATTTCCTTTAAAAGTTTCCTTTGCCCTTACAATAAATAAATGACAGGGACAAACTCTTAAAGATTGTTTCTCTGATGGCCAATTATAAGTAGCCTGCTCAAGAGTCAATTCACCAAAAAGTTTAGTTGTATTAGCACCTGACGGAAAAACAAGCAATGTCGTTTATAAAGAAGTTCTTAACAGTTAATAATTGCAAATTAAATTCAACAAGTGGATAAGGCCTACTTGGGACACCACATTAAAAAATGACACGCCTGGTTCTCTACCTCAATGGTGGCGTGGAAAAGAGAATATTAAATACTTTTCTTTAATATGTTGTTAAATATTTTCTAATTTATTTATTTTGAATCTATCTTTTATTGCTAAAATTTGTATAAACTATCGGCGCAGCGAAGTAAGCGGGGCACTTACTAGCTTTTACATATTTTGCTCAAGGTTATCGCAATGTCACTTGTGCCGTATAGCGATAGTGACAGCGAGTCAAACACAGATATCGTTTCAATTGAAGAGGAAACGTGCATTGGAAAGCGTGGGTACTTTTGTACCTAAAGAAAGGCAACGGAATTCCACAAATCCAATTTGCTATATGTGCCCAAGGAATCCCTGTTATAATAAAAAACTCGGTAATAACTGTTCATCTAAGTTTAGTAAAGGAGATCGGCAATCCCTCAACTAACACTTTTGGGGAATGAGTAAAACTCAACAAAAGTTTTGATTGACCTCATGTATTGTTAAAAAGGACGTGAAAAGAAGAAGAATGCAGAGCAGTAGATGCAAGTTAACTTATGAGTATTCCATTCATATTGGCGAAATTGATTACAACAAATCAGCTGAAAGAAAAGTTGTGGTTATAAAAAATCATATCGAAACATTACTAGCTGTACCATCGCACTATTGCCGCAATAAGAGCAATAAATTATATTTGCCCAAGGAGTTCGGCAATGTTTCGAATTTATATAAATGTTGCATTGAACATTTAAAAGAAAGAGAACTATTGGACACCACACTGTCTTTACAACTATTTCGCAAAATTTTCAACAATGATTTCCACATTGAATTTCATTTGCTAAAAAAGGACAGATGCAGTATATGCGATCTAGCTTAGTACATTCCGATTCAATGAGATCGGAACCATTCAAGAGACAAAAATTAAGTCAAAAGCATTTTCCTGAAAGATCAAAAAATATTATCGGAAAATAATTTTTTTCTTTGCGCCAGTTTTGATCTTCAGAAAGTATTAAACACTCACACATAGCAAAAATATGACACTATTTTATGCCAGAAAATATGCATATTGCAATTTGAGTATTTATGAAAGCGGCACCAGAATTGAATGTTGCTTTCTTTGGTGAGACAAAGATTTTATTTTAAGATAGAATGTAAACTACGAAAGAAACAAGATTGTATTGCGATAGTTGCGCTAGACAAAATCGAAAAAAGGCAATGCTGACCATGATTTCTTATTTTAAAAATTCATCGATCTTTGTTGAATCTATTAAGATAACATATAGGGTGCACCAAAAACAAATCCATTATTTTTCCAATAGTTGGCGTTATTTGTCTGTATCTCGCGCTGTATAAGTCCGATCGGGTTCTGCTAGGTGTCGTTAAAAAGATGAAAATGCAGTTTTGTGACTGGTTGATTTAGCTTTGTATGAGCGCGCATCAAAGATGGACAGCCAGCCGGCTGAAAATGTGAATAGCGTTTATGGTCCTGAAACTGTAAAGGCCCATCACGCACAATTTGGGTTTCGTCGATTCCGTTCCGGTAATTTCGATGTCTAAGTCATACATTTGAATAAGGCTGGATACGAAAAGAAATTCGATGTATGGGTGCCACACGAGTTAACGGAAAAAACCTCATGGACCGAATTTCCATCAGCGAATCGCTGCTGAATCCCAAAAAAATCGACCCATTTCAGAAGCGGTTGGTGACTGGCCATAAAAAGTGGATCACTTACGACAACGTCAAACGGAAAAAGTCGTGGTCGAAACGCGGTGAGCCGACGGAAACGGTGGCCAAGCCAGGATTGGCGACCAGGAAGGTTTTGCTGTGTGCTTGATGGGATTGGCAGGGAATCATCTACTATGAGCTGCTCCTATACGGCAAAACTCTTAAGGTCAAAGTTAAGAGTCTTAACTCGGAACTGTACTGTCAACAATTGGACCATCTGAAGGAAGCAATCGGCCAGAAGCGGCCTGCTTTAGCCAATAGGAGAGGAATTGTGTTCCATCAGGACAACGCCAGGCCACTTGCATCGATAATGACTCGCCAGAAGCTTCGGAAGCTTGGTTGGGAGGTTCTTATGCTTCCTCCTTATAGTCTGGACCTGACACCAAGTGCGAACAATTTTGCTGGTGAAAAATTCGCTTCAAGAGAGGCTTGTGAAAAGCGACTGTCTCAATTCTTTGCCAATAGGAACGAGGGCTTCTATGAGAGAGGCAAAATGATATTACCTTTAAAATTACAACATTTTATCGAACAAAACGGCGCATATTTGACCAAAATCGGATCATTCTAACTATGGTAATTAAAGCCTTCAATTTCATGCAAGAATAATGAATTTCTCTCTGCTACACCCAATATTTGTTGCCAGGTCATACAATGATGCTAATTGACTCGGTTCAAAGCACAATAGAATCGTTTACTCGAAATAGAACATTGTGGGCTCCTAGTGAGTGGCATCAACAAGAATGTATACAAATAGAGCCACCAAAAATCGAAATTCCAACCTTCAATTGGAAGCCTAGATACCACCAAAACTGCATACATAAATGTAAGTTGTTATTAATTCCCTCATTTGTTTTGCTGCTAAGTCGACGCAATAGGATAAGCAATAAAATAAGCGCACATAAAGAATACAAGGAAAAAAATGGGGGCACAGCAATCGAACAAGCCACTGCGCGCTAGAAAATCGCAGGCTAGCGGCGCATACACATAATATTGCTGGCTGGATGTGCTATCAACAAACATGTTGTAGCAAAGTCAGCAAGAAAAGTGGCTGGCGAATGACACACGAAACACGAGAAAAGCACGAAATGCGCTCTCAGAGCGAGTGGTAGCCAGGCTAGAGGTTCTATCTTTCAATTGAAGGTTGGAATTTCGCTCTTTGGTGGCTCTATTTGTATACATTCTTGTTGGTAGCATACAATTATTAGAAGTGCAAGAAAAAACCCTTACCCATATAAATGCATACCTAGAAAATTCAGATTTTTTAAGTTGGAAATTACTTTCGAATGAAGTTAAGTTGAAATTTAATAAATTAAATATAAGCTTACTGTTGTCAGTCACTTTTAAAATAGGGTGCATTAAATTAATATACGGGTATTTTTAAAACAGCCCTGAATTAGCTATTAATATAAGTTATTGCCATCATCCAAATCGTCTTTATGCAAAAGAATAAAAAAATATCTTTTAATAAGTTTAATAATTTAAAATCACTATTTTTTATATCAAATAAATCCACTTAACGAGCTCTTCAATAATAACAAAAACTCTCTGCAGTAAAATTGCTATTTGGCGCATACGTTATATAAGGTTCGATATGAACATGGATGCATGTACTTCACACTTCTGCATACTTCTAGGCTATAATTTGGATTAAAAGCCCCATTTTAATTGATAAATATTTTAGCTGCAGAATACGCGTACCTCCTGATCGGGCACTTTGGGCAACAGCGTTATTGCATTTTTCGGTTGGGTTTGGTGGCAGCACAACAGCAGCTGCAGCAATAATAATAACACCCAGCATTTCAGTTCAATAAATATCCTCCAACTAGTTCTTGTTAAATATTTGCTTAAGCACAGTCGCAGCTACACTATCCAGAAAAAGTCTGTGTACAGACTCAATGCAGAACTTTAACTGCAATTAAACATGACATGCAATCATGATATTTTCAAAATGATATTTTTTAGTGAAAAACACATTAATTACAAACAAAATGTGCTATTGTTTTTTTTTTTTTTTTTTTTTTTTTTTTTTTGGGCTTTTTTTTTAACTAAAAAAACAACGGATTTCGGGTCAGAAAAAATCTGCGTACATGATACAAAAATCAACAAAAAAGGCACTTATTCATAGAAAATATATTAAACTTAATATGATGTTGGATATCCCTTCCTTATAATGGTTTCTGACAATCGCTTGGGCATTGACATGGCCAATTTTCGAGTGACATCTGACGGAGTATGAAGCCACTTCACCATTATGAAAGTTTTCAGCATGTCTTTTGATGTTATAGTCCGCAGACGAATCCTACTCTCCAGATAATCCCACAGATGCTCAATGGGACTTAAATCTGGCGACTGGGGCGGCGAACGCAACTGGTTTTCTGTATTGTAAAGCAGCCAAAGCCTCATATTGAAGGCTGTATGATTGGGATCATTGTCCTGTTGAAACCAAAAGTCTCCGCTGAGCCTTAATTTTCTTGCGCTTTTGTGCAATTTATCTTTCAATATTTTAAGGTAAGCCTTGTGGTTCATTGTCGATTCGATGAAGACAAGGTTGCCTACTCCATTTGCTGCCATACACCCCCATACCATCACACCGCCTCCACCGTGCTTAACAGTTGGAATAATGTTTAATTTTTCGAAGGCTATGCCACATTGGCGCCACACAAGTTTTCGTCCTTTGATGCCAAAAACGCAAAATTTACTCTCGTCACAAAAATGACGTTATTCCAGAAATCTGGAGGCATTTGAATGTATTTTTGGCAAAATCCATTCGCTTTACTGTATTGGCGCGTGATATTAGTGGCTTCCTCCGCGCAACATGGGCATGTAAGCCCTCTTTTTTTTAAGATTTTCTGGATGGTGCCATCATGAAGATCTTTATTAAACTTCTGCCTAACATCCTGACCAATCTTAGAAGCTGCTAAGCCAGGGTTAAGTCGCACTGATTATAAAACGTCCCTCTTCTCGCGATCATTCAGCTATGATGGCTTAGATTTGATAGAGTCAGTCAAATCGAAGTTTTTAAGCACTCTCTGCACAGAAGAGTGCGTTCTGCGCACTAAAAGACCAATTTCCCTAAGAGTTTTCCCCTTATCACGCAGTTTAATGATAAGAATCCTTAAACCAGGATCCATTTCCTTTCTTTTGTTGTCCATTGCAAATTCTATTAGCATACTGACCAAATTTGCCAAAAGAAAGAGCGATTGAAAGTCTTTAGGGCTGTTCACTAAAATATATCATTTTGAAAATATCATGATTGCATGTCATGTTTTATTGCAGTTACAATTTTGCATAGAGCCTGTACGCAGACATTTTCTGGCAAGTGTATGTATGTACATACATACATAAGAAGGGCTCCAGATGCATTTAAATACACACAAAAAGTTACTAATCGACCGAGCACCGACTTTTGTCGTTTAGTTCGTTGTAATCAGCAATCAAAACACTATGCATCAAAAGCCAGCCGTGCTAACAAAACATATACAATGTACAACGCGTAATAACCAGAGCGCTTATGTAAAACTATTAAATAATAATAATAATAATATAGAATCGGTTGAGCAACAGTGTTGCCAACTTTTGTTGAGCAAAAAAAAAAGCTAGATAGGCGAAAATATATAGCAAAACAAAGTCTTTACATACGAATGATACCAAATAACTCATAGAGAAAAAAGCAGTCCCATACAATATATACAAATTTTTCCCACAATCACGTTTTGAAAAAAGCCGAATCATACGGGAAAAAAGCGAAATTGGCAACACTGTTTAACAAGTCCGTTCACTAGTTCTATACCTATCCTAATGAACTTAAAGCTAGGCATACACGGTGAGCATATTGGTGTGATTTGTTGGGCAGCCGTTCGCCATACACGGGCCAACATGTTTATAAACTTCATTTTTTGTGTGAGTGTTGAGGAGAAAAGATGAGCGATTCAAGTGCGGACGACGCAATTGCTGCGACGAATTGTAATACAACAAGCCCATACACGACGAGCATGTTGGTGAACAAACAAACTTGTTGAAAACTAGCCCATACACAGCCAACATGTTGGGCAGCAAGTGCGTGGTAATCGAACAAATTCGTAAACCGTGCACATGTTGGCCAACAAGCCCATACACAAGTGATTTTCACCTCAACTCCAACAAATCACACCAACATGTGCACCGTGTATGCCTAGCTTAACATATGCAGATAGGTAATCAATGAGTATAAGTGTTACCAAATCCGCTTTTTTCCCGTCAAATCTGGCTTTTTTGAAAGTCCGATTGCGGGAAAATTTTCAAACATAAGGCAGCGTTTACAATGTCAGCTTAGCTTGGATTGAAGCTTTTAAAAATCTGAAATTTACAATGTCAGCGTGGAAACCAGTTCGAATTTTCGAAATTGTATTACAGCTGCTTATGAGCTTAGAACAGCTGATGCTTGTTTCATGTTTGTGGCAAAAATGTATAAAGTGAATGAAAACCGGAAGCAGAATTGTTTATTTATTAAAAAATGAGAAGAAAACAAGCAATTTTACTAGCTCATCATACAATGATGATGCAAGCAGCTGTTGCTGCTGAACTTGAAGAGGAGCAGCCGCAGGGAAGTGCTCAACGGTGTTGGGTGCGCGATCATGATGTTGCAATCAGCTGATTCGAACTCGGCTTGCACATGTGAAATGGCGCGAAAATTAAACGATTTGCTTTTCTTAAAAAACAATGATTTTATTGTTATATATGCGTTAATATGTACTAAATAAATATTAAATAGTGAATTATATTAACATTTACCTCTGTATTGAGTAAAATAGTGGTAAAAACATTGGAGCTTACGAAGATGCGACACCTATTGACAGCCATTTTGAGTAAGATAGAGGTTAGAGCTTTGGTGCTTTCAAGCAAATGTTGCTAATTTTGAAAATGCGACACCTATTGACAGCTTATAAAAGCGAGACCGGTTACAGATTGGAAATGAGGTAGACAAACTTATGTGAAAAATATGTGTGTCAGACAGGAACAAAACATTTTCCAATCTCACGCTGACATTGTAAACACTGCCTTAGGAAGCGGGAATTCTGGCTTTTTAAAAAAATAATTTGCTTTTTTTCCTCGATAACGATGGTAAAGAGTATATTGAGTTTGTGCAATATCCGTCATGGTGTCTGTCCGTCTGTCTGTCTGTCCGTCTGTCCGTATGAACGCAACTTTTATCCACACCCTTCAAGCTAGAGACTTGAAACTTTCCAATTCTCTTTATCTATGGGATAGTAAATTAAAGTGTCAAGATTGGGGTTCTACGATAACTGGGGGCTGGCAAATCGATAAATTCGATAACTCAAAACCGATAGATCCACATATTTCGCACATCCTTGCAGCTAGAACTACCAAATTTGGCAAGAAGATAGCTACTATCAACCCCCAAAAAACTGCATCAAAAATTTTGGAGCCACGCCCACCCATTCCGCCCACAGCCCCCCGCTTTTTGAGATCAGAAATGGCTGTATCTCCCACAGTTTTTGAGCTAGAGCCACCAAATTTGGTGCCAAGATAGCTGGCAATGACCCGCAAAAATCGCATCAAAGTTTTGGAGCCACGCCCACCCATTTCGCCCCCTTTTCCCCACCTTTTACAAACTTCGAGCTAGAGTCACCAAATTTGGTATGAAGATAGCAATTGACATTCGACAAAGATCTGCATCAAACATTTGGATGCTACGCCCACCCATACTGTCCCCAGCCCCCTTTTCACCACTTTTTACAATTTTCGAGCTAGAGTCACCAAATTTGGTATGAAGATAGCAATTGATATTTTATTTTTATTTATTTATTTGTGTTTTTATTCCTAACGCTACAAGTTTAACACCTTATAATTTAGTGCGCTAGTAATAACAATCTTATATTTCTTTTCCACAATGATCTGCATCACAAATTTGGATGCCAAGCCCACCCATACTTCCGCCAGCCCCCTTGCCACACCTTGTACAAACTTTGAGCTAGAGTCACCAAATTTGGTATGAAGATAGCAATTGACATTCCACATAGATCTGCATCAAATATTTGGATGCCACGCCCACCCATACTGCCCTCAGCCCCCTTTTCCCCACCTTTTACAAACTTCGAGCTAGAGTCACCAAATTTGGAAGAAAGATAGCTGGTGGCATCCCCATCTGCATCGGAGAATTTCCAAGGCAGCGTACACCCCTGCCGCATCCGTATCCCTTTGCAATCAGGCCTCTTTTTACCGGTTTTAATTCTGGTATCGAGTATGCCGCAGTCGGTTGCGTCCGACTGCAAAGTTTCCACGTGTTTCCACTGAGCAATTTATAATTTTTCAGCGATTATTCGTATGTAGAGTTGTTCATTGTAGTTGAATTAAAACGAAATAGTTCATTAGATCAATTTTCGATGAACGAACTAATCGATTATTGTTTGGAATTAACTGAACTACAATAAGGAAAATAGTTCAAACAGTTCAATTGATCTTATTGAGAGCAATTCGATAGAACTCTAGTTCAAACTTCGATTCCCATCACTTATTTATAAAAGTGAAAATGCCGAAAGAATGCAGACAAAAATGCCGGGATGTGTGGCTTAACAGCAAGGAATTCAGCTCCTGGCTGCGCAAAGACGTGTTTGATACAACTAGAGTAAATTGCAGTTATTGCAATGCACCAAAAATCAAAATGCTGAGGGAGGCTCTCAGCAAAAAAATAAAATACCTTTTGATGCATTTAAAACAAAAACGGCGGAGCAGATGCCGGCGCTCTGTTTATTTGTGGCTCAACACTCAGCGATTTCTCCAATTGACCACATAAGCAGTTTGTGCGCCAAAAAATTTAGTGATAGCGTTGGGAGTTCTGTCAAGCTACACAGAACAAAATGCTCAAACATTATAAGAAATGTTTTGGCGCCAAATTTTATTGATGAGCTCCGTTCCGATACAGGCGTTGCAAAATATAGCCTTCTGATTGACGAGTCAACTGATAAGTTTCGTCAAAATTCTTAGTAAGTTTTTAAATTTATATTATTGAATAAATAATGATGTATGTGAATGTTAATTATGTAATTATTATTGCTGTTTTAGGGATCGCAATTAACTATTTTAAGTGCAGCATGAGCGTATTGTGTCCACATTTTTGGGAATGGTCTCTGTTGTATGAGGAGGGCGGCCAAAAATGCTTCTAGTTGAGGTAGAGGTTTGAAACTGAACACAAAGTTTTATAAATTCATGGAAAGATGATGTGTAAAAATCAGCCAGATCGGTTCACCATATCATATAGCTGTCATATGAACGATCGGTCTGAAATCAAGTGTTTGTATGGAAAACTGTTTTGTTTTCCATTATATTGCAACGCAACCTTATAATTCTTCATTAAAAACTACTTTATTTAACCAGGGCGAGCTTAGTGAAAATCGGGATACTATATTATATAGCTGCCATAGGAACAATCAGTCTAAAATCGATTTTTTGTTGGACAAACTATTTGTTTTAAACGACAAACGGCAAAAATGTAACAATAATTAAAGAACAACAAACACAAAATTATTATAGATTTTTTCATAGTTCATGTATATGCACGCTTTAATTATAAGGTAAAAATTCAAAAAATAAAAAAATTCAGCAAATATACATTTGTAAGAAAGAAAAAAAAAATTGTTATATACATTCCAGTAAATCAATTGCTGAATTTAAAGCAGCTAATCGAGGAAATTGGCATTCATATGTTGTACCTATGAAAAAATGCATTCATTTACATTCCCTAAATGCAAAAATCTAAGGGAACTGTGGATAAAATTTAGCCGCAGAAATAACTTAAATGCTGATACTGCCGTTATTTGTGAAGATCATTTCACAATGGATGATTTTTCGAACAATATGCAGTTAGAAATGGGTATTTAAGTGTGCATTTGTCATCTTTATATATACTTCACAGTGGAGTTTAGGTTTTGCAAAGTTGAGACTGTTGAATGCCACAGCTTGTCCAACTATTTATTCAAAGGTCGCTCAAACAGAAAAAGATTGCCAGAGAGAGAAGAGACTCTTGATCGGGTGGCTACATTCTTAAAAGACAATAATAGTTTTAAGCGAGCAAACCAAAATATAGAAAATGTTAGTCGTAAGCGGAAATACCGAAAAATAATAACATAAACGTGTTTGGAAATGGGCTTTATTTTGATTTACCTAAAATTTAGCAAATTGATCCACTTATATCGAATAACGCTCTCATTTCATACAATTATCGTATGTTTTTGTATCATGGTCGAACACTACACTTCCTCTCTTTTCTTTACACTATCTTTCGTCTTTGTCTAGCACGCTTCTTTCATTTTTCGCAAGCCACATGTGATTTTTAAAGTTGAGGTTAGGTTACCTTTTTGAATAAAGCAAGAGCACGGGCACCTACGGGCACTTGAAATTAACACCACATAATCTTAAAATGTTAATAAATAATATACAAAAAGAATTATTGTGACGTGAGATGACGGTCATAACTAAAACTCTAACGAAACACAGCAAAGACAAACACAGAACGTCCACAATAACGTACTTAACAAAATAACGATTTACACAACACACAGCGGGAAGTACATATATTTTTTGTTGTAAAAATATTGTTAATACCTTTATTTATAATAATAATCCCTTCCATCGCACAATTACTTTGTTTTAAATGTTTATATAACTTTTTTAGTAAGAGCTCTATTTGCAAGCTGTTCACGCTGCAATACCAAAATAATTGTATGCTGTCTCTTTTGATGCTATTCTTGAAGAGGACAGTTAGAACAAAACAAAAACATGTATACAGTTTAATAGCTAGACCAATTATGAAAAAGTATTGATGCATTTAAAGTCAAAATTTTAACTTTGACTTTTTTTTTGGCCTATGGGAGGAACCACTGTGCAATTGTACAATACAGATGGTTGGATCTCAAAAAAAGATTGAAAAAAGATTCTCTGTCCCTAATTTTAATTAAATGTGTGTGCCACTCGGTCCAGCTGGCCGTCAGCTACGCATGTAAATATTGTTTGCCGAATAAATTGGAATTTTTAGTTTATGAAACCCAAAATTGGTTTTCTATAAGCTCTATCAGGCAACTTAAATATAAAGAAATTTATATGTGCATTAATGATGATAAGGTAAATCGTGTCGTAAAATATGTGTAGGCTTGCAACGTCTTCGTCATCTCTGTTAAATTGTCACCGTCAATACTAACTTTCATTTGTTTATGTGTATTAAAATCCTGTTTAAGATTCGAACTAACTAATGCTTTTTATTATTGTTTAAGACTCCGTTGAAAATTCCAAAAGTATCTGACACTAGATGGCTTTCAATCGATTGGCGGTCACTCGAATTGAAATGAGCTTATTTTGGCCAATAGTTCACTGAAGAACAAAATAATTCCTGATGACGCCAATATTAATATTCTTGAAATTGATGACTTTGAACAATATATCATCAAAGACTTATATCAGGGGTATGAATTTGAAAAGCAAATGAAGCTAATTGAAGACGTAAATTGGAAGGAAATCATTCGAGACACATGTGTTTATTTTCTAACAGAGCTAATAAAGCAATTAAAAAAAGGTATGTTACTTATTGATAGCATGTAGTACAAGTATTTATGTATTAACGAAATATTTTTCCTATTACCTAGGTTGCCGGAAAATTTTCAGATACTAAAAAAAGCAAACAGAGTATCGTGCCAATACTGGAGTTCTTTAATTCAAAAATCATTGAAAATATTGAGCGGCAATATAGGAATATTCACCTAATTCATTGGGAAAATGTTGAAGACACCACAAAGTTTTGGGTTGCAGTGTGTGCCTATATATAGGATTCGGGAGGAAACAGCAAATTCGAGAACTTGGCCACTTTGCAGTGGGATTGCTTTCATTGCTGTGGTCGAACGCTGAAGTGGAAAGAGTATTCAGTCAGGTCAACATTATCGAAACAAAACTACATAATAGAATGAATGTTGACATGCTTAACTCAATTTTAAGCGTCAGGTGAAATACAATATATCATAGAACTAATATTTAAAAGTTAACTATGAAATTAATTTATTTACAGATACGGTTTGCGTCAGTTGAATAAATACTGCAATGACTATGAATTGCCAAAAACATATTTAAACATGATTGGCACCATGCAAGCATATGAAAAAGATAATAATTATCACGAATTAGATGAAATTATAACTTATTTATAAAAATAAAGCTCTTACAACAAGGCAAAAAACATCAGATTATTTTTCAAAAAATTGCAGTTACTTTTATCTTTCCACTAAAAACAGCTTTTTTTGCTCCACAAAAGTTGGCAGCACTGATGAGTATATACTTAACAGAGCGGAACTCAGAGCTACCAACTCAATTTTAGTGGTGCATCACCAGACCTACCTACAAAACGAGAGCAAACTGCTGCTTGCGTTGTGATTATTGCTTCTTTGTTTACTTTTCAGGGAAGCCGCCATATTTAATATGGTTTATTTTGATCATGCAGCGACGCTGTTTTTTTTGGCTTCGTACAATGCTTGTGTGCGCTGAGTTTTTGTTTGTAGGACATGAACACATTTTTGATGTTTATATTATTTATTTTATTTACATTCGTAAATATATGAATACAAACAAAACACACAATGTACTTTTAAGCTTATTTAAATTGATTCAGCAGACAATCAAACGGCAGCTTAAAATGTTTTTATTATAGCTTGTTAGATCTGCGATCTTACGATTTCAGTAGTTGAAATTGTTAAATAATAATATTTGGGTAGGTCATTAAATGAAAATGCAATTGCCACCCATACATTTGAACATGCTTCATATGCATGCATACACACATGCAAATGCAGGGCGCAGAAAAAGACAAAATATGTGTATCAAATATCTCGACACAGCACACAATGGGTAATTTGATCAGTTTTTGTGGCATTCGTTTAAAACCCGTGAACAAAGCAAGATATTCTGATTAGGTGATGAAATGACCCAAAGTGCAGCAGGCCCAGCAAGAATGAAACAAACGCACATGCATACAAATACTAACAAATTTTTACCGTTCTTGCTTTCCGCTGGCCCGCCTCTCCTTTAATACACAAGCCGCTGAACGCAAAGCGCAATTGAAACAAAACAACAACGTACTGGCTTCCCGTAGCTAAGACGCACAAAATGCGCAAAGTAAAAATACCCTTTGTCCCAATATTCATTTATATATATATCAAATATATAATTTTAATGCATAGATTACATTTATTTATTTTATTTTATTTATTATACTTTATTGAAAGTTGTTGACAAATCTTGAGTCAACTTATGAAAAATAAGTTACAATAAAATAGAAGTAACAAGTAAGAAGGCTCTAGTCGGGAGAGCCCAACTAGAAGATACCCTGAACCCAGTTGCAATAAATAAATTTAATTTATATAAGACTTTGGTATACTGGCTTAGCTTCCATCGATTAAGTTCAATATCTCCGGTGTTTCTCAACCGATTTGGACGAAATTTTCAGAAAAGTTCTATCATTATCCATTACTTCAACCCTCATTTTTAGATTTTCCAAATTCGATATTTTATTGTTATCGATATTATGTGTATATCGGAAACCAGAATAGTTATCGATAATTTGAAGCAAACTTGTTCTGCTCATGGTATAGGAGAACTTAAATACAAAATCAGAAGTCTCTAGCTCTTGTAGTCTCTGAGATCCACGCGTTCATACAGACGGACAGACGGTCAGACGGACAGACGGACAGACAGACGGACAGACGGACAGACGGACATGGCTATATCGTCTCGGCTGTTGATGCTGCTCAAGAATATATATACTTTATGGGGTCGGAGATGCTTCCTTCTGCCTGTTACATACTTTTGCACAAAATCATTATACCCTTATTTACCCATTTTATGGGTTAAGGGTATAAAAAGCCTAGGCAGGGAACAAAAATGTCTAATAACATCACCGACCACCTATGGGGGTGTTTTATTTGCCAGTCCGGCCAGCTATATATATATATATATATATTAATTATATAAATACAAAATATGTTTATTCAAGTGTTTTAGTAGTATTATAAACAGCTTTTTCTATTAGTTGTGAATGCCCTACCTAATTGCCATAATATAAATAAACATATCAAATAGAGATTGAGCTAAAGTAGCTCACGTTTAGCATCAGAATTGTGCAAAGTTCATATTAAGTCTATACTATCCTTCCATGTTGGGCAGCACCATGAACTGGTTGGATGATTTTATTTTCGCTGACGAAAGCAAATTCAACTTATTAGGCAGTGGTGGCAAGTCCATGGTGCTGCGGAAGCCGGATACTGAGCTGCAGAAGAATCACTTAAGACCAACTGCAATACACGGCGGGTGTAGTGTATTGGTTTAGGCCCCATTTCCACAAAAGGAGCGGGGAATCTTATTTTCATTGATGGCAAAATGAACTAAGACCATTATTTGAAAATTTTGAGCCAAAATTTGAAGCCTTCGGTGGAGATATCGGGTATTGGCAACTCGTTCAAGTTATATCAGGGCAATAACCCAAAGCATAACGCCTATAAAACGGAGTATGGGTTGTTATATAACTGCCCAAAAATCTTGGAAAATGAACACCAATCACCACATCTACATCCTGTTGAAAATTTGTGGAGTGAGTTGGTCCGCCGTGAGCACAAAACGACAATATCGTCCTTATCCGTATTAGAAGAACGGCTTCAGGAAGAATGGGCTTAAACTGGGCATGAATATACCCAAAAAATTTTAAAAACTTTGCCAAAATGCCTGGGCGATACCATACAATATAATGGTTATCATACCAAATATTAGATTAAGTATTTTTCGTTGATAAAATAGATATTTGTTACTTTTACAATAAAAAACCGAACATTAATGTGGCGCAAATTTTTGACTTTATTTTTGTTTTATGCATATTTTTTGTATTAGTTTTCAATAAAATCAAAATATATATATCTCTAAGAAAAGGTAATTTAACAAGCTTTAATCTACCATTTTTACATTTTTGATTATTGTTAGTTTTATATATTGTATTCGTGTTTGAAGGTAAAAAAAAAACCGAATATTAATGTGATTCACTGTATACGCTGATTATAAGCTGACTTTAGGAGAATCGAATAGCAACGAATGACTTGAGTTCCTATTCTTGCTAACATTGGCTGCGTGCACCATGAAGTTTTGCTTCAGAATTATGATTAAAAATTCATGAAGAGTAAATGAAGATCACAAAATAAACGCTTCATTAATGACATTTGCGCTTCTTTCGATTCGAAATTCGATAAAATTAGCTGACTGAAGCCAATAAGTAAATAGAAAACTAGAGCAAACATTGCATACGGGCATCGAGTAAAAGTATTCTAGAGCAATTACTTCGTGCTTCGTGCACTCGGTCTGCTTTTGCTATTCATTTGCACGGCAGAACCCACAGAGCAGTTCGGCTGTTGAGCTGATTAGATGCAGAGGCAGTCTGAGAGACGGTTGTTCCACGCAGCTCTGCTGTTTATATGCATGTCAAGTGTACAATAACCTTTCTCAGTTTGTATTGTATTTTTATTTTTTTTTACAGGTGTATATATTTAAGTGACTTTCTTATTTAATTTATTAAATAGCACTTATGAAATGATTTTAAAATATATTTATATATTATTTATGTATATATTAAATTATATCTATGATTGATGATTACATAACAAATTTCTTTTCTATTAACATATATGTACATAATTAAGTCTTATCAAAACAATGCATTTAAGATAAATCATTTTTTACAAGCAACAACAAAAATGAGTAAACACCCAAGAATCTATGAATTCATATTTGTATGCCCACAAACAACACTACAAGAAAGTGCTATTTCGAGGAAGCTTATTTGCTACATTATCATGTTTGCCGCTCGAAGAGTTAATCACATTGAAATATTCAGCCATGCTCCGGTTATCGCAAAATTTTGCGTCCTACGATTTGGGCAAATTCGTACGAATTCAGTTTTGCGTGCTCCGGTTTTCTTTTTAGCTATCGGTAAAATTCCATATCGAACTGAAAAAACAGCTGTTTTGCTTTTGTTTACTTTTTACTAATGGAAATATTTTGAGAAAATGCCGTGTGTTTTTGCAATTGCAATCTTTGAAGCGAAAAGACGACGAAAAATTAAAGACCTGAGGTATAGGCAACATCTGCAGAATAATGGCTCTGTATTAAATATATCTGATGAAATGTAAGTTAAGTTTTTCTTAGTTACAGACCTTAAGTAATTGTTGTACTGTTTTATTTCAGATTTTTAGAGTCATTTCGAATTACCAAAATTTCTTTTTTGGAAATTCTGTCTAAAATACGTTCACAGATGAAAAAATCTTCCAATGTCAAAACAATACAACTGGGAATTGTGTTACGCTATCTTGCCACTGGCTCATAACCAGTGATTAAGGGATAACCATATAAATGTTGGAAGGATTTCATTTGGCAAAATGCTGCACAGTATTATTCCGATATTGGAGAAAACAATATGTCCAACTGAAATTAAAATGGCACTGGCTCAAGAACAACTGGTTCAATCAAGGGAATATTTTTTTGAAAAATACCAGCTTCCTGGCGTTGTTGCGTGTGTGGATGGAACGCAAATTGGATTTAAAAAACCTTTACATAATGAATCTGTATTCTTTATTAGAAAAGGCTATTTCAGTATGAACGCTATGGTGGTCAGATAAAAATAATTTATTTAAAATTCATCTATTGATGCAACTTATCCAGGTTCCCGCCATGATTCATTTATTTGGATGAATTAAATGGACATTTTGTATTGGCAGACGCTGGACATGCGTTGGAAACATTTTTATTAACACCGTACCTACATTTGTGTTTAACGGCGTACTTAACGATGTATTTTTGCCTGCTGACTGGACTGCCGTTCAACAACATTTTGTTTTTCATTGAGTATCGAAAACTATACCTCAATATATCACACTACAACTTCAATATTATTTCCGTTCAAATAATTCATCTCAGGAAATATTTATATAACAATATATTTAATCATTATTTAATAATATTAATAAGTGTTTCATTGAATTTCACATTCACCGGTGTATGTTGGTAGCCCTAGCCAACTTGCACATATCGAATACTTATCGATAATTCTGAATTCGCAATTTGTTGTTGCTTGGCTCAATTTGGCAGCAATGCAATTTTATGTGTGCTCAGAAATAAATGTATTAAAATTATAAATGAATCATAAATTTAATTTTATAAAACTCCTATTTATTCATTAAAAAACGTTGGATGGCTTTTATTTCGGAAGATACTTTTCTGGTATATATAATTGCACGCGCTTCGCATAAGGTTCACCGGAAAAGAGACAGAGGCAAGATCAGTGTGGCCGAACCACAATTTCTCATAAATCTTAATACTAACATCGATACCATAAGACTAGCTTACGATATACCGGTATACACGAACATTACATAACATAAACGATCGATAGAATTACATATAAATATTGCACAAAAATAAATACTTTACAACTCGGCCGTCCTGACAGGGAATCGACCTCGATTCCACCTACTATGGATCATAGAGGGCTTAAAGCTAACCAAACGGCGGGTGTTGGCGGCGACGGCATTTCCAATCTTGGGCGGCAGTTCCTATACACATGATCCGTTTTCCCGCAAGGGGAAACACGAATTCGCTGGTCTCGTAAGCCTCGGGCACTGGGACTTATAGTGTCCAGATCCAAAACAATTAAAGCACCGCACATCCTTACAGCAGGGAAGGCATTCGTGGACGGAAGGGAAACACTTGTAGCGGCAGGTTGTCGAGGCAGAGGCTGGTTCACGGCAGCCACTTGTTTGTCTAGATTCAACGACACTGGAAGCTGGGTTATCGCTAGAACAGCAGACGGCGGGGCAGCAGCTTGAACAGTTGATGGTAAGCTTAGCACTTAGTCAGCAGACATCAAGGCGGCAGCGGGAGCAGTTAACAGCGGGGTTCACGTTGGAACAGCAGACATAAGCAGAAGCAGTTGACGGCGGGGCTAACGTTGGAACAGCAGACGGCGGGTCATCAGCAGAAGCAGTTGACGGCGGCGTTAACGTTGGAACAGCAGAAGCAGTTGACTGCAAGGTTGACACTGGAACAGCAGACAGCGAGGCGGCATCAGAAGCGGTTGGCGGCAGAGATGACGCTAGAACAGCAAACAGCGAGGCATCAGCAGAAGCAGTTGAAAGCGGTATTAACGTTGGAACGCAGACGGCGGGTCATCAGCAGAAGCAGTTGACTACAAGGTTGACACTGGAACAGCAGACAGCGGGCCAGCAACAGGCGCAGTGGGCTGCGGGGTTACCGCTTGGACAGCAGGCAGCTTGGCTGCAGCCGGAACAGTTGACAGCAAAAGTGGTTCGGCAACAGCAGACAGTGAGGCGGCAGCAGCAGCGGTTGACGTCAGAATTGTTTCGGAAACGGCAGACAGCTGGGCGGCAGCAAGAACGGTTGACGGCAGGGTTGCTGGTGGCGCAGCAGACACAAGTGCAGCAGCGGAAGAAGTCGACGGCAGAATTGGCGCTAAAACGGCAGACAGCGGGGCGGCAGCAGGATCGGTTGACGGCAGAATTGTTTCGGAAACAGCACACAGCGGGGCGGCAGCAAGAACGGTTGACGGCAGGGTTGCTGGTGGCGCAGCAGACACAAGTGCAGCAACGGAAGAAGTCGACGGCAGAATTGGCGCTAAAACGGCAGACAGCGGGGCGGCAGCAGGAACGGTTGACGGCAGTGTTGCTGATGGCACAGCAGACAATGGGGCGGCAGTGGAAGAGGTTGATGGCAGAATTGTTGCTGAAACGGCAGTCAACTGGGCGGCAGCGGAATTCGTCGACGGCAGCGTTGACACTTGAGCAGCAGATTTTGCGGCAGCAGCAGGCGCAGGGGGCGCTGGGACAGCAGGTGGCGAGGCGGTGAGTGTCACCGGAAAAAGAGACAGAGGCAAGATCAGTGTGGCCGAACCACACTTTTCTGATAAATATTAATACTAACATCGATACTAGCGTACGATATATCGGGATATATTAACATAACATAGACAATCGATAGGAATACATATAAATACTTTACAACTCGGCCGTCCTGACAAGGAATCGACCCCGATTCCACTTACTCTAAATTATATAAGGCTCGACGCCATATCAGACGGTGAAGTGTTGCCTATGGTCCGACATCAAAAGCACAATTTTTAATCAGGAGTGAGCCACAATTTTAGTTTAGATGACTCCAGCACACCGTCATACGGAAGCTGTGTGAGCTGAGAGCCTTCAACAGCCCGGATGACATACCGATCATTCGGAAGTTTCTTATGGATGACATAGGGACCACGGTATCGCCTTATGAGTTTTTTGTTCACGCCAGACGTCGTTTCAACATTTTTGATAACGACGAAATCACCTTCTTCAAAATTAACGGCAGGGCGGTGGTATTTGTTAAAGTACTCTGTGTTATATTCTTGAGATTTGACAATGTTCTGCAGGGTAATCTTACTGGTGTCCACTAAGGGCACTTCACTAATAAGCCTATCATCTAAACGCTCCGTCAACTCATCTATAACAGCACTACGCTGTTCGACACCAAAGAGGAGGACGGAGGGTGCAAATTTAGTTGTGGAGTGGATTGAATTATTCAAGGCGAACTCGATTTTCGGAAGTTGTTTCGCCCAATCGGCATGATTCCATGGTTCAGCCAATTTACTAAGCATTGGACCTAAGACACGGTTAACGCGTTCCACTTGACCATTAGCCCGAGGGGAGGCAGTGGCATTCTGGACATGGACTTTATGATCGGACTGCAGGAAATTAGCAAACTCAGCGGAGGTGAAACACGTACCTCGATCACTAACAATTCGGCGGGGTCGACTATAATTGGAGAAATACTGCGTCTCTAAAGTGTGACATAGTTCCCGGGAACTAGTAGTAGCGGCAGGGTACAATTTGACAAACTTGGTAAAGGCATCAATAACGACTAGCAGATACTTTTTCTTGGACTGTATAGACGGAAGAGGTCCTAAGTGGTCAATATGAAGAGTGTCAAACGGCAGAGGGGTTTTCAGAATACTATGCAGGGTAGCATTATGACTGTAAGCGGAAGGGGAGTAGTAGATACATTTTAGGCAGTTCCTAATAAAATTATTAACGTAAGATTTCATATATGGAAACCAATAATGCTTCTTAATTTGTGTGCAACACTTCTCAGTGGACATATGACCTAACTTCTCATGCACTGTTCGTATAGCACTGTTAATCATTTCGGCAGGGACATAAAGCTGAAGTACGTCAGTTAGTCATCGGCGATACACAGCACCATCTTGCAATTCAAAACCAGCAACCTCTTGGTTCTCCAAGGCACTCTGAAGTTTGACATTTTCTGGATCACGGTTTTGCGTCAGTTGTAGTAGGAAATCCAGGTTCACATCGTCCACGTATGCAGAAGTTTCTAGTCTACTTAGTGCATCAACATGGGGCATACAAATACCGGACCGATGTACAATGGAATAGTTATAACTTTCCAACAGTAAATCCCAACGGGCAATTTTCGCGGAAGATCCACCATTCTTAAGGGTTAGCGCTAATGAATTACAATCTGTAATTATCTTAAACGGAATGAACTTGAGGTATGTCTCAAAACGCTTTAAGGCATATAAAATGGCCAGGGTTTCTAATTCGTAGCTATGTAATTTGGATTCAGGGGCAGAAGCGGTCTTCAAAAAGTAGCACACCGGATGAAACTTATCATCAGTTTGTTTATGCAAGAGCATCGCTCCAAAACCGGCTGAACTAGCATCACAATGTAATTCGGTTTCTGACTTCGGGTTGTAGATAGACAGCACCGGTGACTCGATCAGTTTAGACTGCAGTGTTCGGAAGGATTTAAGACACTCATCAGAGAAAACGTAAGTCGCATCTTTTTTCAGCAGGTGCGAAATCGGATAAGAAATTTTGGCAAAGTTGGGTACAAAACGACGGAAGTAATAAAAAAGACCCAGACAGCTTTCCAATTCTTTCCTATCCCGGGGTTCCGGCAGGCTTTTTATAGCTTGAAGGTCACCTGGTTTCGGAGTGATGCCGGAAGAGTTTGCTAAATACCCTTGTTTATGCCAAACAGCGGAAAATGCGCCAACCGCGCAGCACTGCTGCCGTCGCTAGAAACTCACCACAAGCCGAGCCTTCTAGCCGACGGCAGCCCTTAACAGAGGCTTCAGCTACTGGAGCTGAGGCGGTAGTAGTTAGTGCTAATTTACAAGTGTCAAATAGAGGTCACGCCAGAAAAGTTAAAAAGTCAATAAATTTCCGATACAGTAGTAACCTCAAAGTGTTTTATTCATAACCGAAGATCAACCATACCACGACGCTACAAAATCCTACGTGCAAAGACCCCCTACATGATCATGGTCCTTCGAGCCGGATTTTTAAGGAAGTCTATATAGTTTTCCTGCAGAAAGAGGAAAAAGATAAGTATAAAATACATGAAAGATATTGGCATGTGATCCGCCATATTTGTTCCGTCCGCCAAAGTGTTTAACAAGTAAAAAGGGGAAACTATTCCTTCGCTTTCCACTGTCTATATTCCAATTGGACTACTTGTTAAACGATAATCCAATCAGAAATAAATATGCGCAAGTCTGTCTGCGCGTTTTAATATTTCCATCCATGTATGTACATACATATATACATACACACCTGCGCGCAAGTAAATTCCGTTCCGTTATCCGAGTTCCACTGATTAAGTGCTCCAGAACAGCACAATCCATAATATAAAACACTATAAAAATACGTTTTTTTTTATTAATATTTTATATTTGTGCATACTTACATACATATGTACACGCCAACATACTTAAAGAAACAACCACCAGTTGATCGGCACCTTTAAGCGCGCAAGCGTACATCAGAGAACTGCAAAACTTAAATTTTCCTTGAATCAGCTCAGACGCAAAAGTTTTTGTTATATTCCAGTCACTGAGCGAAATACAGCATAAAGTGAAAATCAGCTCATGCTACCGAACAGCTCATTCATGTACAATGTGAGCGTTCGGTCCGAAATGCTTTGTTCACGTTCGCTCAGTTGACGAAATGTTTCACTCACTTCCGCTTATTTTACGAAGCTAAGCATTGAATGAACTCAGCTGTTGCTGACGAACAGCTCATTAACAGTCTGTCAAATAATAGGCGCTAGCATGTCGTCACTGGTGGTCGATGCTCGAGTTGATCGCATTGCTCGCCGCACATGAAGCTCAAAGCAATAAAAAATCTATGCGAGTAGCTGCGCAGACAACAATTTCTACACTGAATAAAAAATTGCGCCGATGCGGCGTCGCAGGTTGTTGTTAAAATTTGTTGTTTGGCTCTTTCTTTTCTTTTTCGTGCCCATCTAGGAATTGCACAATCAATTTTCTGCAAAATTTATTATTTCTTAGTATGTATTTGTCCTCGCATCGATATGGAGCAACAAAATATATTAGAAAAACGGCTACAGAGGAAATTGACAGCTACTGCAAGGAACAAGTGGAAATAACAGACGATTTCAATGTCTTGCATTGGTGGAAAACTAAAGAAAATTCTTATCCACAACTGTCGAAATTGTCACTTAAACTTCACTCGATTCCGGCAAGTAGTGCTGCTGCAGAGCGCGAATTTTCTTTGGCTGGAAATGTTATTACCGAAAAGAGAAACCGGCTTGGCCCAAAATCGGCAGATAGCATCCTCTTTTTAAAATCTTCCAGCAAAAGTTTTAAAAATTAAATAAAAATAATTAACGTACATACATATGTGTATATGTGCATATGAAATAAGAATGAATTTAATGAATGTGCCATTTTTTTCTTTTTCAATTCCATATTCAATTATTATGAAAATAAATACACGTTTATATTTGTTATGAAATTACATATTTTGATTTTTTTCTGTTTCACCTTCTTCACATTCAGCAGAAGCGCAGCAGCTCTGCTGGCAGCGCACTTGATCAAACACAATGAGTTTACTCATATGCGTTGAGTTTGCTCATACGCGTTGAGTTTGCTCATTTGAGTTTTTGTTTTCGTTCAAAACGTTCATTGTTGAGCCGAATGAGCAAACGCCCGAGGTGAGCGGTTTGAACATGAGCGTGAACAAACTCAGCAAGCAAACGAATTCACCGCAGTTGAGTGATTTAAGCATAAGAGTGATAACATGTACAAACGCCAGTTTGAGTGCTTGAGCGGAATGGGCTTATTATTCGGGTATTGATCGTGTATGACCATTTTTGCGCTCAACGGAAGCCGTTCTTTGGCGTACATGTACATATGTATGCATGTACATACAAGGCAATTGTTTCGAAGTCTCCGCTCACCCATGACGGTTTTGCCTCTGCGTGGCAGGCGTTGTATGAGCGTTTCCAAAATAAGCGGCTTCTGGTTAATAGCCAACTTAAAATCCTTTTCAATTTGCCTACTGTTAATGTTGAAACCGGTTCCGCCCTGAAAGAGATTCAGACTACTATCCAGAGTTGTCTTACAGCTCTGGAGCATTCCGAGGTATCGACTGAAAATTGGGACTGCCTCCTTGTGTTCTTGTGCTCCTCCAAACTACCCAACGGCACACTGTCTCTGTGGGAACAGTCCCTTTCGGATAAAGCGGCAATTCCAAAATGGGAGGATTTAAATAGTTTCCTTGGTGAACGCTATAGGACGCTGGAAGCTATCGAGGATGTCAAGCGTCTTCGAGGAATCTCCAAACTTTTGAAGCAAAGGTACATTCCAAGGTAAACTCTTGCAATGTATGTTCCAAACAAAACCAACCAATCCGCTTATGTCCGAAGTTCCTTAAAATGTCAGTTACCGAAAGAGCCAATCTCGTGAAACAGCGGAGTCTATGTTGGAATTGTTTCGCAAAGAACCACCAGCTTAAGGACTGCACAAGTGCTCACAATTGCTTCACGTGCAAGGGCCGCCATAACACGCTTTTGCATAAGGGCAGCCCTCCTTCAGTGACCGCTAATTCAGTTCCTCAAACGCAAAATAATAATCCAGTTCAAATACAGTCCACTTCGAACCAACCCTGCGTTCAAAACTATTTTGCAACTGATACGCGTGGTGTGCTCTAAAGTACCGCATTAATAAATGTTATCCATCTGGGCACTAAGTTCACGGCGAGAGCGCTGATAGATTCAGGCTCAGAAGCCACTTTCATTTCGAAGAGATTGTTTGACAAAATCAAATTGCCTTTCCAAAGGGTTGAAGTCAACGTCTCAGGGCTCAATCAAGCGGTTGCAGCCCAACCCCGAAAGCTATGCCATTTCCATATCGGGTTTCCTATAAGGCCCAGACTTCAAATTGAAGTTTCGGCATATGTGCTCCCAGAACTGTCGGCGTCATATTCAATTCCTCAAACCTTACTAAAGGATTTAGCAGACTTGCAACTGGCAGATCCGTTATTCTTCCAAAGTGCACAAATTGATGTGCTTTTAGGGACGGATATCCTTCCGTCCATTCTCAAGGGTGCTTCTCGTCCTAATGTGTGTGGCAGTCTGTTGGGGCAAGAGACGGTCTTTGGCTGGATACTAACCGGCCCGATCTCAAAGACCACACCCAATTCCATTTTGTCCTTCTCCACACGCGTTTCTGTTAATTCCGAGTCCCGACTAGAGCAGCTTCTCACAAAATTTTGGGAGGTGGAGGATTTGCCGGCGAGACCGGTTAAAGAATCTGACTCTTTTTGAGAGAAAAACTTTGTCAAAACGACCACAAGAGACGCAAAGGGGAGATATGTGGTGACGCTTCCATTTCGCGACCAAGTTCATTGCAAAGTATGTCATTCCAGATCCATGGCACTGGCTCAATTTCTGAAGAATGAGAGCCGTCTAAAGAGAGACCTTTCCCTCAAGGAGCAAAGGTCCGCGTCGTGTTCAACGCTTCCAATCCCTCATCGAACGGTCGCAGTTTGAATGATATCCTTCATACGGTGCCCATTCTGCAGTCTGACTTGACCGTACAAATTCTCAAGTGGCGCTTCTTTCGATATGTCCTCAATGCCGACATAACAAAAATGTATCGGCATATACTGGTCCATTCAGATCACACAAAGAATTCTCTTCCGGGATAACCACGAGAATATCTGTGATTATGAATTAAATACAGTCACTCTCGGTGTCAATTGTGCTCCATTTCTTGCTATTCGGGTCTTACAGCAGCTTGCTGAGGATGTGAAGACCGAATATCCGCTGGCAAGTGAAATAATCACAAGTTTCATGTATGTCGATGATGTTCTGGCCGGAGCGCATTCCAAGCCACGAGCCGTAGCAGCCATTGCGGAACTACAATCCGCTCTCGAAAGCGCTGGTTTTCCTACCCGTAAATGGACACTTTCGTTCCTAGTTCCTAACGATTTTCCGCGTACTCCTAATATTTGCAATATCCATGGTGCAAACTTGAGTACATGTTTTCTTGTTTTGTTTTCTTTATACAGAATGGCACCAAGGAAGGCACAAGCGCTGGAATCCCGTCGGGTACGAGGATTACATTCATTCCGCTGCCGTGTCTGCAGTGGCATCCACCCACTGCGTAAATGCAAAAGGTTCTTGCGGCTGCCGGGTGACAAGCGTCTTCGGGCGGTCCTAATAAACAAGTACTGCCCAAATTGCTTGGCCCACCAGCACTCGGGAGACGCCTGCCGCAGCAAGGGCAAGTGCCGCAAGTGCAAAGAGGACCACCACACGCTGCTCCACTTCTCGAAGTCACCCCGACAGGCAGCGTCCACTTCCAGCACCCCATCAGCAACCCAGCGTCGCGTGGAACGATCCAGGAAGCGATGCGCATCACCAGCGGAAAGTCCCCAGCCGGCGATGTCAACGTCGCTGATATCGTTACTCGAATTCAAGCGGATTACGCTTCTGCCGACTGTCTCCCTTTTTCTCAACAATGGGAAAACCTCATTCAAGCTGGCTGCGCTCGTGGACCCGTGCAGTCCAATAAGCCGCATCAGCGCTTCTTTGGCAAAGGGCTTCGGCCTATCCGTCACCAGCGTTGGTGCGGATGAGGCCTGCACGGTGTTCCTCCACGACTGAGCGGCTACATTCATGAGGGAGGCAGTTTTAAAGGTGGAGGGCGTCCAGACGATGACGCCAGCTAAACCGATCCCGGAGAGCGTCCAGGCACATTTTGCCAACATTGTGCCATCGGACGACACTTGGTTTCGTCCAAAGCGTGTGTCCCTGGTGCTAGGAGCTGATTTGTATCAGGAACTCTTGGTGCCAGGACTTGTTTCCGGCCAGAATGGCTTTCCGGTGGCACAAAACACCATATTTGATTGGATGCTCTCGGGGTCGTGTCCAGCGTAATCCCGTCCTAACTCCCAGCATAATTTCCGATCCCCCCTTCCGTCCTACTCTTGCAATCCTTGCAAAGGGGGGGAGTATGTTTATGCCAAACAGCGGAAAATGCGCCAAAAAGTCAATAAATTTCCGATACAATAGTAACCTCAAAGTGTTTTATTCATAACCGACGATCAACTATACCACGACGCTACAAAATCCTACGTGCAAAGCCCCCCTACATGTTCAACCCTAAATACTCCAACTCTTTATGCGCAAAACGACACTTAGACAGTTTGAGGCGTAGCCCATTCACTCGCAAGGTATAAAGTGCCTCTTCCAACACTTGCAGATGGGTTTCAAAGTCACTTGACGCGATTAATATGTCATCCATATAAATCACTAATTGACCTTTATTAATCAAGTCCTTCAGCACAAAGTTTACAAATCTAGCAAATACTGGGGGACCATTACATAAGCCAAACGGCATGCGTACGTACTCAAATTGGCCATCAGGTGTTACAAATGCAGTGTATTTAATTGAATCAGGGTGCATCTTGACATGGTGAAATCCACTTTCTAAATCTAGTACAGTAAAGTACGATTTACCCCCCGGATGTTCAACACAATCCTCTGACAGCGGAATTGGGAAGTGGTCACGTTCAGTAGTTTTGTTCAGCGGGCGATAATCAATACATTTTCTTAAGGTATTATCTTTTTTTCTAACGGGCACTGTAGCGGAAGCGTAACGGGAACTACTATGACGGATAATGCCGGCAGTTAATAAGTCATCACATATCTGGCGCACTTCGTTGCGCTCGTGATGGGATAATCGGCGGGGGCGGCAGAAAATGGTTTAATCAGTTCGTAAGGGACATCGACATAAGAGGCGGAAATAACAGACTGCAACTTTGTAGATTGTTCTAACGGCAGAGTAGGCTCTATATTAAACTCATCTTCACTAACAGTAGGTAACTCGACTGCATTAATGGCTGCTAGGGCATCACCCATCGAATGCACAGACATGACGGAACACTCTCTTTCAGTGGTACACGACTGTGATTCGCAGGCATAAACTCATTTTCATTAAGCGACCGGGTCGACTCATTTTTGGTCATTGTGCGTTTGACATCTTTCCTGAACAAATAAAGTGAAGTGAAAGTGAAGGACAGCAGTGAGTTTCACATTACAATCTATTTGAGATTTACTTAAGGACAACAAATGACTTTTGGTATATTTGATTTTAAATTTACATAATTTTATATTCGTTTTATAAAAGAAATCTCTACCCAAAATCATTGGCAAATTTGTGGCACTGTTCGGCAGTACATCAAATGTGTGTAATACTGTTTGACTAAAGATACGGATGGCACATTGGACTTTTCCTAATGACATCAGTTGATGGTTCCCCAGACCACGGCAGTTTAACGGGGTTGACTTCAGGCTACAGGTAAAAGGCACTTCAGATTGCCGAATAAAACTTCTAGGACTACCCGAATCAAGGAGGGAGAAAATTTTTGTAAACTCACTGCTTTTCACTTGATTTGACACAAAGGCAACACTCACCATCTGTAGATGTTCTACTTTATCTACTAAGGTGTCTCCGCAACAGGAGTCGGCAACGGCGTCGGCAGCGGCGGCATTGGTGGCGACAGCATTTCCAATCTCTATCGGGCAGTTTTTGTAGATGTGGTCCGTTTTCCCACACTTAAAACAGGAATTTGCCGGTCTCAGGGGCTTCGGGCATTGGGACTTATAATGTCCAAATGCAGAACAGTTATAGCACCGCACATCTCTTGCGGCAGGGGCGGCGCTCTTGGACGGCAGGGAACCAGCGGGTTGTACGGCAGCCACTTGTCGGTTTGCATTTCCTGGACTCGACGTCTCTCATATCTTTCCACCAGTGTCTTCAGTTCGCCGATTGTTCGGGCTGCATATAGCATGCCCACGGCTGGCGAGCTGTCCCGCAATCCATCGATGATGAGGTCCACCAACTCAGCCTAAGGGATAGTTGCACTCATCATCGCTATCTCCTGCATCTTGATTGCGTATCGCCGGTATCCCTCTCCTGGCCTAAGGCGTCGGCTCCGCAGCGCTGCGTACACTTCCTCCGTGCTTCTCGATCGCCCAAACTCGTGTATTAATATTTCCTTAAGCTGTTCGTAGCTGCGAACGGTAATTGTGCGCCTGAGGACGGCATCCGTGCCTTCTAATAATAGGTGGCAGGCGACCAATCGCATACGTGCATTTAGTTGCAGCATCTCGCAGGCGTCCTCCAAGTCACTAATCCACTTTTTCACATCATACGCGTTGTCTGCCGAGAATCGCGGAACCATAGACTCAATGACACTGATGTCCGTTACGCGTTGACTTGTTACGCTTGGCGGGGCACCGAGTTGCTGCTGTAAATTTGCAATTTGCTGCTGCAATTCTAATATTTCCTTCTGCTTGCGTAAATTAGCCAACTGCTCGTCCAAATTTACGGGCACTGGCAATTGGGCTACTGCTAGAGCAGCTGACGGCAAGGCAGCACCCGGAGCAGTTAACGGCGGCAATGCCTCCGACTCGACGGACAGCGAGGTGACAGTAGAGGCCGAGGTAGAGTTGACACGGTCACAGCAGACAGCAAGGCGGCGGCAGGAGTGGTTGACGGCAGTGATAGTGTTGGGACGGCAGATGGCGAGGCGGCAGCGGAAGCTATTGACGGCAGTGTTGGTGTTTGGACGGCAGACAGTTGGGCATCCGTAGAGGCGGTTGACAGCGGGGCATCAGCATTAGTAGTTGACGGCAGGGTCAGCTCTGGGACGGCAGGCAGCAGGTCAGCAACAGGCACGGTGGGCAGCGGGGTCATCGCTGGTACAGCCGATGGCAAGGCAGCAGCAACTCTGTGCAGCTCCGAAACAAGTTTGCGGATTTGCTGTATCGTCGCTAGCGGCGGCACTTCCACCTTATGTGCCTTTAGCAGATGAACCATCTCCTCCTTGTTAAGGCCCATGTTGGATTGGGCGTCGAAATACTGATTAGGCGTTGCGGGTATCCCACTTGTGAGCTGTAAAACTCTTATTTATTCGATTATTTAACTACGATGGCATTTATTTCTAAGGATTCTTTTCTAGTGTTACTAATTGCGCGCGCTTGGCATGAGCGTCAAAAAGAGACAGAGGCAAGATCAGTGTGGCCGAACCACACTTTTCAGATAAATTTTAATACTAACATCGATACCTTAATACTAGCTTACGATACATCGGGATATATTAACATAACATAGACTATCGATAGGAATACATATAAATACTTTACATATAATATTGTGAGCCCTGTAGGGAGGTGCTTAAAGAGTCTTCAAAATTCATGAGACAGACTCATTTAGGCTTCAAAGCTATGCATATTGCATTTAATGCACTGCAAAACTCCTTTACAGAGCTTGAGTCTAATTTCAAAAATGGCAAGGTTACGACTGAATCTCCGAAGCGTGAAAAGACTTCGGGTCCTAATCCGCCTATTGTCCCAACTATCATCCCCACAAAGCCCCTTGTGGTGCCCAGCATTAATCAACCTACGGCCAGCCCATTAATGTTATTTAATTCGCCGGCAAGAACCATTACTAATAACCTTTCTTCTGATCCTATGCATGAAATCGGTTCAACTGCCTGTGCCTATTGATCCCAATGCAGGTACAACTGGGGCTCCCAAGCCTCTTGTTGTTGTGCCATTTAACAAATTTATATTTGTGTCCAGGCTGGCATCCGATACTTCATCGGATGATGTTTCAGCTTAAGTTAAAAGTAAAATTGATTCTCCTCTTATTATTGTTGAGAAGTTTAAATTTAAACACGCCCGAAGTATATCTTCTTTCAAGTTGAGCGGCACGCCTGAACTCTTTTCGACAATTTGTTCAGAAAAATTCTGGCCGCAGCAGCTTGTTGTAAAGGAGTATGTGAACAGGCGAAGTAATAATAATAAGGGCATAAGGATTAGTAGTGAACAGCCTGTTAGCCACCCAGTTGCCTCCACCTCGGTGGCAAAAAACTATCAAAACAACTTAGTTTGGCCTATCAAAACGTTAGAGGCCTTAACACTAAACTTTCTAAATTATATGTTAACAGCTTATCATTTGATTCACATATAGTTGCAGTCACGGAAACCTGGTTAAAACCCGATATTTCTGATTATTCCGTTTTTCCTTCAAAATATAACTTGTACAGATGCGATCGCATCTCCTGCAAGGGGGGTGGTGTTCTCATTGCTGTTGACTCTTGTTTTTCTTCTGAACAGATTCATTCTCATGATCTTCCGGACATAGAGTTTTTATGTGTTAAAATATTACTAAACGGCCGTTCACTTTATGTTACTTTTTCTTATATTCCTCGTCATCCTGATACTAACATTTACTCATCCCATCTTAATGCCATGCAACTTGTTTCGTCATTGTTGACAGATATGGATAACCTGATAGTGGTTGGTGATTTTAATCTGCCACATGTTGTATGGTCTGTAAATGACACATCTTCGGCGATATTACCAGTTACTTCTGATGATTTGATCGATGGCCTACTGGAGTTAGGCCTATCGCAAGTTAACAGGGTGCATAACTGTAGTGGTAGAATGTTGGACTTGATATTTGTTTCGGACTCAGATTGCAGTAATGCTTGTAGAATACCCCCTATAGTGCTTCCGGAAGACACCTACCATCCAACCTTAGAACTCTCCATCGAAATTTTTAACCCTAGTGCAGTATCTTATAAAACTTTAATAACCCGTTGCTTTCGTAAAACTAACTTTACTAAATTAAATAATCTTCTTCAACATACTAATTGGTCTCGTCCTTATTCTTGTAGTGATACAGAAACTGCCATTACCATATTTTATGGGACTTTGAATTCGCTTTTGGATATTTGCGTTTCCCTCACTTATTCTTCAAGTGTTAATAAGCCACCTTGGTTTACGAGGGAACTATCGAAATTGAAAAACGCGAAGACAAAATCTTATAAAAAATTTAAAAAATCGGGAACCACTTTAGATTTATCTTCTTATTTAATAGCAAAATCTAGTTTTCTTTCTGTTAAAACATCTTGTTATAGTAATTATCTTAATCGTTGTAGACTAAACTTTTCACGCGACCCTAAACATTTTTATAAATTTGTTAACTCTAAACGTAAGTCTTCTTGCTTGCCATCCTCAGTATACCTTGATAATACCAAAGCAAGTTCTGATCAGGCAGTAGCCGATCTATTTGCTGAGTATTTTTAATCAGTATACTCAACGATTTTATATAGTTGCAGTAATTCCTATCCTTTTCATGTTCAAACGTGAAATTGCATACATATCCCAGTTATAACTGAGTGCAAGCTTCTAAGTGACCTTTAACTCTATCAAACCAGGCTAACACGGTTTTGTTAGGCGTAGATCTACTACAACTAACCTTCTTGAATTCACTTCGCTTGATATCAAAGGGTTCCAGGAAATAATGCAAACTGACGTTGTTTACACCGATTTTAGTAAGGCATTTGATTCTGTTTGTCATTCTCTGTTGCTTCAAAAATTAAATATTATTGGATTTCCATCAAAACTCGTATTGTGGCTTTCGGAGTACTTGTGTGGTCGAACACAAAAAGTAGTTTTTCAATCGTCGGAATCTAAACCTATTTTTGTTACCTCTGGTGTTCCCCAGGGTAGTCCCCTTGGACCTTTGCTATTTAATCTGTTTATTTACGATCTTCCAGCTGTTATTACTAACTCCTATGTATATATGTTTGCTGATGATGTGAAGCTATGTTTCACACATAATGACGCTTCCCTGTGTAACTTACTACAGTCGGATTTGGGTGCATTGTCGGCCTGGTGCCGTACTAACTTACTAAATTTAAATTGTTCTAAATGTAAAGTCATGTCTTTTTGTAGAAGTACCCCTCATACTGCTCACTACTTGCTTGATGCTTCCCCACTTGACCGCGTGTTTGAAATGAAAGATTTAGGCATTATTCTTGATCCTAAATTAAAGTTTGACGCTCATATTTTGTCCATGGTCAATAAGGCCATTAATGTCCTTGGCTTCATCAAGCGGTGGTCAAAAGAGTTTAATGATCCCTACACCACTTAAACGCTTTATACATCCCTAGTTCATCCCATCCTGGAGAATGGATCTTGTGTGTGGTCTCCACAATACTCGATTCAACAGGATAGAATTGAATCTGTGCAGAAGAAATTTCTTCTATTTGCCCTTAGAAGTTTTAACTGGGTTCCTGGAGTTGACTTACCCCCGTATTCAAGTAGACTCCTTTTGATAAATCTTCCCTCCATGTTAAACCGTAGAACTATGCATGGAGTATTATTTAATACTAACCAACTTAATGGTGAAATCGACTCATCAGTTCTTTTGAGTCGAATTAAATTTAATGTCCCAATTAGATCTTCACATAACTTTTTATCCCTTAGCCTTGATCGTTGCTTCAGCAACTATTTAATTCATGAACCATTTCGTGTTATATGTTCCGACTATAACAAACTTTATTCTCTTGTCTCCTTGGAGGCCTCAACTCCAGTACTAAAAAGATCGATCCTTTTTGCTTTATCTAATCGTAACCAATAATTACTAATCTAACGCTGGTCTGATTGGGTTTTTCTGGGTTTTTCTCAATCCTCGCAACAAATGTTGGACTACTCAATCTTTTATTGAATTTCCCAGAGCTTTAACGTTAACTTTTAAATATATTTTCATATGTATTTATTATTCTATATTTTACTTAATTTAATTATTTTAACTATTTTTTAATTTAAATTAATTTTGATTTCTTTTTAATGTCAGCTGCTCTTAGCTGACAATAAATAACTAGAAAAATAATTAAAATAAACTTCGTGTATATAAAAAAATCAATGAGTGTTGGAACTCACGGGCGATGTGTTAACACCTGTTTGTTGGTGCGATTGTAACTGTATTATTGCTATGAGCACGTTTTCTTGAACAAAAATAATATTTTATTGAATTTGGGTTTACTATCTGAATTTGGGTGACGAATGACGTCAGTTCATTCTCTTATTAACCCTGGAAGGTCATCGTTATTTCTATAACGTGAAGGTCATCGTTCGTCGAATCGATGACGTCATTTTTAAAAATACTTTAAAAAAATCCTATGCATGAAAACTCACAAAACATGTTAGTTTTGTTTTATTTTATTAATATATTTTTAGAAAAAAACGATTTCAAGTCGCTTTCCTGCAGTCTTTTGTTTATGAATAAAAATTTCACAGCTGTTCTCCATTTGGCTTGTTTAAAAACACATTAACAAAAAATCATAAAAATAAAAAAAAACTAAAGCAACCTTTCTTATTAAAAGAGTTTTTTTCTTAAAATTAATAGGAACACGTTTTAAGGTACATTATTTTTCATTTTGAGTAAGAGGCATAAAGCACAGTTTGATGGAACCCACATATGTAGGTGTTTTCCACATTTTTTGAAGGATGTTTTTGTCAACAAGTTGTCTTTCGTTGGTGACGGTCTTGTGTTTGTGAACGGTGTCTTACTCTGTTTAATCTGGAAGATAATTCTAGAAGTAATTGCAAATATACGTGTATATATTTACGTTTGCAAAAAAGAGTTTTGCAAAGTTTATACTCAATTTAATTTGCAGTTGAACTGACGCTGCTGTGCCTTACATAATGAAAACATACCTACATACATATATATGTACATATGTAGGTATATTTGCTTTTGCATTTTCTGTGTATACTAAAGGCCTGTTTACTCTCGACATAACTTAACATAACATAACTTAAGAGTCAGCTGACTCAATCTACCTTATGGCTCTCAATGTTAGCGTTTACTCTCAACATAACATAACTTAACAGAACATAACTTATTTTTGAACCTGCAGGTTGCAGAAATAACTTAATTCGAACAGTGTTGATTTACGCGAAAAGCGAACAGCTGTTCGAAATCAGTCTTGCAAAACGTTAGTCAACTACAATTAAACAACTTATTCAAAATGGATGAGCAGAAGTTAATAATTTTAGTGCAAAACCATAGTTTGATTTATGACAAAAAGTCAAAAGAGTTAAAAAATATAATTAAAAAAAGAGAAGCTTGGTCTACAATTGCCAAAGAACTTGGTAGCAACGTTGTATTCAAAATGCGCCAACGAGCGGTCAACATATTTTTTTTTGTTTAACAGCACTGCTTACATAATTGTACAGCACTGCAAACTGATTTCTTAAGCTAAGTTATGTTGAGAGTAAACGCATACATTCCTTAAGTTAAGTGAGCTGCCTCTTACGTTATGTTATGTTAAGTTATGTCGAGAGTAAACAGGCCTTATCCACAAACAGCTTGTCAATTTTATTACTCTCGCTTTTCAGCATCAGTCCTCTCCCGCTTTCGTCCGGTCTTATCCGTCGTACTACTTGTATCATGATACAATTAATAGTAATTAGTAATTGTATCATGGGTTGTATTCTGCCTTCGTGCTCACGCTCTTTCACTCAAGCGCTCTTTTGATTTTTACCGTTGTATCGTGCTCATTGCATCGACACATACAAACGTACATACCTTCACCATACTTTATTTTGGTGTAACATATCAATTGTCATTTTAAACTACTTATTTAACTCACTTGTTTGCAGCAGCAAACATTGCAAAACGGTTGGAACAACCAACAAAGATTTAATTTTATAAAGATTGTGTGACCACATGATCCATATGAAATGTTCTGGCTTTACGGCCAAAATAAGGGACTGCTTAGTTGCAGACAAAGGCCTTAAATGGTTTTGTGAGAGCTGCAATGTAGTGGAGAAGGAAACTTCCCAATGCATTAGGCAGACTCATGAAGGTGTCAAGTCTATGCATGTTGCCTTCAACAATCTGCATACGGCATTTAAAAAGCTTGAGAATAATTTTAAAAATGGCAAGACGATCACTGAATCTCTGGGGTCTAGCATTAATCCCATAACTCCTATTGCTAGCCCATTTATGGTATTTAACTCTCCGGCAAGAAATCTCACTAAAAGCCTTCTATAAATGAGCCCTCTGGTTTGACAGCTTGTGTACATAGTAATCATACTGGCGGCACAGCCGGGGCTCCCAAGCCTCTTGTTGCTGTGCCATTTAAAAAATGTATATTTGTGTCCAGGCTGGCATCCGTTACAAGTAAAATTGATTCTCCTCTTATTATTGTTGAGAAGTTTAAATTTAAACAAGCCCGAAGTATATCTTTCAAGTTTTCGACAATTTGTTCGGAAAAGTTCTGGCAGCAGCAGCTTGTTGTAAAGGAGAATAGGCGATTTAATAATAATAAGGGTATTAGGATTAGTAGTGCACCGCCCGTTTAGTCACCCAGTTGCCTCCACCTCAGTGGCAAAAAATCTAATAAAACTTAGTTTGGCCTCTCAAAACGAAAGGGGCCTTAACACTAAACATTCTAAATTATATGTTAACAGCTTATCATTTGGTTCACATATAGTTGCAGTCACGGAAACCTGGTTAAAAGCCGATATTTCTGATTATTCCGTTTTTCCTTCAAAATATAACTTGTACAGATGCGATCGTGCTTCCGCAAGGGGGTGGTGTTTTCATTGCTGTTGACTCTTGTTTTTCTTCTGAACAGATTCATTCTCATGATCTTCCGGACATAGAGTTTTTATGTGTTAAAATATTACTAAACGGCCGTTCACTTTATGTTACTTGTTCTTATATTCCTCCTCATTCTGATACTAACATTTACTCATCCCATCTAAGTGCCCTGCAACTTGTTTCGTCATTGTTGACAGATATGGATAACCTGATAGTGGTTGGTGATTTTAATCTGCCACATGTTGGTCTGTGAATGACACATCTTCGGCGATTTTACCAGTCACTTCTGATGATTTTATCGATGGCCTACTGGAGTTAGGCCTATCGCAAGTTAACAGGGTGCAAAACTGTAGTGGTAGAATGTTGTACTTAATATTAATTTCTTACTCCGATTGCAGTTATGCCATATGATATAGCAACTGCCATTGCCATATTTTTTGGGACCTTGAATTCGCTTTTGGATATTTGTGTTCCACTCATTTGTTCTTCAAGTGATAAAAAACTACATTAGTTTACGAGGGAACTATCGTAATTGAAAAACGCGAAGACATGATCATATAAAAAATTAAAAAAAATCGGGAACTACTTTAGATTTATTTTCGTATTTAGTAGCAAAATCTAGTTTTCTTTCAGTTAAAACATCTTCTATAGTAATTATCTTAATCATTGTAAACTAAACTATATAAATAAATAAATATAAATAATATAAATTTTTTAACTCTAAACGTAAGTCTTCTTGCTTGCCATCCTCAGTATACCTTGATAATACCAAAGCAAGTTCTGATCAGGCAGTAGCCGATCTATTTGCTGAGTATTTTTAATCAGTATACTCAACGATTTTATATAGTTGCAGTAATTCCTATCCTTTTCATGTTCAAACGTGAAATTGCATATATGTCCCAGTAATTACTGAGTCTACGGTCCTGAGTGAATTTAACTCCATCAAACCTGTGTACTTGCCTGGTCCTGATGGAGGTCCAGGCTGTATTCTTAGATACTGCGCGGATTCTCTTTGTAAGCCCTTAAATAAATTATTTAACTTGTCTGTTGACTCACTCAACTGTGTTTCCTGATATATGGAAGGAATCTTTTATCATTCCACTCCATAAAAATTCTTCAAAGTCAAACGTTAAAAATGATAGGGGTATATCCAAGTTGTCTGCCATTCCAAAAGTCTTTGAAAAAATTATATGTTCACAACTGCAACACGGATGTAATTCAATTATATCGCCTTATCAACACGGTTTTGCTAGGCGTAGATCTACTACCACTGACCTTTTTGAATTCACTTCGCTTGTTATCAAAGGGTTTCAGGAAAAAATGCAAACTGACGTAGTTTATACCGATTTTAGTGAGGCATTTGATTCTGTAAGTGTACTGCTCAGCTCTGCTCTGCTCGGCTCTGCTCTGCGATCTTGAATACTGGCGGTCGAGGTCTCCTTGACCGTGCTCATCGGAGAGAATGGGAGTGGGTTTTGCCAGACCAAGATTCGCAATGCACACAATATTTTTAATTATAAGACCTCTAACTGGCTATTCGGTAAACCGAAAGCGAAATTAATTACACAAAATTGACTAAAAGAATTACTAGAAAAATTACTACAAAAGGCGGTTATTATTGGTAGCTGAAAAGCGAGGTCTAAGGTGACGTCTGACACTCGCGGTTTTTACCCTACCCAACCATGATATTCAGCGCGGAGTTTATGTTTGAATATCCCTTGTAAACTTAACCTACATTATTAAATTACCATGCCATCAGGAAAACTAAACTCTTTATCCCATCATTATGTTTTAATTTTTATTTTCTTCAAATATTCATGCATAAATTTTATTATTTAATTACTTGAGAAGGAAACTGAATATTGGCAACAACTCATAATTAAAAATATACAAATTAACATCTTGATTATTTTTAAGTTTATTTTTACGTTAACAATGTAATGAATATTACTTGGAATTTATTTTAATTGTTTCAAAATATTTATTTATTACGTTAAAAAAATCAAGAAATAAAGCGGACACTTTATTTTGGCCGCGACTGTAATTGGTACACCGCCTGCGCAAAGGTTGAATAAACTAAACAGCTGATCAGACTAGCACTAATGTGGTTGTTGTAAGCTTTCGAGACTGGGTTTATATGTAAATGAATTTAATGCATTTAAATATGTATGTACGTACATTCGTGCATGTATATGTATGTATAAGGGCCACAAACGCACAACCAAAAAGCTGTACGCTTATACATACACACATATATACACGCACACACTTACATAACCTAAATAATGCGCGGGCGCAAAGTTATGCCAAAGCACATAACAAATTAACTTTATTCTTTGAATTTATTAGTCAGAAGGATTAATATAATTATTGAAAACACATGCACATTTGAACCATTAATAAACAATATATTAAATTTTCCACTTACATGAATCTCTCCTCGTTGAAAGGCCTTCCAGCGATGCAGATGATTTTTTTATTGTTGTTGTATCGTAGTGTTAATGTTCTTGTTTAAATTTTAAATATTATTGTCTATTTAATGGTTTCGGATTATTTTATATTGATTTTACTTTATTTTCAAACAAAGGGGGGGACAGAGAGCTTTGAAAGTTAGCAATTTGAGCTTTTGCCAATTTTACACCAACACTAGTTAAAGCTGCCGATCTACAGTTAAAAAACTTTGCACTATTTTTTTTGAACTTCATTTACAAAATTTAACTATTGCTGCCTTTTTGCAGTCAAATTAACAATTTTCAGAATATTTAAACCTCACTTAACACTAATTAAAGTATAAAAAAAATTCCGCGTAGGTTATGGTCGGACGATTGAAACTGCGTTTGGACAGCGGCCCAAGACAACTAAAGAAAAAGCGCAACTAAGCTTTCGTGCACATGTTCATCTGCGACAGAGGTTAGCGAGGGCAGTAACAAAAGAATCCGAAGCTCTCTGGCGTTTTGATTTTGTGGCGTTTATCTTCTGGGGGCTTCAAAATTTTTGTTGGCCCACACCAAGATAGGGCGGCCGTATGTAAGGCGAAATCTTTGGATGTGGGCTTTAGAGTTGCTGGGACTTAGGTCAACCAGTGATCTTATTTTGAGCTCTGCACAAAATAGTTAAAGGCAAGCTCTTTGCCGGATCGGTAGAGGTCGATGCGTCCAGATTAGAAAACTGGGTGGGCGTGGCAAATTCGTTGCGTTGGTTTGGGTTTGTATTAATTGGTTTGGGCATACATACATGACCCCGACGCGACCTGCGTTTAAGCTATTATTTTACACAAATAGCTATATAAACTAGTTTTAACACAACTTTCATAACCTTTTTCGACTTTGCGTAGTGCGCCCGATTAAATTCTCGACACGTGTAGCATGCGGCGCTAACGGACGTGGAGATTAACTTTATATAACACCGATCAGCAAAAGAGGCAGAGATTAGACAACGTGGCACTTTTATAGGCAAACGCGTCATGAAAAAAAAGCTTGAACGCTGAGGTGGATTGCGATACAGAATTTCTGAGTGCGGCTTAATTATGTTGCACTCGCGACATATATAAACCAAGCTTTTATGTTGATTCTAAGCTTTTTACTGTCTGAAGCATGCATAATTATGCTGCGCTTATCGTGACAGTTTAACGCAAGGCCAGCAACATTGTTGCGCACGCAAACAGAATGTTGAGAGCAAAAGCTTCGCAACATGTGTGCTTATGCTTTTCACAAACCTAGCAACACCAAATGTTTTTATCGTAAACAAGAATTACTAAACAAAAATTTAAATTCTCGGCAGCGACCATTACATAAGTCATTCTCTGTTGCTTCAAAAATCGAATATTATTGGATTGCCAGCAAAACTTTTATTGTGGCGTTCGGAGTACTTGTGTGGCCGAACACAAAAAGAGGTTTTAAAATCATTTATATATAACCTATTTTTGTTACCTTTGATGATCCCCAGGGTAGTCATCTTGGACCTTTGCTATTTAATCTGTTTATTTACGAGCTTCCATCTGTTTTCACTTATTCCTTTGTATATATGTTTGCTGATGTTGTGAAGCTATGTTTGACCTGTAATGATGCTTCTCTTTGTAACTTGCTACAGTCGGATATGGGTGCATTGTCGGCCTGGTGCCGTACTAACTTACTAAATTTAAATTGTTCTAAATATAAAGTCATGTCTTTTTGTAGAAGTACCCCTCATACTGCTCACTACTTGCTTGATGATTCACCACTAGACCTGTAACGGTCCGGCTCACTTGGGCGACAAGAACTTTCTAGCCCACATGCCTAAACGAGCTTGGCGAGGCATACATGTCTTTCCCGATATATCCTCTTGCCAGCTCTATTTATCAGCAGCGAAAACAGCGGGGCGGGACCCATTAATTTCTAGCTCTTCCGGGATGGGGTGGGTTGTTGCTGCTGCTGCTGTTCGGCGTTACCTAAGGTTTTATTATAGAGTCCCTCATAAAACTTACTCTTTTGTCGGAGCCGATCCTCCACGAAAAACCTCTAGCCATGCCTACGGTCGACGACACGACGCATTGGCGGTAATCTATCTATAAAAAAAATACCTATTAGTTGGTCCACCGATTTTGATGACAAGAATCGCGGTGTGGTCTTAGATGTTGTGCGACCACCTGTTCTGTACCCACCCTACCATGGTCTTCAACGAAAGTCGTTGGGTGAAGACCCCTTATTGTTTTTACACAATTACATTAAATTCCCATGCCTACGGAAAATCAAAAAATAACTACACAATCATGGTTTCAAATTCATATACATCCAAACTTGGTTTTATATTTTGGGGAGCTCATCATAGTTGGAATTATATTTAATCTTAGAGTACAATTTTCAAACAATTCATGATTCAAAAAAAATTTTTTTTTTGCTTACTCGAATCTGCTAATTATCGTATTGCTAACAAAATTATTTCTTAATTATTAACTTTCTTCTCCATTTTTGCTTAATTATTATTTATTTATTTTATTTATTTATTTTTTTGTAATTATTTTGTATGTTCTTAATATTTAATTATTTTTCTCCATCTTATTATATATCAGCAGCATATTACCTAATACGATGACAATTGTTTATTTATTTTTTTTATTTTTTTTAATTTAAGTTATAAGAATATTTATCTAACCTAAATTGTGTGCAAGCGCAAAATCGATCATAACGAGCAAGAACAATAAAAAAATTTTGTTATTATTATTAATTTTTTTTTTCTACTTAAAAGTATTCATTGATCTAGTCTCTTTATTTAAAATTTTGGCATGACCTATTTAGATTTCCACCAAGGTATTAGTGGTTTGCTTTTAATTTTGTGTGTAGATTTGACATTGGTACACTTCGATACACACAATTACATTAGCACTTTCTGAAAAAAAGATGTTAAGAATGGCAACCAAAAACATAAAAGAAAAAAAAACAGAAGTGTAAGCACACTAAAATCAAAGATGATTTATCATAATCTTGATTGGTATTTACATCGCGTAATGCGGGACTGCAATAAGCAAACGAAAATATGCAAAACGATCAGACGACTAAGATAAGAACATCATAGATAAGGTAGGTCGGCTTGGACCAGCCTACACATGAAAGCTGATAATACCTCGCATTCTCGCAAGTAGGTTATTAACGATCGGACGGTTTGTTATTATGTTTTCTATTTATTTATTGTCACACTCACCCAGAATAATCCTCGTTGAAGGCCTTCACGATGATCGCAGGTTTGTTATATAGTTAGTTTTTTCTTATTAATTTTTTTATTTAGTTTTATTCCTTTTATTTTTTTATTTTTATTATTTTTGTTTGCTCTAGTTTGACTTGCTTATTTTATTTTTTTCGCTTCGCATTATTTCGGCTTGCTCAGGTTTGGATCGCAAGCGCACATGTTATTGTCGATCGAAGGGTATACTTGCCAAATAGACTCGTTTGAAACCACACACACATGCACATACGTACTATTAGTTCTTATTTGCTTTTGTTGCCTCTGATAAAAAAATTATTTTTAATGTTTTCTTTCCATTGATGTGTATACTTGCATTACACTCACATATGATTATCGATTTAGATTTTGCATTGTTTCTTTTTTTTTTTTTTCTTTAATAGCCTTATTTAACGTAATTTAATTTAAGCAAAACTTTATTCAACTTATGTGAAGTTTTATATGTTTTTGATTGTTGTCGCTTTTTGTGCTGCTACACTCGGTTCGTACTAAACAGGCACTATGTATTAATTTAATTTGAAACAGGTTGTGTGGTTTTGGGGACTTAACATCCCACTAACACTTTAGTAGGGCTGGTGTTTAGTGAGCGAGATTTTTCTTAGTATTACACCCACTGAGCACATTCCACCTTGCTGCACTAGTATTAGGCAATCACTAGCGTGAAACTTCGTTGTATTCCCATAGCAGCGCTCTGGTTGAGAAATCACCCTGGAATACTCCAACTGGCACGACGAAAAAAAAGAGAGCCGGCTTGAGCAACTGCGTCCCGTGTTTTTGCCAACAGTTTTGCTCACGCAATTGGGGACTTCTTTTGTTTTTCGAGATCCGCTCCAGAGAGTTGCGATTCGTTTGCGCATGGAAATTCAACCTTTCAGCGTATAGCTTCTTAATAAGTATTTTATTTGCTGATCCCAAGCGGATCAACAGAGAGATTGCAAAAATATTTGCCGATTTTGTGACCAGCCATGCCTACGGTCGACGACACGACGCATTGGCGGTAATCTATCTATAAAAAAAATACCTATTAGTTGGTCCACCGATTTTGATGACAAGAATCGCGGTGTGGTCTTAGATGTTGTGCGACCACCTGTTCTGTACCCACCCTACCATGGTCTTCAACGAAAGTCGTTGGGTGAAGACCCCTTATTGTTTTTACACAATTACATTAAATTCCCATGCCTACGGAAAATCAAAAAATAACTACACAATCATGGTTTCAAATTCATATACATCCAAACTTGGTTTTATATTTTGGGGAGCTCATCATAGTTGGAATTATATTTAATCTTAGAGTACAATTTTCAAACAATTCATGATTCAAAAAAAATTTTTTTTTTTGCTTACTCGAATCTGCTAATTATCGTATTGCTAACAAAATTATTTCTTAATTATTAACTTTCTTCTCCATTTTGCTTAATTATTATTTATTTATTTTTATTTATTTTTTTGTAATTATTTTGTATGTTCTTAATATTTAATTATTTTTCTCCATCTTATTATATATCAGCAGCATATTACCTAATACGATGACAATTGTTTATTTATTTTTTTATTTTTTTAATTTAAGTTATAAGAATATTTATCTAACCTAAATTGTGTGCAAGCGCAAAATCGATCATAACGAGCAAGAACAATAAAAAAATTTTGTTATTATTATTAATTTTTTTTTTCTACTTAAAAGTATTCATTGATCTAGTCTCTTTATTTAAAATTTTGGCATGACCTATTTAGATTTCCACCAAGGTATTAGTGGTTTGCTTTTAATTTTGTGTGTAGATTGACATTGGTACACTTCGATACACACAATTACATTAGCACTTTCTGAAAAAAAGATGTTAAGAATGGCAACCAAAAATATAAAAGAAAAAAAAAACAGAAGTGTAAGCACACTAAAATCAAAGATGATTTATCATAATCTTGATTGGTATTTACATCGCGTAATGCGGGACTGCAATAAGCAAACGAAAATATGCAAAACGATCAGACGACTAAGATAAGAACATCATAGATAAGGTAGGTCGGCTTGGACCAGCCTACATATGAACGCTGATAATACCTCGCATTCTCGCAAGGAGGTTATTAACGATCGGACGGTTTGTTATTATGTTTTCTATTTATTTATTGTCACACTCACCCAGAATAATCCTCGTTGAAGGCCTTCACGATGATCGCAGGTTTGTTATATAGTTAGTTTTTTCTTATTAATTTTTTTATTTAGTTTTATTCCTTTTATTTTTTTATTTTTATTATTTTTGTTTGCTCTACTTTGACTTGCTTATTTTATTTTTTTCGCTTCGCATTATTTCGGCTTGCTCAGGTTTGGATCGCAAGCGCACATGTTATTGTCGATCGAAGGGTATACTTGCCAAATAGACTCGTTTGAAACCACACACACATGCACATACGTACTATTAGTTCTTATTTGCTTTTGTTGCTTCTGATAAAAAAATTATTTTTAATGTTTTCTTTCCATTGATTTGTATACTTGCATTACACTCACATATGATGATCGATTTAGATTTTGCATTGTTTCTTTTTTTTTTTTTCTTTAATTGCCTTATTTAACGTAATTTAATTTAAGCAAAACTTTATTCAACTTATGTGAAGTTTTATATGTTTTTGATTGTTGTCGCTTTTTGTGCTGCTACACTCGGTTCGTACTAAACAGGCACTATGTATTAATTTAATTTGAAACAGGTTGTGTGGTTTTGGGGACTTAACATCCCACTAACACTTTAGTAGGGCTGGTGTTTAGTGAGCGAGATTTTTCTTAGTATTACACCCACTGAACACATTCCACCTTGCTGCACTAGTATTAGGCAATCACTAGCGTGAAACTTCGTTGTATTCCCATAGCAGCGCTCTGGTTGAGAAATCACCCTGGAATACTCCAACTGGCACGACGAAAAAAAAGAGAGCCGGCTTGAGCAACTGCGTCCCGTGTTTTTGCCAACAGTTTTGCTCACGCAATTGGGGACTTCTTTTGTTTTTCGAGATCCGCTCCAGAGAGTTGCGATTCGTTTGCGCATGGAAATTCAACCTTTCAGCGTATAGCTTCTTAATCAGTATTTTATTTGCTGATCCCAAGCGGATCAACACAAAGATTGCAAGAATATTTGCCGATTTTGTGACCACGAAGTTTCGTTTTGGGGTGCAATTTGCTGATCCCGAATCACCTCTTTTCGTCTCGACTGTCAAAATTAAGAAGAACGACGGAAACTGTGCCAATAACCTATAACCTATTTAGTAGCTGAGATGTCAGCGTCAGCTGTCAACTACCGGCGTTGCTCTTTGCACGGATCGAATGTGGTTCGAAACTCGGCTTTATATCGTAAAGCGCGAAAATCCTAAATTCAAACATTGTTTTATGCTTTGACAATGTTGCGCACGCACTTAACTTTTATTTTGTCTGTTTTTTTTTCTAAATTTTTATTTGTTCGGCTGTATGCGAACATTACAGACCGCGTGTTTGAAATTAAAGACTTAGGCATTATTCTTGATCCTAAATCAAAGTTTGACGCTCATATTTCGTCTATGGTCAATAAGGCCATTAATGTCTTTGGCTTCATCAAGCGGTGGTGGAAAGAGTTTAATGATCCCTACACCACTTAAACGCTTTGTACATCCCTAGTACGTCCCATCCTGGAGTATGGATCTTGTGTGTGGTCCCCACAATACTCGATTCACCAGGATAGAATTGAATCTGTGCAGAAGAAATTTCTTCTATTTGCCCTTAGAATTTTTAACTGGGTTCCTGGAATTGACTTATCCCCGTATTTAAGTAGGCTCCTTTTAATGAATCTTCCCTCCCTGTTAAACCGTAGAACTATGCATTGAGTATTATTTATTACTAACCTATTTAATAGTGAAAAAGACTCATTAGCTCTTTTGAGTCGAATTAAATTTGATGTCCCAATTAGATCTTCACGTAACTTTTTACCCCTTAGCCTTAATCGTTGCTTGAGCAGCTATTTAATTCATGAACCATTTTGTGTTATATGTTCTGAATGTAACAAATTTTATTCTCTTGTCTCCTTGGAGACCTCAATTCCAGTACTAAAACGATCGAACCTTTTTTCTTTATCTAATCGTAACCACTAACCACTAACTACTAATGTAACGCTGTTTTGATTGGGTTTATCTGGGTTTTCCCCAATCCACGCAACAAATGTTGAACCACTTATTTTACTGTTGAACTTCCCAGAACTTTAATGTTATTTTTATAAATTTTTTTTACCCAATTTTACTCTCAGATTTATATATAATTTTATTTTAATTAATTTTTAGTTTTATTTAAATTTAAATTAATATGGATTTTATGTAAACTTATCTTACTTGACAAATAAATACGTCGCTTTGCGCAAGGGCAAATAACACAGATCTTGCGTTTTTTTTACATTCATTTCACGATTTTCAACTTTAGCGTTCTCATCAGTAGCAATTAAATTACAAAACAAAAACTCCGAAAAAGGCTGCAATTTTTTTTGAAGAAGTTTGCTTTCTTTGGGCTTCATCTGAAGTTTGAAGTAAGGTTGACTGACGATTAGCAATCTCAACGTTTGTCCATTGAACTATTTCGCCTATGATCTCTGGTGTGATAAACATTTCGAAGCACTTCAGTAGGTATGTTACATTTTTGCATGCGCAGGTTGGTCCCCGATGAACAATGTTTAGACCATAACGATGAGACTTGCCTTCTTGCGTTGACCACTTATGTTTGTTCTTTCCTCATAAACTGGTTTTATTGAATGACATTCTGCTTGACTTGGCTTTTAATAGATGTAAAGGTATGTTATCCTTATCTTCAACGATGGAATCCTCTGCTGAACTCGCGTCCTCTTAATTTTAGATCTCTTCATCAGATTCTACTGCGATGTCGTCTAGGCCATAATCAAAAGCATCGTCTGGTTCGTAATCGTCATCACAAATGCAAAGAAATTTTGCAGTTTGCTCGTCGGTGAATTTTTTACGGCACTCATCTTTTATTTTCACTGCACAAACCCAAAAAAGAAGTAATAAGAAAACCGGTAAATAGAGGCCTGATTGCAAAGGGTAACGGATGCAGCAGGGGTATACGCAACATTTTTGATTCAGATCTTTGTAGAATTTCAATTGCTATCGTCATACCAAATTTGGTGACTCTAGTTCAAAGTTTGTAAGAGGTGGGGAAATGGGGCTGGGAGTGGTTTGGGTGGGCATGGTATCCAAATTTTTGTTGTGGATCTTTCTGGGATGCCAATTGCTATCGTCATACCAAATTTTTTGATTCTAGCTCGAAATTTGTAAAAGGTTGGGAAAGGGGGGCTGGGCGGTATTGGTGGGCGTGGAATCCAAAGCTTTTGATGCCGTTTTTTGGAGGTTGCTAGTAGCTATCCTCTAACCAAATTTGGTAGGTTTAGCTGTAAGGATGTGCGAAATATGTGGATTTATCGGTTTTGAGTTATCGAATTTATAGATTTGCCAGCCCCCCAGTTATCGTATAGCCCCAATCTTGACACTTTAATTTATTATCCCGTAGATAAAGAGAATTGGAAAGCTTCAAGTCTCTAGCTAGAAATGGTGTGGGAAAGAGTGGCGTTCATACAGAAGGACAGACGGATTTACCTTCGGTAACGAGTATAAGAATTAAAATGCAAACAAATTTAAAAAGCGCGCTTGAAAACAATAAACCGCAACGAGGAAAAAACTGTGCAGTTTTTGAGGAGCACGTGCTTGTTGACTTGGTGGAGTCACAGCAAAGTATTTTGGAAAACAAAAGGAACGATACTGTTTCTTGGAAGGAGAAAGACGAAGCAGGGCAGAAACTGGCCGTTCAGTTCAGTGGTCAAGCTGGAGTAAGTCGGCTTAGGAAGGCCTTAAAGGACAAATATGAAAATTAAAAAAAAGAAACTAGCAGGGCATATGCTGACGAAAAGCGGAAAACATATCGCACCGGCGTTGGCGTCTCGCGTATTTCTCAATAATTGCTGGCTTGATCCAATTATCAGCCATTGGCTTAGAAAATGCGGTCGACGATGATGATATGTATTTATTTATAATATAAACATGAAAATTATTCCTAAAATTTCTTAAATTTTAGCAATAAACAATTTGTTTATTTATTTGTTTATTGTCAACTAAGATTAGCTGACATAAAATCCAAAATAATTTAAATTTAAATAAAATTAAAAATTTAAATTAAATGAAGTAAAATAAAATTATATATAAATCTGAAAGTAAATTTAGGTAAAAAATTTATAGAGTAAACGTTAAAGCTTTGGGAAATTCAATAATAAAATTAGTGGTCCTGCAATTGTTGCGTGGATTGGAGAAAACCAAGAAAAACCCAATCAGACCAGCGTTAGATTATTAACGATTAGATAAAGAAATAAGGATCGACCGTTTTAGTAAAGGAATTGAGGTCTCCAAGGAGATAAGAGAATAAAGCTTGTTATAGTCAGAACATAAAACATGAAATGGTTCAAGCATTGAATAGTTGTTTGAGCAACGATCAAGGCTAAGGGGTAAAAAGTTACGAGAAGATCTAAGATCTAGATCTGTCCCTCAACATTTAATTTAATTCGACTCAAAAGAACTGATGAGTCGATTTCACCTGTAAGTTGATTAGTAATAAATAATGCTTCATGCATGGCTCTACAGTTTAAAAGGGAGGGAAGATTTATTGAAAGTCGTCTACTTGAATACGGGGTTAAGTCAATTCCAAGAACCCAGTTAAAACTTCTGAGGGCAAAAAGAAGGAATTTCTTCTGCACAGATTCACTTCTATCCTGGTGAATCGAGTATTGCGGGGACCAAACACAAGATCCACACTCCAGGATGGGACGTACTAGGGATGTATAAAGCGTTTAAGTGGTGTAGGGATCATTAAACTCTTTTGACCACCGCTTGATGAAGCCAATGACACGCATACATACATTTGAACGTGCTTCATACATATATTTTTATCTAAGTTTGCGTTTTCCTGTGTTTACAGTTGTGGTGGGCCTTGGCCTTGTATGATTTTTGCTATTTTGTTTCGGCAATAGTTTGTGTGAGCATATTGAAATGTATGCGTAGCATTTGCCTTGAACAGCCAAAATTTAGATTACAATTTGGTGCAAATTTTGTATTTGCCTATAAAAACCTAGGAACAAAATAAAAATACCTCTTGTCATAATATTTAAGTAAAGTCAATTAGTGTTATCTAGATTAATCATAAACAACTTGTTTTTTTTTTTTAGTTATGAATGCCCTTACTTACTGCTATAATATTAATTAATATGTAAAATATAAATAATATTAAAGTATCTCATGTTTTGCTCTAAAATTGCACAAAGTTTATATAAAGTCTATACCACCCATTCTGGTTGAGCAGCAGCAAGCTGGTTGAAGCAAAATATAAATATAATATAAAATATAAATTGCATATTTCAAATTTTGTGGCAACAACAAAAGAACTAAAGTGCGGCAACAATTAAATATGACTTGCGCTTCGCACACTTTGCAGTGACAACAAAAAGCTAAACAATGAAGGCCGACTTCGCACTATCTGACATTGTAGCGAGCGAAGAAGGGAAACAAGTGATAAGCAATACTGGCTATTTTCCGTTTCCCCAGTTGTCCGCTTGCATCACGCAGAATGTAAACTAACATAACATACTATCTCTGTTTTCCAGTCTTGTTACATTATTCGTCTATGCTAGCCAACAAGTATGAAGCTCTTATAGAGTCGTCATGAGGCCAAATTCTGACTGCCAGTTAGAATATGAAATCGTGGCGACACCTCTCTCACAGAGCGCTGTTGTAGACTTTTTTTCTGCCAGCGCATTTCGTGCCCGATTTTCAAGCCACTCGGCTTGCCGACTGTGCTACGCTTTTTTTTTCCTCATAGCACAGCCAGCCAGCCATACTGTGTGTATGCGCCAGTAGCCAACGTTTTTGCAGCACGCAGACCCTTGTTTTTTGGGCTAATCGAATGTTATCTATGTATATACTATATAAAAGAGTTTGTCCTCATTGTCCGAATCGCCACAGCCTAAACGAAAAGAGCTAGAAGGCCGAAAATTGCACACAATATTTCATGCAGGTTGAGCACTAAGAAGGGAGCACTAAGAAGGGAATTTTTATTTGGACGACTTGTAACGAACACAGACTACGCCTCAGAAGCGGCTCTGTCCTAGCTGCGGCTGAGCTCATAGTACGGGTTGCTTGGGTTCTGGTTTGCTTGCTTAGTAGCGTAGGCGTCACATGACTAAAGTTCAGACAGAGCGACGAAAAGTACCAGATCAGAAGATTAATGGTGTAAAAGCGCGATGGTCTGTGGCAACGAATCAGCATAGCAGTAGTTGGTCTCGGATTCTCACTCCAAAATTAACAACACTTAGTTACAATTCATGTTGGTATAATTCGGCCTTAATGCATATAATTAAATTTTTGTTGTTTCTTCATCATTATTATCTCTTCTAGTTACAAACTAACCTTAATTGTAATCTTTTAATAATTGGAAAGAATTTGATAATTACTTTATATTTAAGTTGCTCCTCGTCAACACATAGGCAACGTTTAACTTATTTTAAACAACTTTAGTGAAGGTCGAAGAGCCACGAGTAAAAAAAACGCTAACACACGTTTATTTTGCCCGTTTAGCAATCAGGCTTTTCAAAGTTTTCACTTTACGTTTGGCTAGGCCGTACTCACGATAATATCAATGTTTCCCATGCAGTCAGCAGGCCTGTTGACGACGATCGATGCGCTTCCAGCTGTTTTAAGAATAGTTAATGGTTAAAGTTATTGTTCCTCGTTGTCTTCGCCACATGACGTATATTATAGGTAATCAAATAATAAGTATGTTGTGTTGACTCGGGGGGTAGTACAAGTAAATCAAAAACCAAATTTTTCTTTCTTTTTCTTTACTTTAGCTGGCGTGATACTTAGAGATATGTCGCGGGGTGCTTATTACAAATCCATGAGCCGACTGGAACCAAGTCTACATCTGAGGGGGCAGGGCCAGTGAATTCGCAACGCTTAGAAAATTTAACGGGAGTGAATGCACGCGTTCCGAGGTTTGCAATCAGGTCACCCAGTCCGCGGCGGGTATAGTAACCACTAGCCGGTATTGCACTATGTTAAGCGCGAAATGCTGAGGCAACGCGGCCCATCCGAAAGGTTGCAGCTATGGACTGCTACTAGACCGCCGATATATCTTCCCTTGCGAAACGCACCAATCAGTAGCGGCTTACAACTTCATAAGTGGAAGATAGGAGCGTTGAAGGCGATGTGAGCCGTCTCAGAAAGAAGAATTTCACCATTCCACAATTAGGTGTTCCGAGGTGCACGATAATATGCAATCCGACAGCCTAATGGTTGGTCTCAAGGCGCTTCGCGTCGATTTTCGACCGATGGCCGTTTAATAGTCCGCAATTTTAAGATTAATTCTTAGTCTGGACACGTGAATGTACATCTAATTGGGGCTGGGTTTGGCAGCGACACGTCTTTCCTCAGCGCTTTATTCTTTTCAAGAGAGTGAGTGCTAAGCTTTCCAGCGCTTGAGAGCCTTGCATATCAGCAAAAAGAAGAAGACTTTGACAACTGTCAAAAAGAGTGGCATATCAGCTGATCAATTTAAGCTTAAAGATTGAGCTTGAGCTTGATCAGCAGTAGCGTCTGACTTAATATCTACCTATATCCAAGTTTTACACCCACACAAGCAACAGTGGCATCTAGGATATTAGGCATACTGCGTAAAATTCCTCACCCTCACACCATCAGATTGAATTATCTATATCATAGATGCCCAGCCCATAGCTCTTTGGGCTCACTTTGTTTTTATACCCTTAACCCATAAAATGGGTAAGTAAGGGTATAATGGTTTTGTGCAAAAGTATGTAACAGGCAGAAGGAAGCATCTCCGACCCTATAAAGTATATATATTCTTGATCAGCATCAACAGCCGAGACGATATGGCCATGTCCGTCTGTCCGTCTGTCTGTCCGTCTGTCTGTCCGTCTGTATGAACGCGTGGATCTCAGAGACTACAAGAGCTAGAGACTTCAGATTTTGTATTTAAGTTATCCTATACCATGAGCAGAACAAGTTTGCTTCAAATTATCGATAACTATTCTGGTTTCCGATATACACATAATATCGATAACAATAAAATATCGAATTTGGAAAATCTAAAAATGAGAGTTGAAGTAATGGATAATGATAGAACTCTTCTGAAAATTTCGTCCAAATCGGTTGAGAAACACCGGAGATATTGAACTTAATCGATGGAAGCTAAGCCAGTATACCAAAGTCTTATATAAATTAAATATATTTATTGCAACTGGGTTCAGGGTATCTTCTAGTCGGGCTCTCCCGACTAGAGCCTTCTTACTTGTTGTAATTGCTCATGAGATAGGAAAGCAATGAGCGTATACATGCACGGCACCAAGTATAGGCAAACAGAACACATGCAAACAATTACTTGTGTATGCACTGCGTAGAACCAAAACCGTTATACTTCTCTTCTTTGTATTGGTCTGTCTACGTGCAAGCAAGCAGAACAACAACACTTTCAATGATTTTGTTTTTGCCTTACCCAAATTTGTTGCGATTTTGTTGGTGTCTTGTCTTTGAGTTTGCACTTGCAAAAATCGGTATTGAGTTTTGGAAAGCTATAAATTCAAACAAATATCCTTTACTTCATAAAGAAATTTTACGAATTTATTCTATGTTTGGAAGTACCTATATTTGCGAGAGTGCTTTTTCAAGTTTAAAACTAATAAAAAACAAACATAGAAATCGACTAACAAACGATAATTTAGAATCCTTGTTAAAATTATCTCTAACCAAAATAAACATAAATATAGACAATTTGTTGAGTAGTTGTTAAACATGAAAACATTTGTTAAAATCTATTATCTATCATTCAAACTCATTAAAAAAGATGAAGCTAAACGAAATGACATGTTAAAATTTATTTTTATTTGTATTTCCATTATAATTTTTAAAAAGAAGAATCATTTGTGAAACTTTTTTTTTTTTAAATTAATTTAGTGATATGGTACCTAAGCACACTTTTTTTCCAGTGCACAAATTGAAATACAAATAACTGTTCTCTTCTTGGTATTGGTGTTTTTTATGTGTGAGTTTTGGAGTTGCTCAGCCGTATGCTGGCTTTGGGCATCTATGATCTATAATATATCTATATAAGAAGGGAATTATTTGGACAACTCCTTCAAGTACCTCCCATACGATTTGGAGCACTTTTTACCCATTTTAAAAAACTAATTACAATTACAACAAGTACCCATTCCACTACTGTCGCCTGATTGTCGCACAAGCTGAGGGTTTGATCGCGAGCGAGAATACAAAAACAAAACAAATGCGCAGTGACGCCTTCGCGTCGCACAAGCAAAGTCATAAAAAAAGGTTCTTACACTTGCAAAAAAGAAACGGATTTCCGCTTCTGAATGAATAAGTGCAGACACAATGAAGTGAACAATGCGCTTTAAAATAATTTTCATAATTTTATGTACATGTATCACTTCGCACAGTGCACGTTTTTATACTCGATACCGAAGGTAACTAGTATATTGGTTTTGTGCAATGTCCGTCATGGTGTCTGTCCGTCTGTCCGTCTGTCCGTCTGTCCGTCCGTATGTATGCAAGTTTTTTCAACACCCTTCAAGCTAGAGACTTGAAACTTTCCAATTCTCTTTATCTATGGGATAGTAAATTAAAGTGTCAAGATGGGGGTTCTACGATAACTGGGGGGCTGGCAAATCGATAAATTCGATAACTCAAAACCGATAAATCCACATATTTCGCACATCCTTACAGCTAGAACTACCAAATTTGGTAAGAAGATAGCTACTAGCAACCCCCAAAAAACTGCATCAATAATTTTGGAGCCACGCCCCCCCATTCCGCCCCCAGCCCCCCCGAATTTTAAAGTCAAAAAAGCATATATCTCCCTCAGTTTTTGAGCTATAGCCACCAAATTTGGTGCCAAGATAGGTGATGATGACCCCCTAAAAACTGCATCAAAAGTTTGGATGCCACGCCTACCGACACTGCCCTAACTACCCCCATCCACCCCAACGCTTCGTCAAAACCGGGAATGCGTGTATCTTCCAGAGTTGTGGAGCTAGAGCTTCCAAATTTGGTGGGAAGATAGCTAGTAGCGATCCCCAAAAAACTGCATCAAAGTTTTGGAGCCGCGCCCACCCATTCCGCCCCCAGCCCCCCCGCATTTTGAAATCAGAAATGGCTATATTTCCCAAAGTTTTTGAGCTAGAGCCACCAAATTTGGTGCCAAGATAGGTGATGATGACCCCCTAAAAACTGCATCAAAAGTTTGGATGCCACGCCCACCGACACTGCCCTAACTGCCCCCATCCACCCCAACGCTTCGTCAAAAACGGGAATGCGTGTATCTTCCAGAGTTGTGGAGCTAGAGCTTCCAAATTTGGTGGGAAGATAGCTAGTAGCGATCCCCAAAAAACTGCATCAAAGTTTTGGAGCCGCGCCCACCCATTCCGCCCCCAGCCCCCCCGCATTTTGAAATCAGAAATGACTATATCTCCCAAAGTTTTTGAGCTAGAGCCACCAAATTTGGTGCCAAGATAGGTGATGATGACCCCCTAAAAACTGCATCAAAAGTTTGGATGCCACGCCCACCGATCCTACCCTAGCCGCCCCCATCCACCCCAACGCTTCGTCAAAAACGGGAATGCGTGTATCTTCCAGAGTTGTGGAGCTAGAGCCACCAAATTTGGTAGGAAGATAGCTGGCAACGACCCCCAACAATCTGCATCAAAGTTTTGGAGCCAAGCCCACCCATTCCGCCCCCCTTTCCCCACCATTTACAAACTTTCAGCTAGAGTCACCAAATTTGGTATGAAGATAGCAATTGACATTCCACAAAGATCTGCATCAAAATTTGGATGCCATGCCTACCCATAACGCCCCCAGCCCCCCCCCCCCCTATTCTCACTTTTTACAAACTTCGAGCTAGAGTCACCAAATTTGGTATGAAGATAGCAATTGACATTACTCATGGATCGGCAGCAAAAATTTGAATGCCACGCCCACCCATACCGCCCCAAGCCCCATAGCCCTCCTAACCCCACCTTATACAAACTTTGAGCTAGAGTCACCAAATTTGGTATGAAGGTAGCATTTGACATTCCACAAGGATCTGCAGCAAAAATTTGGATGCCACGCCCAACCATACCGCCCCCAGCCCCCCTTTCCCCACTTTATACAAACTTTGAGCTAGAGTCACCAAATTTGGTATGAAGGTAGCATTTGACATTCCACAAGGATCTGCAGCAAAAATTTGGATGCCACGCCCAACCATACCGCCCCCAGCCCCCTTTCCCCACTTTATACAAACTTTGAGCTAGAGTCACCAAATTTGGTATGAAGGTAGCATTTGACATTCCACAAGGATCTGCAGCAAAAATTTGGATGCCACGCCCAACCATACCGCCCCCAGCCCCCCTTTCCCCACTTTATACAAACTTCGAGCTAGAGTCAACAAATTCGGTATGAAGATAGCAATTGACATCCCACATAGATCTGCGCAAAAATTTGAATGCCACGCCCAACCATACCGCCCCCAGCCCCCCTTTCCCCACTTTATACAAACTTCGAGCTAGAGTCACCAAATTTGGTATGAAGATAGCAATTGACATCCCACATGGATGGGCATCAAAATTTTTAATACTGGTATCGAGTATACCGCAGTCGGTTGCGTCCGACTGCAACGTTTCCACTTGTTTTTTTTTCAAATTTGTGTGCCTTTGACAATTGATTTACGACCCACGTAGCGTTTGTTGTTCTTGTCAGTTTTGTTGTTGGGCCCGCACTGCTACTTATTGTTGGTGTCATTGATTTTAAAAAAACAACAACAACATAACAAAACTTGGTGCGTCTAGAAAAATTTCCCACACCAGAATATGTTATGGGGGTGGACTCGCCTACTTGCTGCTTATATAACTTAGACAAAACGTAACACACTAACATTTATTGATATATTACTGATATACAATTTTGAATAAGCAAAGGGCGTTCACATAAGCGCGTGTGTTGCTCTTATGATAATCAGATAATTTGAAATATCGCTCCGATCATGCGCCTTTGTTGTTGCTCATTTACGTTCACTCTCTATTTTATGTGCGCGCTTTGCATGTCAATCATAAATTTTAATAACCCTAGCTCCTCCGCACACACTCTAAATTAAAGCTAAAGGCAATATACAATTCACTTAACTGCAGCCTCTTAGATATGTTTTGCATTGATTCAGTGCGTTTGAAGAAGGTAGCGATACTACGCTCTTTGTTTGTCTGCAGAGCGCGCGCATAGATAAGAGAATTAGCCGAAATAGCCAACAACGAAGGCGCGATTTAAAAATAATTTGTCATCTAGCGCCGAACATGAAGAGCGATGCGCGAGCGAATCTGAAAACAAGTAAGAAGGTTTTAGTCGAGAAATCCCGACTAAAAGATACCCTGAACCCGTGTATAAAATGACTTGCAGAAGTGAGTTTTTCTTGACTTTAACTTTAATCTAAAATATCTCCAGTGTTTCTTAACCGATTTGGATCAAATTTTCATGGAAGTTATAAAGTTATCCATAGTTTCAACTTCTATTTTTAAATTTTCTTAATTCCATATGTATATCGAAAGCATGAATAGTTATCGATCATTTGAAATAAAGTTGATCTGCCTATGGCTTAGGAGAAGTTATGTTCCAAATTTGAAGTCTCTAGGTCTTTTAGTCTTTGAGATTGACGCGTTCATACATACGGACGAACGGACGGACCGACTGACTGAAGGACAGAAGGTCATGGCTATATCGACATGGCTATTGATGCTGATCAAGAATATATATACTTTATATGGGGTTGGAGATGCTTCTTTCTGCCTGCTCAAAACAATTATACCCTTTTTTTTATCCATTTCATGGTTCAGGGTATAAAAAATTTAATATTTTACGCATCGATTGCTTTCAAACAAAGTTTTCTTATATTTTGTAGCCACAGTAAGAGAACAAAGAGAAGAACAAAGAAGAAGAAATATGACTGTTTATGGTACTCACTGCAAGCAGCATGAAAAGCTGAGGGAATATATGCATGTCTGCATCACAAAGAGCGGCTTAAAGCTTAATCAGCGCGCGCGTCGCTCTTATGACTGCCGCTAGATATAAAATAATTTGAATGCGATCATGCGTCTTTGTTGTTATTTACGCTCACTCTTTTGTTTATGCGCGCGCTCTGCATGTCAAACATAAATTTTAATATCCCTATCTCCTCCGCACTCACTAAGCTAAGCTTGCCATAACTAAATGGCTGCAGTTAAGGGAATGGCATTGCCTAATTTGCACCACCCATACCTAGCTCTTAAGTGCAAGCGTTGTATGTTAGAGCTCGGTGTCTGTTGCTTAGAGGAATAACTGTAATGCTCTTCCCAACATTATGTTTTTGCATACAATGGTAAGAGAATTGGTTTTGCATTTTAGTTCATATTTAATGTAAACAAAGAAAGTTAATTTTCGTTTCAGTGAATTTTTTAATATTGTTTATATTAAGGATAATAACAAAATCGAAAGATACTTTTTGAATCAGTGAGTTTTTCAATATTCTGATTTTCGTATTATATACTATATATACATTCCTTTAAAATACGTATATATATAAGTTCATTTTAAATACGTATTTTATGATAAGTTTTAATAAAATTGAATTGCTATTATTTAAATATTTAAATAACGATCAACGTATTTTAATTTCTTTTGTTGTTTTTTAAACACAAGAAAATTAAGTCGATTTTCGACTTAATAATTGAAGCAACATTATATATAGTTGTCTTCTATTTTGCATATTATATAATAGTTATATAGACGCTGCTTTAGTGCATTTAAAAATCAAATAAAACTAAGCAGTATGAATATTCTATTAAATTAATATAAGTTGGTATATTCAATTTTATTGAATTCTATACTTACGTATAGACACTGTAACGTTGTACAGTGAAGTCAATTTTTGACTTATTTTGAAGTATTTATTTATTTATAATACTTACTTTAAATTAAGTTGTTAATTTGTTTTGTTGTTTTTTTTTTTCAACAAAATTAATAAGTCGATTTTAGACTTAATAATTGAAGCAACATTATATATAGTTGTCTTCTATTTTGCATATTATATAATAGTTATATAGACGCTGCTTTAGTGCATTTAAAAATCAAATAAAACTAAGCAGTCTGAATATTCTATTGAAATAATATAAGTTGGTATTATTATTACCAGGGCCTTGCTGCACTGCGACCAGATGTTAGGTCTTTTGTGCCGGCCTGTAGGAATTAGGGTAGAGCCTCTATACCAAGGCTTCTAATAAAAGAGAGCACTTTGGTAGGGTCTATATGTTCCCATATCCTGTAGGGGGGAATGAGTTCACCTCCTAGTTGTAGAAGTCGACGTCTGCTTAGCGAGGGGCATTCACATAGAATATGTTCTGATGTTTCAGGCTCCATCTCACAGAATCTGCATGTGTCGATTTCTGAAAGTTTTAATTTCTTAAGGTGATACCTTAGGTTGCAATGACCCGTTAGGTAGCCTGTTAGAATACGTATTTCGTTCTTCTTTAGATTGATGATGCGTTTTGATCGCGTCATCTGGGGGAAGAGAAATTGTTTGGCTTGTCTCAGCCCTGCACTGTCGGTCCAGTGGCGACTTATTTCCTTTTCCTCCCATTTCTGACCAGTTCTCTTTTGTGTCCTTTCGAGAGTCCACAGAACGGTTCAGGGCCGATTAGTGGTGACATCGCCCCGCGTTTTGCTAGGGAGTCTGCTACCTCGTTTCCTATGTGGCCTTCATGCCCCGGCACCCAGCCCATCGTTAAGATGTTTTTTGAGGCAAGGGCGTTCAGCTGCTGGAAACAGTTCTCTACAAGTCTGGAGGAGATCGTGAAGGATCTTAGCGCTATGAGCGCCGCCTGACTGTCAGAGAAGATGTAAATCCGTGCACCTTGCATTTTCCTGCGAAGGCATTCACGAGCACAGATTTCTATAGCGTATATCTCTGCTTGGAAAATGGTTGGAGACTTTCCCATGGCTATGGACTTGTTGAACCTTGGTCCAAAAATACCAGCCCCGGTGTCGCCGTTTTCCAGTTTTGACCCGTCAGTGTACCACGTTTGTGATCCACTGGGTAGAGATATTGATTTTGTTTTCCAATCATGTCTGGTGTGCAAGACTACAGAGAAGTTTCTGTGGAAAACAAGTTTTGGTTTCTGTTCGTCAGTTACGCGCAGAATGGGCTCATTTATTAGGGGTTCAAGAACCCGAAGATGCCCGGTAAGATCACCACTTTTATGTTAGTGATGTTTTGAAGGCGAAGTGCCCCCAGGCAGGCCTCCTTTTTCAAGGTGATGGGTAGAGGGGGTATGCCAGTTATAACTCCAAGTGCTGCAGTGGGACATGTTCGGATGGCTCCAGTGATGCCTATGCAGACTAGTCGTTGTAGTTTGGTAAGTGCAGCCGCAGCTGTCTTCTGGGTAGATTTCGTCCACCAAGCAAGAGATGCATAGGTTAGGATCGGTTTTACCACAGTGTTAAAAGACCAGTAGATCATTTTGGGACTTAGACCCCATGTTCTACCGAAAAGCCTGTTACAAGCGAAGTGTGCTCGAGTGGCTTTATTTATGGTCTTTTCAAGGTGTGCATTCCAGTTGAGCTTGGAGTCAAGTGTAACTCCTAAGTAGTTGGCTTCAACCGAAAAGTCAATGGTAGATTCATTTAATGATGGTCTTGTTAGAGACAGAGACCTTTTCCTGGTAAAAGGAACTAAAACAGTTTTAGACGGGTTTATGGACAATCCTTTGTCCTGACACCATCTGTTGGCTATGTTGAGAGCTTGCTGCATGCGGTCCGAGATGGTTTGCTCATGCCAGCCCACTATATAGATGACTAGGTCATCAGCGTAGCCTTGAGTGGCGAACCCTAAGTCGTTGAGCTTATAGAGTAGCTCGTCGATGACCAGAGTCCACAAGAGAGGAGAGAGTACTCCCCCTTGAGGGCACCCCCTTGTGGCTGTGATTGAGGTCATGGTTCCTCCAAGGTCTACAGTTATTATTCTGGATTTAAGCATTTCCAGAATCCACCTAATAATGGGTGTGGGTACATTTTTATGTACAAGAGAGGCACGGATAGCCTGATATGACGTGTTGTCAAAAGCTCCTGATATGTCTAAAAAGGCACATAGTGCTATTTGTTGAGCGCCAATGGCCTTTTCAATGGTTGTTGTAAGGCAATGAATGGCAGTCTCAGTTGACTTACCAGCTTGGTACGCATATTGGTACTTATGCAAGGGAAGCTGCTTGAGATTCGTCTCCCTGATGTGCTGGTCAATTATCTTCTCCATAGTTTTAAGGAAGAAGGAGCTAAGACTAATTATAAGTTGGTATATTCAATTTAATTGAATTCTATACTTTGTATAGACGCTGTAACGTTGTACAGTGAAGTCAATTTTTGACTTATTTTGAAGTATTTATTTATAATACTTACTTTAAATTAAGTTGTTAATTTGTTTTGTTGTTTTTTTAAACAAAATTAATAAGCCGATTTTAGACTTAATAATTGAAGCAACATTATGTATAGATGTCTTCTGTTTTTCATATTATATAATAGTTATATAGACGCTGCTTTAGTGCATTTAAAAATCAAATAAAACTAAGCAGTCTGAATATTCTATTGAAATAATATAAGTTGGTATATTCAATTTAATTGAATTCTATACTTTGTATAGACGCTGTAACGTTGTACAGTGAAGTCAATTTTTGACTTATTTTGAAGTATTTATTTATAATACTTACTTTAAATTAAGTTGTTAATTTGTTTTGTTGTTTTTTTTTCGACAAAATTAATAAGTCGATTTTAGACTTAATAATTGAAGCAACATTATATATAGTTGTCTTCTATTTTGCATATTATATAATAGTTATATAGACGCTGATTTAGTGCATTAAAAAATCAAATAAAACTAAGCAGTCTGAATATTCTATTAAAATAATATAAGTTGGTATATTCAATTTAATTGAATTCTATACTTACGTATAGACGCTGTAACGTTGTACAGTGAAGTCAATTTTTGACTTATTTTGAAGTATTTATTTATAATACTTTCTTTAAATTAAGTTGTTAATTTGTTTTGTTGTTTTTTTTCGACAAAATTAATAAGTCGATTTTAGACTTAATAATTGAAGCAACATTATACATAGTTGTCTTCTATTTTCCATATTATATAATAGTTATATAGACGCTGCTTTAGTGCATTTAAAAATCAAATAAAACTAAGCAGTCTGAATATTCTATTAAATTAATATAAGTTGGTATATTCAATTTAATTGAATTCTATACTTACGTATAGACGCTGTAACGTTGTACAGTGAAGTCAATTTTTGACTTATTTTGAAGTATTTATTTATAATACTTACTTTAAATTAAGTTGTTAATTTGTTTTGTTGTTTTTTTTCGACAAAATTAATAAGTCGATTTTAGACTTAATAATTGAAGCAACATTATATATAGTTGTCTTCTATTTTGCATATTATATAATAGTTATATAGACGCTGATTTAGTGCATTAAAAAATCAAATAAAACTAAGCAGTCTGAATATTCTATTAAATTAATATAAGTTGGTATATTCAATTTAATTGAATTCTATACTTACGTATAGACACTGTAACGTTGTAACAATCGTTTTACAGTGAAGTCAATTGACTCACAGCCAAATTAAAATATGTCTATTGAAACTTTAGATATAAGTGGTGTTTTGGTACAGCATTCAGTTGTTGCCATAATTGGTGATGGAGCCTTTCTTTTTAGATCTATTTCCTACCTTTTATTTGGTAGGCAAGGCTTCCATGGCACCATACGCCAAAATATTGTTGAACATTTTGTAACAAACTGGCAAACTTTTGCTTGCTTCAGCATAAACTTAAATGGAGAGTGTTATAGCTCTTCTGAACAATATGAGTGCGCTATGTCATACTCATATACTTATGGTACTGCATGTGAGCTTCAAGCAGCAGCAGAAATTTTTGCTGTAAATTTCCAAGTTTTTCAGAATGGAAATTTATTACAAGCATTCGGAAATAATATACATGATTGCGTTTTACCGGTCCATTAACGAATGGACATTTTGATGTTTATATTCCTTTAGAGGAAGTATTAACTCAAGATTCTGATACGTCAAGTGAATGTATAACTGAAAATGTTAAAAATCCTGTTAAAAGACGTAGTCGGTTCACCGGCAAAACAGAGAAAAAGGTTAAAAAAACGTTCATTAGAAAAAAATAGTGATATCAATAGGGGTAAACGCATAGAAGCATCAAAAAGATTTCAGGTTAATAATTCTGAGGCTCATAGAGTTGCAGTGAGAAGAGATCAGGCTAATAATCCTGAAGCTCACAGAGTTGCAGTGAGAAGACATCAGGCTAATAATCCTGGTGCACGTCAAGAAAGGCGTTTGCGTGCATGGAGTGTTAAACCCATGTCTGGCTTAAACTATGATTTTGAAATAGCTTACAAGTCAGATAAAATTACTCAACTTGGTAGTATGAATTTGATATGCAAACATTGTAATGCTTTAAAATGGTAAAATGAGCCTTTGGGTATCTGTTGCAAGGCAGGAAAAGTTAAACTTTCACAAAATGAAAGTTTGCCTGATCCACTTAAAAGCTTAATAATTGGTGGACATCCAAAGCATGATCATTTCATTGATCGTATAAGAAAGTATAACAGCTGCTTTCAAATGACTTCTTTTGGAAGTACAAAAATTATAAATGTCCGACCTTTGCCAAATGAAGAAATGCAGTTTCTTCAAATTTATTTTGTTGGTGATGATGAAAAGGAAGCTCAACTACGTTGAAAAATATTTCAAATGTTGATTTAAGCGTAGTAAAGGATCTTCAATGTATGTTTCATCATCATAATCGTTATGTTAAAGATCTAAAAATGGCTCTCAATAAAATACCAACAAGTACTAAAGACTATAAATTGATTATACATGCTGATCGAACACCTGCTGGTGCTCACAAAGGGCTTTACAATGCACCTCAATCAAGCGAATTAACTTTAGTTATTGTTGGTCAGCAATTTGAAAAGCGCGATATTATTATTGAAAGCCATAATAATAAATTACATCGAATAAGTGAGGTGCATCGATCATACGATGCCTTACAGTACCCTTTGCTATTTCCTTATGGCGAAGATGGCTATTCAGTGGATATACCACAATGGAGTCCATTGTTAAAAATAAGAGGAACCAAAAAAAAAATGATATCTGCGTTAAGCTTTTACAGCTATAAAATAATAATCGTCAATCTGAGATAAATCATTTAATTTATTGTCGTTCCCTTTTTAGTCAGTTTTGGTGGATATGTATACTAAAATTGAAACAGAAAGAACAGAGCAGATAGCTATATACATCATACAAGATGCAATAGGCCAACAAGATGTTGTCGCAGCTCAACTTGGTCAGATGGTAATTTTACCATCTTCTTTTACAAGCTCTGCAGGATATTTGCATGAAAAGACTCAAGATGCTATGACATATGTTCGCCATTATGGGCGACCAGATCTTTTCATAACATTCACATGCAATCCACAATGGTATGACATAAAAAGTGTTTTACTACCGGGTCAAACATGGCATGATCGTCACGATATTATAGCTCGAGTTTTTCATTTAAAAGTTAAAGCTTTACTGTCACTATTGACAAAGGTTCTTTGTTTGGAAGCGTGCAATGTTTCATGTACTCTGTGGAATAGCAAAAGCAGGGCTTACCACATATACATATTCTACTTTGGTTAGAAAATAAAATAAGACCAGATAAAATTGATAAAATTATCTGTGCCGAAATACCAAACGCAGATGAGGATCCTTTGTTATTTAACATTGTTAAGTCAAATATGATTCATGGTCCTTGCGGTACATTTAATAATAAATCGCCATGCATGAAAATAAGAAAATGTACCAAATGGTTTCCTCGAGAATTACTTAAAGAAACTGTGACTGTAAAAGATAGTTACCCTCTATATCGTAGAAGAGCGATAGAAGATGGTGGTAATGCAATTAATATAAATGGTAATTGCATAGATAATCGTTGGGTTGTGCCTTATAACTGTGTACTATTGAGAACATTTGAAGCTCACATAAATGTTGAGTATTGTACTTCTGTAAAGTCTATTAAATACATTTGTAAATATGTTAACAAGGGCAGTGATCAAGCATCATTTACTCTTGAAGACCAACATAATGAAATTAATATGTACGAAAGTGGCCGTTATATAAGTAGCTCAGAAGCGGTATGGAGAATCCTTGCATTTCCCATACATGAACGTTTTCCGGCTATTACACACTTAGCTGTTCATTTAGAAAATGGTCAACGGATATATTTTAACCCCTATAACCCGCAACAATTTCTTGACAGATTAAGCACTACACGCCAAACCACTTTGCTAGCCTTCTTTGAGCTATGCACACGTGATGAGTTTGCAAGAACGCTTCTATATAGTGACACTAAGTATTATTGTAAAAAAAGCGTGGGGCGCTTTGTCCATATTTCTCGTGCATCGAGCGCCCAACGCTTTTTTTTACAATAATGCTATTTATCATTTATTATTGTTTTAAGCTTATTTGAAAAATTATTTTTTAACTTTTTAGTTTGATATGCTCAAAAAGCGTGTTTTTTTAGTTTTTTTTAACTATATTTATTTTCACTTTTAGTTCGATGTATTATATAAGCGTGTTTTTTAGTTTTTTTAAACTATATTTATTTTTTAATTTTTAGTTCTATTAATTATTGAAAAAAAAAAAAAAAATTGTAAGTTCTAGTGAACATGAACATGGTGCAGATTTAAAAAAAAAATAATTTTTTTTTCGGCCGTGGACGGGATTAGAACCCACGATCGGTGAGTCCGGGAGCGAAGACCCGCGCCTTAGACCGCTCGGCCAACGAACGAACTTGAGGTAGTGGGATGTACTGACAGTAATAAGCGACTTGCTTTTAGTCCAAAGGAGAGTTACATACATACAAACAAACATACATACAAGTGAAGCTAATATAAGCGTGTTAATAAATTAGAGAATATTTCACAAAATATTAAAGCAAAGTATTTAATATTCTCTTTTCCACGCCACCATTGAGGTAGAGAATCAGGCGCGTCATTTTTTAATGTGGTTTCCCCAGCAGGCCTTATCCACTTATTGAATTTAATTTGCAATTATTAACAAATTTTAAGAGCTTCTTTATAAACGATATTGGTTGTTTTTCTGTCAGGTGCTAATACAAATAAACTTTTTGGTGAACTGACTCTTGAGCAGGCAACATAAAATTGGCCATGAGAAAAACAATCGTGTCTTAAGTCTAGTCCGGCTAATTTAAGAGTTTGTCCCTGTGATTTATTAATTGTTAAGGCAAAGCCAACTTTTAAAGGAAATTGCAATCTTTTAAATTGAATTGGCAATTCAGAATCAGAAGGTATTAATGGAATTCTCGGTATAAAAACCGTTTCCCCTATACCATTGCCAGTAAAGATAATTGATTCGACAACATTCGTATGAAGGACTTTAACTTGCAATCTTGTACCATTGCACAGTTTTGGCGGCTTCAAGTTGCGAATCAACATTACAGGTGAACCAATCTTTAAAGTTAATTTATGTTGAGGCAGGCCAGCCGGATTTAATGAATTAAGAAACTCGACGGGGTAATGAACTGCATCTTCGATTTTAGTCACAGAATCAATAGAGTTATATGCCATTTCTTCACTTTGAAATGATTTTAATAAAAACTCGTTTATTTCCAATGCATTGTCATTTCTCGCAGTCAAAATAGCACGTTCTGAAAACCATTCGAGTGATTTTTGAGAGATATTTGTAATATCCGGAAATATTTTTAGAGTTAGCTCTTCAATACTTTTCACAACATGACACAAAGTGGATGGTAAAATTATTTGCCATCTTGGGTTGGGATAATCCATTTCCTATTTGAAGAAGCATTTCTGCAAATTCACCAGCTATGCTATCACCTTTTAAGTGCACTCGCATATTCTTCGTTAATGCAATTTTCTGTATTTTGGGCCACAAAATTGAAGACTTTAAGCACGCATTTATTTCACCTGCTCTTGTTCCTCTGGGGATCACTGGAAGAGCTTGTCGAAAATCACCAGCTAAGAGAACAGTTATGCCACCCATTAAGTATTCACTATCTCGAATGTCTTTCAAAGATCGATCTACAACTTCAGAAGCACCCTTATGGCCCAAAGTACACTCATCCCAAACAATGAGCTTGCAATCTTTGAGCACAGCAGCAATATTAGATTGCTTTGAAATTGAGCAATGTGGTGTTTCTAAGTGAATCAAATTAATGGAACCTTAAGTGTAGAATGCGCTGTGCGACCACAATTAAGTAAAGTGGCTGCGATACCGGAAGAAGCAACGGCCAATGCAATTTATTTACTTTGCCGTACCTTTGCCAACAATAAATTTTAAAGATACGTTTTACCTGTTCCACCAGGTGCATCTAAAAAATAGATTTCTCCCTCTTCTGCTTCAACGCTATGTTGTATCTTTTCGTATACTTGTTTTTGCTCAGCAGTAAGGAGTAGCTCATTATTAACAACATAATTATTGCAATTTTTATAATTTGTTTCTCTATGATATTCAATATTTGGACAATTTCCTCGGATCTAATGGTAGTGGAAGTCCATAATAAGTCAAGTTTTGACCACCAATAGACAGTACAATATCTTCAATGCATATAAGACATTTATTTAATAGATTATTCACAATGCTTTGATCAAGATTTCTGTCTTGTGAATTATGAAAGGCTCTTAAAATATCTTTTGAGAAACTCTCTTTATAATTATTCCAAAGTTGAAGAGCATCTGAAATTTGACAAAATACTATCATTATTGCAAAAAGTTATCTCAGTTTTGTAGGATTTTGACATATGACAGTGCTTATCATCTTGACCATTTTCTAAATGTAACTCTCCTTTGGACTAAAAGCAAGTCGCTTATTACTGTCAGTACATCCCACTACCTCAAGTTCGTTCGTTGGCCGAGCGGTCTAAGGCGCGGGTCTTCGCTCCCGGACTCACCGATCGTGGGTTCTAATCCCGTCCACGGCCGAAAAAAAAATTATTTTTTTTTTAAATCTGCACCATGTTCATGTTCACTAGAACTTACAAATTTTTTTTTTCAATAATTAATAGAACTAAAAATTAAAAAATAAATATAGTTTAAAAAAACTAAAAAACACGCTTATATAATACATCGAACTAAAAAGTGAAAAATAAATATAGTTAAAAAAAAACTAAAAAACACGCTTTTTGAGCATATCAAACTAAAAAGTTAAAAATAATTTTTCAAATAAGCTTAAAACAATAATAAATGATAAATAGCATTATTGTAAAAAAAAGCGTTGGGCGCTCGATGCACGAGAAATATGGACAAAGCGCCCCACGCTTTTTTTACAATAATACTTAGTGTCACTATATAGAAGCGTTCTTGCAAACTCATCACGTGTGCATAGCTCAAAGAAGGCTAGCAAAGTGGTTTTGCGTGTAGTGCTTAATCTGTCAAGAAATTGTTGCGGGTTATAGGGGTTAAAATATATCCGTTGACCATTTTCTAAATGAACAGCTAAGTGTGTAATAGCCGGAAAAGTTCATGTATGGGAAATGCAAGGATTCTCCATACCGCTTCTGAGCTACTTATATAACGGCCACTTTCGTACATATTAATTTCATTACGTTGGTCTTCAAGAGTAAATGATGCTTGATCACTGCCCTTGTTAACATATTTACAAATGTATTTAATAGACTTTACAGAAGTACAATACTCAACATTTATGTGAGCTTCAAATGTTCTCAATAGTACACAGTTATAAGGCACAACCCAACGATTATCTATGCAATTACCATTTATATTAATTGCATTACCACCATCTTCTATCGCTCTTCTACGATATAGAGGGTAACTATCTTTTACAGTCACAGTTTCTTTAAGTAATTCTCGAGGAAACCATTTGGTACATTTTCTTATTTTCATGCATGGCGATTTATTATTAAATGTACCGCAAGGACCATGAATCATATTTGACTTAACAATGTTAAATAACAAAGGATCCTCATCTGCGTTTGGTATTTCGGCACAGATAATTTTATCAATTTTATCTGGTCTTATTTTATTTTCTAACCAAAGTAGAATATGTATATGTGGTAAGCCCTGCTTTTGCTATTCCACAGAGTACATGAAACATTGCACGCTTCCAAACAAAGAACCTTTTGTCAATAGTGACAGTAAAGCTTTAACTTTTAAATGAAAAACTCGAGCTATAATATCGTGACGATCATGCCATTTTTGACCCGGTAGTAAAACACTTTTTATGTCATACCATTGTGGATTGCATGTGAATGTTATGAAAAGATCTGGTCGCCCATAATGGCGAACATATGTCATAGCATCTTGAGTCTTTTCATGCAAATATCCTGCAGAGCTTGTAAAAGAAGATGGTAAAATTACCATCTGACCAAGTTGAGCTGCGACAACATCTTGTTGGCCTATTGCATCTTGTATGATGTATATAGCTATCTGCTCTGTTCTTTCTGTTTCAATTTTAGTATACATATCCACCAAAAACTGACTAAAAAGGGAACGACAATAAATTAAATGATTTATCTCAGATTGACGATTATTATTTTATAGCTGTAAAAGCTTAACGCAGATATCATTTTTTTTTTGGTTCCTCTTATTTTTAATAATGGACTCCATTGTGGTATATCCACTGAATAGCCATCTTCGCCATAAGGAAATAGCAAAGGGTACTGTAAGGCATCGTATGATCGATGCACCTCACTTATTCGATGTAATTTATTATTATGGCTTTCAATAATAATATCGCGCTTTTCAAATTACTGACCAACAATAACTAAAGTTAATTCGCTTGATTGAGGTGCATTGTAAAGCCCTTTGTGAGCACCAGCAGGTGTTCGATCAGCATGTATAATCAATTTATAGTCTTTAGTACTTGTTGGTATTTTATTGAGAGCCATTTTTAGATCTTTAACATAACGATTATGATGATGAAACATACATTGAAGATCCTTTACTACGCTTAAATCAACATTTGAAATATTTTTCAACGTAGTTGAGCTTCCTTTTCATCATCACCAACAAAATAAATTTGAAGAAACTGCATTTCTTCATTTGGCAAAGGTCGGACATTTATAATTTTTGTACTTCCAAAAGAAGTCATTTGAAAGCAGCTGTTATACTTTCTTATACGATCAATGAAATGATCATGCTTTGGATGTCCACCAATTATTAAGCTTTTAAGTGGATCAGGCAAACTTTCATTTTGTGAAAGTTTAACTTTTCCTGCCTTGCAACATATACCCAAAGGCTCATTTTACCATTTTAAAGCATTACAATGTTTGCATATCAAATTCATACTACCAAGTTGAGTAATTTATCTGACTTGTAAGCTATTTCAAAATCATAGTTTAAGCCAGACATGGGTTTAACACTCCATGCACGCAAACGCCTTTCTTGACGTGCACCAGGATTATTAGCCTGATGTCTTCTCACTGCAACTCTGTGAGCTTCAGGATTATTAGCCTGATCTCTTCTCACTGCAACTCTATGAGCCTCAGAATTATTAACCTGAAATCTTTTTGATGCTTCTATGCGTTTACCCCTATTGATATCACTATTTTTTTCTAATGAACGTTTTTTTAACCTTTTTCTCTGTTTTGCCGGTGAACCGACTACGTCTTTTAACAGGATTTTTAACATTTTCAGTTATACATTCACTTGACGTATCAGAATCTTGAGTTAATACTTCCTCTAAAGGAATATAAACATCAAAATGTCCATTCGTTAATGGACCGGTAAAACGCAATCATGTATATTATTTCCGAATGCTTGTAATAAATTTCCATTCTGAAAACTTGGAAATTTACAGCAAAAATTTCTGCTGCTGCTTGAAGCTCACATACAGTACCATAAGTATATGAGTATGACATAGCGCACTCATATTGTTCAGAAGAGCTATAACACTCTCCATTTAAGTTTATGCTGAAGCAAGCAAAAGTTTGCCAGTTTGTTACAAAATGTTCAACAATATTTTGGCGTATGGTGCCATGGAAGCCTTGCCTACCAAATAAAAGGTAGGAAATAGATCTAAAAAGAAAGGCTCCATCACCAATTATGGCAACAACTGAATGCTGTACCAAAACACCACTTATATCTAAAGCTTCAATAGACATATTTTAATTTGGCTGTGAGTCAATTGACTTCACTGTAAAACGATTGTTACAACGTTACAGTGTCTATACGTAAGTATAGAATTCAATTAAATTGAATATACCAACTTATATTATTTTAATAGAATATTCAGACTGCTTAGTTTTATTTGATTTTTTAATGCACTAAATCAGCGTCTATATAACTATTATATAATATGCAAAATAGAAGACAACTATATATAATGTTGCTTCAATTATTAAGTCTAAAATCGACTGCGCTGATAACTTGCTCACGTAATTGACTTGGAATCATTAATTTCTATCCATCGGTATGATTTTCATCAGCGTCCGAAGTAGTATTGACCCGATAGTAAACATACTTGTCAATTACTTGAAAGTGTGGTAATTTTTCTTCCAGTAGCCTTGTCTTTAAATGTGTGTATTCAGCAGGTAGAAAAGCATCTGAGTTAAGGTCTATTGGAAGTGTTTCTACATTAAGTGAGGCTATTTCTTCAAACGATCTAGATAGGGCATCCGCCACTACGTCCTTTCCTATGTTCAATATCAAAATTGAATGCTTGCAATTTTAACGCCCATCGTGCTAGCCGACCACAGTAGTAGGGAACTGGCGGTTCTACCCCAGGAAGTAGCTGTCACTTTAATTACCCCCCAATCATAATTTATGACCCCATTAAGTAATATGATCCCTTTTTTCTGACACTTTTATTACCCCCAATACTATAATGTATGACCCTTTTTGACACTTTTATTACCCCCCCCCCCCCCCCCTCCCCTCCAATACTATAATTTATGACCCTTTTTCCCATGATCGTGCCCCGCTTTAATTAGACTAGGTACTAGGGCAAAGGCATGACATTCCTAGGCCGCATTGTTATGGTTGCGAGAATCAGTGATCATAGAAACTGGTGTTAAGTCTACATCTGTTTGCACGTGCGTTGTCTTTTACCCCCTGCAAGAAAGCCACGAGATGCATTGTTATTGTCAAGAGCAACATCAACAACAGCATCCCTGAGAATCAGTGATCATAGGATCGGGTGTCAAGTGTGCTGGTGTTTTAAATGCGTTGCCTTGAACACGTGCAAGCAAGCCACAACATACATTGTTTTTGTCAACAACAACAACAACAACTACATTCATGTAGGCTTGTGAGCAAGGGATCTGGTGTGTGAAGATCAGTGTTCACACGATCAGTTTTGGCTATGTAACCAATTTGTATTAGAGTCAAGTGTGCACCTGTTTGACAAGCAAGCCATAAACATTGATCTTTATGGTTGTGATAATGACAGGATCAGTTTTAGCTATTTAAGCAATTAGTGCTAGAGTCAAGTGTGCTTCAGTTTTAAATACATTGCTCTGCACACGTACATTGTTATTGTCAACAGCAACAACAATAACCTTCGTGGGGGGTTATGTGTGCAAGAATGGGGATTTTCTTTCGCAGCAGCAGCAGCAAGATCAACACATTGTTTTTAAACAAGTGCATTGATTCTTGTAGATTAAGATTATAAAGAGTTAGAGGGAGAAGGTGTAAGAGGGGGAGTGTTAGAGGGAGAAGGTGTAAGAGGGGGAAAGGATAGAGTGGGAAAGTGTTAGAGGGAGAAGTTGTTAGAGGAGGAAAGAGTTAGAGGGGGAAAGTGTTAGAAAGAAACTGTGTGTAAGAAGGGGAAAGATTTAGAGAGGGAAAGTGTTAGAGGGAGGAAAACTTAGAGACAAGTTAGTGCATGCTTGAAGTGTGCTAGTCAAAGGTCAAGTACATTAGTTGGCTAATGTGTTATAGGTATCACCGTCCGTCAGGATCAGTGAGCAAAGTACATTGCCTATGAAACTTTTAAGTGCTAGATTCAAGTGTGCAAAGGTTTCTTAGCTACAAGCTAGTAGATAAGAGAGAGAGAGTCAACTGTGCGCAGGTTTCTTAGTTACGAATAAGTAGATAAGAGAGAGAGTCGAGAGTGCGCCTGTTTGACGTGCGTTGCCTTCCACACCTGCAAGCAAAACATAAGCAATGAATGTTTATGGTTGTGAAAACCAGTGATCAAAGGATAAAAGGATTGAGACAAGATTGTGCTTGTTTGAAGTACGCTAGTCAAAGGGCGGTACATTCGTAGGCCGCATTGTTATGATCAAAAGCAACACCAACAACAACAACAACATTCGTGAGTGTTATGTAAGCAAGGGATGGGAATTTTTTTAACAGCAGCAGCAGCAAGATCAACACATTGTTTTTAAACAAGAGTATTGAGACTTGCAGATTTATTTTGAAATATTATAGGGGGAAGTTGTAAGAGGAGGAAAGTGTTAGAGGGAGAAAGAGAGAGTTAGTATTAGAGAGAGTAAGTGTTAGAGGGGGAAAGTGTTATAGGGGAAAGTGATCCTACTTGTATTATTATATTAAAACACGCTCCCTTATGCGATTCTGTACACGAGCGTCTATGAAATGCAGGTGGTATGTTAATTGATTGTCCCTCCTTCTAACGCACAACCAACTTGTTCGCTACTTACGTTTCTAACCTTTATTTGCACATATCTGTTTTGATTATTGCACTGATTTCTGTTACTTTTATAGAGCTAATTAGTCTAACTTTTTAGTAAACCAATGAAAATTTTTTTAATTGGTGTACTTTGATAATGAACTATCAAATTATGTTTTTCTTATGGGTGTGTTTTAATTTAATTTAATTTTTTTTTTTTTAGATTTTTGCAGTATGTTAAATTTGAGATTTATATTAAGCTTGTTCCGTTGAGGGATTTAGCAAACACAAACACCGAACATTAAGATTAATTTAATAAGGATAATAATAGTTAAAGCCGGCAGAACACACAAGTCATACTCCATGATTTTGTTTCGGCTTTATAAAAAGCTTTTTATAAGTCAATATTATAAGCCTAAGTTCTAGTACTCACTTGAAAGCTTAACGAAGTTCGTGCAGATGGTATAATAAATCATGTTTTAACAAAATAATTTTTATCTTAATATTTATACTTCATCGTTTATTGAGATTATTATTTTTTTTTTTTTTTTTAATCCCCATACATTGGATTCCGTTCTATCTGAGTAATTTTGCTTAAACATTCTTTAAATTCTTTAAGGTAATCTTTTAGGCTTATCAAATAATCTTTTCCTTAACTTTCGCACTGCTCGCTACAAGATTTTCGTCAAATGACACTTTTCATATTTAAGATATCCGTCAAACTATTTCTTATACTCAACTAAAACTATTTCATCAAACTCACATATCAAATCAATTTCTAAAATAAAGAAAATGAAAACAGTAAGATGTTCTTAGCAGCTTACCCTATCTTAATTTGTGTTATATTTAATCGTTTTCTTCAACTTAGTATTCTACTGATTTTTAAACATTTTATGTTATGTAGTTAGCTATTTTGATTAGGCTTTACGCTTAAAACGAGATGGACTGTATTATTGTCCTTAACAAGTTCTCTTAATTTTAACAGGGAAATCGATCGGACATTGATTTTTCACTTTATAATTGATTGCTTTAATATATTTTAACTGTCAACATATATACCTTTCTACTTTTTTAGTGATTATGTTAGATTTTTATATTTCCAAACTCATTGCTAAAACTAAGAAAATTTCGTTACTAATTTCTTATAATTGATGGATAGTAATATTTTATTTCATTATTCTCCCCATTTTTCTTGCATTTAATAAGGAAGTGCATTGAACTGGCTTAACAGTTCGAGACATGAGTCATACACTGTTTCAAAAGTATGAATATTTATTTATTTATTTTTTATTTTTATTTATTTATTTATTTATTTATTTTTATTTATTTTTATTTTTTTTATAGGTGCTTTATTAATTTTAATGAGAACAAACCCTTTTTGTTCTAAATGCTATGTTATTAGGGCGTATTTCTTCATTTAATTATTATAATTATTTCTTAAGGAGATTTATTTTCCTTAGTGCTAAAAACTTATTGTTGCCAAAGGATTTATTTTTTCTTGATCTGAGTTATTTATTTAATTCATGAAACCATTGTATTGTGTTTTATTCTTCTTGAACCTTTGCATTAATCTTGAGTTTGGATGGCAAAATAAGGTTGTGATGTACTAAAGCTAGAGATGACTTAAAAGTCGGTATTTTGCAAAACAGGCGGTAGAGTACTTAAAATTTTCAATCGAAGTGTGTTTTTAAAATAATGTACGTTAACTATCACCGGATTGGTTTATACCCACTAAATATTGGTATTTTCTGTTTTTTCTTCCTATGTATTAGTCGTTTTATACACCCTAGCCCTTGATCCTGTTTTTTGATTTTAGATTAGGGTCTGATTTTATTGTATACTGTTTGTTGAGGAGGCTCCATATAATAAGATTTGATTCAGTAATTGTATGGTAAGATTTATTCTTCTTTTTTGTGGTTGTATTTTAGAGCACTAGTTGTGTGTATGTTAAACTAATAAAAAGAGCGCGAGTAAGTCATTTACAATAATTTTCACTAGCTTAGGATTCATGGTCTTAAGACCGTTTGGACTTCATCGTAAGTAGTTTTGCTAGGCTATATTCTATTAGGATTCTTGTGGGTTATAATTCGTACATTGAAAGAGCGAGATAAAGTTGTTCTTGTTTAGGTCCACAATATATTTTCTTGGTCCATTTTCCTTGGCATATAATACGGCAGGGAGTAAGATTTAAAAGTAGTATGTCATTCCATTCTAGTAATGTTTGTATATTGTTTTTATTATTTTGTTATTTAATTTTTAATTTTATTCTTTTATGTTATTTGACTTTATATATTGCCTTTAAATTTAATGGTTTTGCCTCTCAATTTTTGAACCGAGACATTGTATTTTTTTCTGTGCTGCATAAACGAAAGCATGCTTGATCTCAGATATGTTTATTCTTAATCAATATTTAGATCAACACCGTAGGCTTCCTAGATCCATATGTCTGTATCTATATTTTATCAGCTTTTAGGTATTGAGATTAAATTTTGCTCAGAATCTAATCGCTGACTTTAACACATGAGTGTTACAACTTTCACGCTTAAAGGTCCGGTTCCAGTACAATAAAAAATTCCTGGCAGGAATTTGTGATATATTTTGGAAGCGTGGGCACAAGATTTTATAGTGTGACCATAGTCCACTAATTTGTGGTAAAAATATGGCATTTTGCCTTATATAGCTTAAGAGATACATGGTCATACTAAGGCATCAAATTTAAAAAGTAAACAAACACACAAACCCACAAACACAAAATAAAAGATAAATAGTGCGAATATGCTTATTCCGTTGTTGGTAGCATATTTTGCTGCAGTGTCAATACTTTCACATGTCTGTCTCACCGAAATAAAGTCAAAATGTTATTTTTTTTCTGTCAACCTCCAAATGCATGGTCGCGACTCGACTGATTTAATAAGCAAAATCTTCCCCTCGTGACTAAAATTTTCCACCCGTTTTAGGTTTTTCTTTCCATTATTATTTATAAGTTTTTATAAACGTTTTACAAAATGTGTTTGCTGGCCTGGGCACAAAAAGATATATGATTTGGTATTTCCTGCGCCCAGCGCCAGTGTGTACATATTAAATAAATCGATACTATCGATAAGCAGTTTAGTATTTTTTGCTACGTTGCTGGGTACCTAGAACACACGTAGCCAAAAAAAAACCATTCCTGCTGCGACGATTTTGTATGAAAAAATTTTTTTTCGCTGTGCTGGATACCCACCTTAAGGAGCATCAGATCTTGTCGTTTCAAAGAGTTTACTATTTGACGCTTTTAAGAACAATTTGCTTGCCTGAGCTTGGTAGGTTATACAGTTAAAACAAACTGGGCTGTTAAAACGGAAGGCAATTAATCTATAAAACTGATGGAACGGAATAGTTGTGATTATTTTTCATTTAAAAATAAAAGTAGGCTGTTATACGGGTACATAAAACATTACTTATATTAAATTAAAATTTCAATTGATTTTTAATAAACCGGCTTTTTTCGAAAATGTAGTTTTTTAAAGAACATATTAAGCTCATGTCATATTTATTTAGATTTTCACATTTAGGTAACATCAGTTCAACTCCCTCAACATCCGATAGTGAGCTGTCGTTTACGGACGGTAAAGTAAACGGGGATGCCGCTATATCGTTTTTCATAATCACAATTTAGCTGCCCGACGATGAAAATTAGTTCCCTTACGATTTGAGTACTGTCACTGTTTACAGCAGCTTGGCATTCTAAAAAGACTTAATCGCTCACCATCATCACTTGACATCCCACCCCCCTCCCCCCTCACCAACCCTCCCATACGACGAAGCGATCCTCACCTGGACCATCACTCGTACACACATAATTACCTTTTACCTAGATATGGTACGGTTTGCGTGTAGCCTTCTTATTTGAATAGTACTGTTATACTCTGTACCGATTTTGAGTCCCCTGATTTACATTATTTCCAGCTACTTTCCAAGGCTCACACCTTAAATTTTTAACACACCAGCCCACAAAACATATTATTTGGATATAAAAACATTAGACAATGAATATCAAGCACCAAGAGCTATTAAAAAAATTTATAAAGTATTCGGAGGAAATTTGATCGCACAATGTAACACCCAAAATATTTATTATGGCTTACATTAAATCGTGAAGTCATAGTCGAGTCTACTACGTACTACACATTTTTCCGTGAGTTGTTTCCATCTAAAACCCCTATCAATTTATCCGTTTTTTCTTATTATTATTTTTTCAACCAAGTAAGTGCGTACCTGTTTTTTCAATTTCCTCTTTCTAGAAAATGTCTTTAGGTTCGGTAGCCTCACAATCATTCAATATGTATGTTATAGGGATTTTATATTGTACTTCTATTATTGTAAATTTTAAGTTTTCCGGTTTGGTGAGTAGCCCTTCTCATTTAAGTATTATGTTTGCTTATACACACATAATCATTTACTTAGATTATTATCTGACTAATAAAAGTGTCTAAAATATTTAAAAAAAAATTTAGGATTTACTTTTATGTATGGAATTTTAGCTGTCCTATTATATCGCTGATTGTTCTTACTAAACAATTGATTGAACACTACCTCCATAATGTCTTTTAAACGTATCTTTGATTGATTTTCGATAATCACTACTTATTAAATTTTCTAGATCGTACCCGAGTCACATTAATATAGCAGGATACTGTAGTATACACATATATCCATATATATTCAAATATAATAAACAGCAACACTTTGTTGTTGTCTAAACATAAAATCAAGCAACGACACTTTGTCGTTGCATAAACAATAAGCCAAGCACCCAGTGCTGGTAACATGATCACGTAAGAATGCAACGCGCACAACGATGCCGCGTCAGCGTTCTCACGCTTAGACCATCTACTATACATATGTGTATACTCTCGCTCTCATTATATTATATACAAAACTATGTACGGCTCTCGCGCTGACTTCTCTGCCGAAGCAGTGGTCAGCCTTAAGTTAAAATTAATATTCAAAGACATTCAATAAAGAACCCTAAACGGAGACGGATGTTTATATCTCTACATGAATAACATTTACTCAATAAAAAATATCCAACATATTATATGGCCTTATTAAACGCAAACAAGATTGAGGGCAGAGACACTCCTAAAAGGCTTTGAGCCGAAGTGTGGCGTAGAAAAAGGTACAATTAGGTAAGAGCTAACGAACAGCGAGAGTCTTTAGAGGGAAGCGAGCTGAACGAAGACATCTGATCTCAGGCCAGACAAATGTTTATCGGGAGAAAGAACCCTCCTTTCACATTATAGCAGTATGCGTAGCCTTAACAAGGAAAAATTTTTATTTTCTTAGAACAACATTTCAACCGTATTTAAGGCTAAGAAACCCTCAACTCATCATAAATACTTGATCTCGTACAGTTTTCAGGTTCGGTAGAAGAGTCATAGAACTAGAGGGGGGCACAACAGACCTCGCAGTCACCAAATCATTCATCGACGATTAAGGTTTACACAGGCAGGAGATATATTATTCTATTATTGATTCCCCTTTATATTTTATTTTTTTTATTAAAAAAGAACATTTCAATAAAGTTGTTACTATTTTAAGGCCTCTACGCAGATGCTAGTACATCGCCCGTACCGTAGAAACTTCGTATAAAAAAAACAGTCTCGTACAGCGCCCGTACCGTATTACGAAACACTGGTATGCAGCTCTGTTAGTCACAAGCAGTAGCTTAGTGTTGAACAATGAAAATGTTAAATAAAAGCTGTGCTGTTGTTACTGATGGAATCAATGTTCAGCAATTGTTTACGGGCCTTAAAAGTGAAACAAGATGTCGGCAAACAAAAGTAGATTCGAAAATTTTAATAGGGATTCGGAGAAAATTGCTTTAATAAAGGCTATGGAACGTCGGCAAGTCTTGTGGGGCATTACGTGCAAGTTGCTCTTTAATAACGTAATCGTTAAATGCGCGTGGGAGAAAATTGGAAATTGTCGGGCAAGAGCTGGCATATATCAATTTTTTGAAAAATTTTAACAAAGTTGGCCTAATTCAGGCTAAAATAGAGCCATGCTTATTGTTTTGGCAGACAATGCTGCGCAAGAAGTATTGAATATAAATATGTTAATTTATTAATAAGATATAATTTAAATAACATATAAACAGGATTGTAGTGCCACTGATCTATTAAAGGGTATACATAGATCAGTAAGGTGAATTTGCTTTGAGTCTTTTGAGTGGTTTCAGTTATGTTTAGCATAATCTTTGGTAATCTCAGCTCTGCCCATCAAATATGGGTTCACTAAAGTGCTTCTTGGTTTTGCCGCCTGCTTTTTTTTAACAACCGCCAGCAATAGGGCGTTAGCTGTACCAATAAGTATATAGTTATTGGTTGTACTCAATCACAAAAGTAGCGCGCTTTGGAAGTGAATCATTTTTTTGAATTTAAGTGCACAAAACACAGTTGCACTTGCGATTAATTTAGAGAAAGTTATCAACCAACCGCCACAATATGTGCATTTTTTAACACTGCTCGTTAAGGTCCGTAAAACTCATGTATACGGTACGGGAGCTGTACGGGGCTCATGCGTACAGGCCTTTACTGAATTTTTTGATTTTTTATTAATTTTTTATTATCTTGTCGGAAATTTAATTTCCGTTTTTTTCTTTACAAAGTAGTTTACATCTGTCAGCAATGTCAATTTTTGATTTTTTTTTTTAATTTCTAAGAACCGAATCTATTTTTTAAAGAGTGCTTTTAATTTTTTTTTATTATTATTTTTTTTTACTAAAAGCCAACGAAAGTACTGACGCAATACTGCTGCGTTTCGTACTATAACTTTAATTTAACATTTAAATGAAAGAACAAGTCCACAATCGTGTCGATAACAACCGGGACTTAAAAGTCCGCTGTAAAGTAATCCTTGCAAAGTGAGGCAGCGGTGGCCATCTGACGTTTCCAGGCAAATATTTTGTCTTTCAACTCCAATTCTAGAACTCACACAATAACCCTGAAAAGAGGTTGTTGTTATATGTTTAAACGGTTAGCTGATATATGTGCAATATGCAGATATAACAGCCCACCAGTTTAACATCTATCAACAACCTGTTTTAAAAACAACTTGCTGTTAGCTGTTATTTTTAAATAACAGTCAAACATCAACCTGTTTTTAAACCCGAAAAATCCCGGTTTTTTACAGCAAAATTTTTACCCCCCAACTTTTAAATAACTAATTACTCTACATAACCTTTAAACGGTACAATTTATTTCTAAATTTGACTTTCTGTAAGCTCTACAAAATTTTGACCCCATTCGACCTCTTTCAAATTTTAAAAGTAGATTAACTAATAGATAATGTGTCGTTTGCAATTAATTTCAAACTGCGATATTTTGCGATTTACGTGAAAAACATATTTTCTTTAGGTTACCTCGGTATAAAAACAAAAAAGATTTGTTTGAAATATGGCGAAAAGAATGTCAAAAAACAAAACAATTTGATGCCGTTTGGAAACACGTTGTTGGGAAAATTAAAAACCGGACAATTTTGGAAGAAGTGGAAAAACAAAGTAAAGAAACATTACGTTTTTTTTGCGTAAAATTAGCTCAAAAGTGGAACAAATGTCACAGAAGGCTAGATATCTTCAAGAAAGAAAATCATGCGTGGCTAAATTCAGAATTGAAGATTGTGATAAATGTAACTTCAAAAAAATCAACTCCAGTTGTTGGTCGTCCGCGTCTGCCCTTCAGCGCAAAGTCAGAATTTGGAAAAAGAAAAGAAGCCGCAAACCTGTCAACTGAGAAAGCTGATACTAATCTTCTCGTTCGTGCAGCAGCAACATCAGCTCGGAAACAAGGTGATTCCGATTTAGCTACAGTACTTAAAGAGAGTATGAAAAGCCCAACAAGGCCAGCAAAAATTCGAAAACTGTGTACACAAGTTTTCGAAAAGCCAATTCCACTTTCTGCGGATGAGGCTTTAGCTTTTCTTTTTGAAAATAATTTTACGAAAGAGCAGTACAATGCAATACGACAAGAAAACAAATTAAGAAACTGCGATATATATCCGCACTATAGCAATATTATTGCCCCAAAATTGAAATGTCGACCTCAGGGTATCGAAGCAAGTGAGACCCATGCCAAAGTTTCGTTGCAATCTATTTTATAGCACACGGCAGAAAGAATCGTTGCGATGCAAAATGAAGTTTTTCAAGCTGTTATGGAAGAGAAAAAGACAGATGTATTAAGCTCCGAATTAATATTAAGCTATGGGTTTGATAGCAGCACTGGTCAAGCTCGTTTTAAGCAAAAATTTAATGAGCCCAGTTCGTCAAATAGCTCCGATGCTTCCCTCTTAGCTACTTCAGTAATTCCCTTAAGATTACTACTTTGTTCGGGAACGCCAATTTGGGACAACCAGTCACCACAATCTGTAAGATTTTGTCGGCCAATTAAGCTGCAGTACACAAATGAGACAAAAGCTATTGTTTTAAAGGAAGATTTTGATTTAAAAAGCGAAATCAAAGCTTTGAAAAACATACGGATATCAATTGGTGATGGAAAATCTGTTGAAGTGTCATTCAATCGATTGTGGACTTGTTCTTTCATTTAAATGTTAAATTAAAGTTATAGTACGAAACGCAGCAGTATTGCGTCAGTACTTTCGTTGGCTTTTCGTAAAAAAAAATAATAATAAAAAAAAATTAAAAGCACTCTTTAAAAAATAGATTCGGTTCTTAGAAATTAAAAAAAAAAATCACAAATTGACATTGCTGACAGATGTAAACTACTTTGTAAAGAAAAAAACGGAAATTAAATTTCCGACAAGATAATAAAAAATTAATAAAAAATCAAAAAAGTCAGTAAAGGCCTGTACGCATGAGCCCCGTACAGCTCCCGTACCGTATACATGAGTTTTACGGACCTTAACGAGCAGTGTTAAAAAATGCACATATTGTGGCGGTTGGTTGATAACTTTCTCTAAATTAATCGCAAGTGCAACTGTGTTTTGTGCACTTAAATTAAAAAAAATGATTCACTTCCAAAGCGCGCTACTTTTGTGATTGAGTAAAACCAATAACTATATACTTATTGGTACAGCTAACGCCCTATTGCTGGCGGTTGTTAGAAAAAAAGCAGGCGGCAAAACCAAGAAGCATTTTAGTGAACCCATATTTGATGGGCAGAGCTGAGATTACCAAAGATTATGCTAAACATAACTGAAGCCACTCAAAAGAATCAAAGCAAATTCACCTTACTGATCTATACCCTTTAATAGATCAGTGGCACTACAATCCTGTTTATATTTTATTTAAATTATATCTTATTAATTAATTAATATATTTATATTCAATACTTCTTGCGCTGCATTGTCTGCCAAAACAATAAGCATGGCTCTATTTTAGCCTGAATTAGGCCAACTTTGTTAAAATTTAAAAAAAAAATGGATATATGCCAGCTCTTGCCCAACAATTACCAATTTTCTCCCACGCGCATTTAACGATTACGTTATTAAAGAGCAACTTGCTCGTAATACCCCACAAGACTGGCCGACGTTCCATAGCCTTTATTAAAGCAATTTTCTCCGAATCCCTATTAAAATTTTCGAATCTACTTTTGTTTGCCGACATCTTGTTTCACTTTTAAGGCCCGTAAACAATTGCTGAACATTGATTCCATCAGTAACAACAGCACAGCTTTTATTTAACATTTTCATTGTTCAACACTAAGCTACTGCTTGTGACTAACAGAGCTGCATACCAGTGTTTCGTAATACGGTACGGGCGCTGTACGAGACTGTTTTTTTTATACGAAGTTTCTACGGTACGGGCGATGTACTAGCATCTGCGTAGAGGCCTTGAAATAGTAACAACTTTATTGAAATGTTCTTTTTTAATAAAAAAAATAAAATATAAAGGGGAATCAATAATAGAATAATATATCTCCTGCCTGTGTAAACCTTAATCGTCGATGAATGATTTGGTGACTGCGAGGTCTGTTGTGCCCCCCTTCTAGTTCTATGACTCTTCTACCGGACCTGGAAACTGTACGAGATCAAGTATTTATGATGAGTTGAGGGTTTCTTAGCCTTAAATACGGTTGATATGTTGTTCTAAGAAAATAAAATTTGTTCCTTGTTAAAGGCCTGTACGCATGAGCCCCGTACAGCTCCCGTACCGTAAACATGAGTTTTACGGACCTTAACGAGCAGTGCTAAAAAATGCACATATTGTGGCGGTTGGTTGATAACTTTCTCTAAATTAATCGCAAGTGCAACTGTGTTTTGTGCACTTAAATTCAAAATAATGATTCACTTCCAAAGCGCGCTACTTTTGTGATTGAGTACAACCAATAACTATTTACTTATTGGTGCAGCTAACGCCCTGCTGCTGGCGGTTGTTAAAAAAAGGCATGCTGCAAAACCAAAACGCATTTTAGTGGACCCATATTTGATGGGCAGAGCTGAGATTACCATACATAACTGAAACCACTCAAAAGACTCAAAGCAAATTCACCTTACTGATCTATACCCTATAATAGATCAGTGTCAGTACAATCTAGTTTATATGTTATTTAAATTGTATCTTATTAGTTAGTTAATATATTTTTATTAAATACTTCTTGCGCAGCATTGACTGCCAAAACAATAAGCATGGCTCTATTTTAGCCTGAATTAGGCCAACTTTGTTAAAATTTTTCAAAAAATGGATATATGCCAGCTCTTGCCCGACAATTTCCAATTTTCTCCCACGCGCATTTAACGATTACGTTATTAAAGAGCAACTTGCACGTAATGCCACACAAGACTTGCCGACGTTCCATAGCCTTTATTAAAGCAATTTTCTCCGAATCCCTATTAAAATTTTCGAATCTACTTTTGTTTGCCGACATCTTGTTTCACTTTTAAGGCCCGTAAACAATTGCTGAACATTGATTCCATCAGTAACAACAGCACAGCTTTTATTTAACATTTTCATTGTTCAACACTAAGCTACTGCTTGTGACTAACAGAGCTGCATACCAGTGTTTCGTAATACGGTACGGGCGCTGTACGAGACTGTTTTTTTTATATGAAGTTTCTACGGTACGGGCGATGTACTAGCATCTGCGTAGAGGCCTTAAAATAGTAACAACTTTATTGAAATGTTCTTTTTTAATAAAAAAAATAAAATATAAAGGGGAATCAATAATAGAATAATATATCTCCTGCCTGTGTAAACCTTAATCGTCGATGAATGATTTGGTGACTGCGAGGTCTGTTGTGCCCCCCTTCTAGTTCTATGACTCTTCTACCGAACCTGAAAACTGTACGAGATCAAGTATTTATGATGAGTTGAGGGTTTCTTAGCCTTAAATACGGTTGAAATGTTGTTCTAAGAAAATAAAATTTTTTCCTTGTTAAGGCTACGCATACTGCTATAATGTGAAAGGAGGGTTCTTTCTCCCGATAAACATTTGTCTGGCCTGAGATCAGATGTCTTCGTTCAGCTCGCTTCCCTCTAAAGACTCTCGCTGTTCGTTAGCTCCTACCTAATTGTACCTTTTTCCACGCCACACTTCGGCTCAAAGCCTTTTAGGAGTGTCTCCGCCTCAATCTTGTTTGCGTGCTTATTTTGACGTATTGTAAACTGTTTCCTTTAAGGCCATATAATATGTTGGATATTTTTTATTGAGTAAATGTTATTCATGTAGAGATATAAACATCCGTCTCCGTTTAGGGTTCTTTATTGAATGTCTTTGAATATTAATTTTAACTTAAGGCTGACCACTGCTTCGGCAGAGAAGTCAGCGCGAGAGCCGTACATAGTTTTGTATATAATATAATGAGAGCGAGAGTATACACATATGTATAGTAGATGGTCTAAGCGTGAGAACGCTGACGCGGCATCGTTGTGCGCGTTGCATTCTTACGTGATCATGTTACCAGCACTGGGTGCTTGGCTTATTGTTTATGCAACGACAAAGTGTCGTTGCTTGATTTTATGTTTAGACAACAACAAAGTGTTGCTGTTTATTATATTGAATATATATGGATATATGTGTATACTACAGTATCCTGCTATATTAATGTGACTCGGGTACGATCTAGAAAATTTAATAAGTAGTGATTATCGAAAATCAATCAAAGATACGTTTAAAAGACATTATGGAGGTAGTGTTCAATCAATTGTTTAGTAAGAACAATCAGCGATATAATAGGACAGCTAAAATTCCATACATAAAGTAAATCCTAAATTTTTTTTTAAAATATTTTAGACACTTTTATTAGTCAGATAATAATCTAAGTAAATGATTATGTGTGTATAAGCAAACATAATACTTAAATGAGAAGGGCTACTCACCAAACCGGAAAACTTAAAATTTACAATAATAGAAGTACAATATAAAATCCCTATAACATACATATTGAATGATTGTGAGGCTACCGAACCTAAAGACATTTTCTAGAAAGAGGAAATTGAAAAAACAGGTACGCACTTACTTGGTTGAAAAAATAATAATAAGAAACAAGTGGAAACGTTGCAGTCGGACGCAACCGACTGCGGTATACTCGATACCAGTATTAAAAATTTTGATGCCCATCCATGTGGGATGTCAATTGCTATCTTCATACCAAATTTGGTGACTCTAGCTCAAAGTTTGTAAAAGAGGGGAAAGGGGGGCTGGGGGCGGTATGGTTGGGCGTGGCATTCAAATTTTTGGTGCAGATCTATGTGGGATGTCAATTGCTATCTTCATACCAAATTTGGTGACTCTAGCTCGAAGTTTGTATAAGGTGGGGAAAGGGGGGCTGCGGGCGGTATGGTTGGGCGTGGCATCCAAATTTTTGCTGCAGATCCTTGTGGAATGTCAAATGCTACCTTCATAACAAATTTGGTGACTGTAGCTCAAAGTTTGTAAAAGTGGGGAAAGGGGGGCTGGGGGCGGTATGGTTGGGCGTGGCATTCAAATTTTTGGTGCAGATCTATGTGGGATGTCAACTGCTATCTTCATACCAAATTTGGTGACTCTAGCTCGAAGTTTGTATAAAGTGGGGAAAGGGGGGCGGAATGGATGGGCTAGGCTCCAAAACTTTGATGCAGATTGTTGGGGGTCGTTGCCAGCTATCTTCCTACCAAATTTGGTGGCTCTAGCTCCACTACTCTGGAATATACACGCATTCCCGTTTTTGACGAAGCGTTGGGGCAGATGGGGGTGGCTAGGGCGGTATTGGTGGGCATGGCATCCAAACTTTTGATGCAGTTTTTGGGGGGTCATCATCACCTATCTTGGCACCAAATTTGGTGACTCTAGCTAAAAAACTGTGGGAGATATAGGCTTTTCTGATTTCAAATTGCGGGGGGCTGGGGGCGGAATGGGTGGGCGTGGCTCCAAAACTTTGAAGCAATTCTTTTGGGGTTGTTGCCAGCTATCTTCCTACCAAATTTGGTGGCTCTAGCTCCACTACTCTGGAAGATACACGCATTCCCGTTTTTTACGAAGCGTTGGGGCATCTGGGGCGGCTAGGGCGGTATTGGTGGGCGTGGCATCCAAACTTTTGGTGCAGTTTTTGGGGGGTCATCATCAGCTAAATTGGCACCAAATTTGGTGGCTCTAGCTCAAAAACTGTGGGAGATATAGGCTTTTTTGCCTTTAAAATGCGGGGGGTTTGGGTGTGGAATGGGGGGGCGTGGCTCCAAAATTTTTGATGCATTTTTTTGGGGGTTGCTAGTAGCTATCTTCTTACCAAATTTGGTAGTTCTAGCTGTAAGGGTGTGTGAAATATGCGGATTTATCGTTTTTGAGTTATCGAATTTATCGATTTGCCAGCCCCCCAGTTATCGTAGAACCCCAATCTTGACACTTTTATTTACTATCCCATAGAAAAAGAGAATTGGAAAGTTTCAAGTCCCTAGCTTGATGGGTGTGGAAAAAACTTGCACACATACGGACGGACAGACGGAAAGACGGACGGACGAACAGACGGACAGACACCATGACGGACATTGCACAAAACCAATATACTCTTTACCTTCGGTATCGAGTATAAAAACGGATAAATTGATAGGGGTTTTTGATGGAAACAACTCACGGAAAAATGTGTAGTACGTAGTAGACTCGACTATGACTTCACGATTTAATGTAAACCATGATAAATATTTTGGGTGTTACATTGTGCGATCAAATTTCCTCCGAATACTTTATAAATTTTTTTAATAGCTCTTGGTGCTTGATATTCATTGTGTAATGTTTTTATATCCAAATAATATGTTTTGTGGGCTGGTGTGTTAAAAATTTAAGGTGTGAGCCTTGGAAAGTAGCTGGAAATAATATAAATCAGGGGACTCAAAATCGGTACAGAGTATAACAGTACTATTCAAATAAGAAGGCTACACGCAAACCGTACCATATCTAGGTAAAAGGTAATTATGTGTGTACGAGTGATGGTCCAGGTGAGGATCGCTTCGTCGTATGGAGGGTTGGTGAGGGGGGAGGGGGGGTGGGATGTCAAGTGATGATGGTGAGCGATTAAGTCTTTTTAGAATGCCAGGCTGCTGTAAACAGTGACAGTACTCAAATCGTAAGGGAACTAATTTTCATCGTCGGGCAGCTAAATTGTGATTATGAAAAACGATATAGCGGCATCCCCGTTTACTTTACCGTCCGTAAACGACAGCTCACTATCGGATGTTGAGGGAGTTGAACTGATGTTACCTAAATGTGAAAATCTAAATAAATATGACATGAGCTTAATATGTTCTTTAAAAAACTACATTTTCGAAAAAAGCCGGTTTATTAAAAATCAATTGAAATTTTAATTTAATATAAGTAATGTTTTATGTACCCGTATAACAGCCTACTTTTATTTTTAAATGAAAAATAATCACAACTATTCCGTTCCATCAGTTTTATAGATTAATTGCCTTCCGTTTTAACAGCCCAGTTTGTTTTAACTGTATAACCTACCAAGCTCAGGCAAGCAAATTGTTCTTAAAAGCGTCAAATAGTAAACTCTTTGAAACGACAAGATCTGATGCTCCTTAAGCGTGAAAGTTGTAACACTCATGTGTTAAAGTCAGCGATTAGATTCTGAGCAAAATTTAATCTCAATACCTAAAAGCTGATAAAATATAGATACAGACATATGGATCTAGGAAGCCTACGGTGTTGATCTAAATATTGATTAAGAATAAACATATCTGAGATCAAGCATGCTTTCGTTTATGCAGCACAGAAAAAAATACAATGTCTCGGTTCAAAAATTGAGAGGCAAAACCATTAAATTTAAAGGCAATATATAAAGTCAAATAACATAAAAGAATAAAATTAAAAATTAAATAACAAAATAATAAAAACAATATACAAACATTACTAGAATGGAATGACATACTACTTTTAAATCTTACTCCCTGCCGTATTATATGCCAAGGAAAATGGACCAAGAAAATATATTGTGGACCTAAACAAGAACAACTTTATCTCGCTCTTTCAATGTACGAATTATAACCCACAAGAATCCTAATAGAATATAGCCTAGCAAAACTACTTACGATGAAGTCCAAACGGTCTTAAGACCATGAATCCTAAGCTAGTGAAAATTATTGTAAATGACTTACTCGCGCTCTTTTTATTAGTTTAACATACACACAACTAGTGCTCTAAAATACAACCACAAAAAAGAAGAATAAATCTTACCATACAATTACTGAATCAAATCTTATTATATGGAGCCTCCTCAACAAACAGTATACAATAAAATCAGACCCTAATCTAAAATCAAAAAACAGGATCAAGGGCTAGGGTGTATAAAACGACTAATACATAGGAAGAAAAAACAGAAAATACCAATATTTAGTGGGTATAAACCAATCCGGTGATAGTTAACGTACATTATTTTAAAAACACACTACGATTGAAAATTTTAAGTACTCTACCGCCTGTTTTGCAAAATACCGACTTTTAAGTCATCTCTAGCTTTAGTACATCACAACCTTATTTTGCCAACCAAACTCAAGATTAATGCAAAGGTTCAAGAAGAATAAAACACAATACAATGGTTTCATGAATTAAATAAATAACTCAGGTCAAGAAAAAATAAATCCTTTGGCAACAATAAGTTTTTAGCACTAAAGAAAATAAGTCTCCTTAAGAAATAATTATAATAATTAAATGAAGAAATACGCCCTAATAACATGGCATGTAGAACAAAAAGGGATTGTTCTCATTAAAATTAATAAAGCACCTATAAAAAAAATAAAAATAAATAAAAATAAATAAATAAATAAAAATAAAAAATAATTAAATAAATATTCATACTTTTGAAACAGTGTAAGACTCATATCTCGAACTGTTAAGCTAGTTCAATGCACTTCCTTATTAAATGCAAGAAAAATGGGGAGAATAATGAAATAAAATATTACTATCCATCAATTATAAGAAATTAGTAACGAAATTTTCTTAGTTTTAGCAATGAGTTTGGAAATATAAAAATCTAACATAATCACTAACAAAATAGAAAGGTATATATGTTGACAGTTAAAATATGTTAAAGCAATCAATTATAAAGTGAAAAATCAATGTCCGATCGATTTCCCTGTTAAAATTAAGAGAACTTGTTAAGGACAATAATACAGTCTATCTCATTTTAAGCGTAAAGCCTAATCAAAATAGCTAACTACATAACATAAAATGTTTAAAAATCAGTAGAATACTAAGTTGAAGAAAACGATTAAATATAACACAAATTAAGATAGGGTAAGCTGCTAAGAACATCTTACTGTTTTCATTTTCTTTATTTTAGAAATTGATTTGATATGTGAGTTTGATGAAATAATTTTAGTTGAGTATAAGAAATAGTTTGACGGATATCTTAAATATGAAAAGTGTCATTTGACGAAAATCTTATAGCGAGCAGTGCGAAAGTTAAGGAAAAGATTATTTGATAAGCCTAAAAGATTACCTTAAAGAATTTAAAGAATGTTTAAGCAAAATTACTCAGATAGAACGGAATCCAATGCATGGGGATTAAAAAAAAAAAAAAAATAATAATCTCAATAAACGATGAAGTATAAATATTAAGATAAAAATTATTTTGTTAAAACATGATTTATTATACCATCTGCACGAACTTCGTTAAGCTTTCAAGTGAGTACTAGAACTTAGGCTTATAATATTGACTTATAAAAAGCTTTTTATAAAGCCGAAACAAAATCATGGAGTATGACTTGTGTGTTCTGCCGGCTTTAACTATTATTATCCTTAATTAAATTAATCTTAATGTTCGGTGTTTGTGTTTGCTAAATCCCTCAACGGAACAAGCTTAATATAAATCTCAAATTTAACATACTGCAAAAATCTAAAAAAAAAAAAATTAAATTAAATTAAAACACACCCATAAGAAAAACATAATTTGATAGTTCATTATCAAAGTACACCAATTTAAAAAAATTTTCATTGGTTTACTAAAAAGTTAGACTAATTAGCTCTATAAAAGTAACAGAAATCAGTGCAATAATCAAAACAGATATGTGCAAATAAAGGTTAGAAACGTAAGTAGCGAACAAGTTGGTTGTGCGTTAGAAGGAGGGACAATCAATTAACATACCACCTGCATTTCATAGACGCTCGTGTACAGAATCGCATAAGGGAGCGTGTTTTAATATAATAATACAAGTAGGATCACTTTCCCCTATAACTTTTTCCCCCTCTAACACTTACTCTCTCTAATACTAACTCTCTCTTTCTCCCTCTAACACTTTCCTCCTCTTACAACTTCCCCCTATAATATTTCAAAATAAATCTGCAAGTCTCAATACTCTTGTTTAAAAACAATGTGTTGATCTTGCTGCTGCTGCTGTTAAAAAAATTCCCATCCCTTGCTTACATAACACTCACGAATGTTGTTGTTGTTGTTGGTGTTGCTTTTGATCATAACAATGCGGCCTACGAATGTACCGCCCTTTGACTAGCGTACTTCAAACAAGCACAATCTTGTCTCAATCCTTTTATCCTTTGATCACTGGTTTTCACAACCATAAACATTCATTGCTTATGTTTAGCTTGCAGGTGTGGAAGGCAACGCACGTCAAACAGGCGCACTCTCGACTCTCTCTCTTATCTACTTATTCGTAACTAAGAAACCTGCGCACAGTTGACTCTCTCTCTCTTATCTACTAGCTTGTAGCTAAGAAACCTTTGCACACTTGAATCTAGCACTTAAAAGTTTCATAGGCAATGTACTTTGCTCACTGATCCTCACGGACGGTGATACCTATAACACATTAGCCAACTAATGTACTTGACCTTTGACTAGCACACTTCAAGCATGCACTAACTTGTCTCTAAGTTTTCCTCCCTCTAACACTTTCCCTCTCTAAATCTTTCCCCTTCTTACACACAGTTTCTTTCTAACACTTTCCCCCTCTAACTCTTTCCTCCTCTAACAACTTCTCCCTCTAACACTTTCCCACTCTATCCTTTCCCCCTCTTACACCTTCTCCCTCTAACACTCCCCCTCTTACACCTTCTCCCTCTAACTCTTTATAATCTTAATCTACAAGAATCAATGCACTTGTTTAAAAACAATGTGTTGATCTTGCTGCTGCTGCGAAAGAAAATCCCCATTCTTGCACACATAACCCCCCACGAAGGTTATTGTTGTTGCTGTTGACAATAACAATGTACGTGTGCAGAGCAATGTATTTAAAACTGAAGCACACTTGACTCTAGCACTAATTGCTTAAATAGCTAAAACTGATCCTGTCATTATCACAACCATAAAGATCAATGTTTATGGCTTGCTTGTCAAACAGGTGCACACTTGACTCTAATACAAATTGGTTACATAGCCAAAACTGATCGTGTGAACACTGATCTTCACACACCAGATCCCTTGCTCACAAGCCTACATGAATGTAGTTGTTGTTGTTGTTGTTGACAAAAACAATGTATGTTGTGGCTTGCTTGCATGTGTTTAAGGCAACGCATTTAAAACACCAGCACACTTGACACCCGATCCTATGATCACTGATTCTCAGGGATGCTGTTGTTGATGTTGCTCTTGACAATAACAATGCATCTCGTGGCTTTCTTGCAGGGGGTAAAAGACAACGCACGTGCAAACAGATGTAGACTTAACACCAGTTTCTATGATCACTGATTCTCGCAACCATAACAATGCGGCCTAGGAATGTCATGCCTTTGTCCTAGTACCTAGTCTAATTAAAGCGGGGCACGATCATGGGAAAAAGGGTCATAAATTATAGTATTGTGGGGGGGAGGGGGGGGGGTTAATAAAAGTGTAAAAAAGGGTCATACATTATAGTATTGGGGGTAATAAAAGTGTCAGAAAAAAGGGATCATATTACTTAATGGGGTCATAAATTATGATTGGGGGGTAATTAAAGTGACAGCTACTTCCTGGGGTAGAACCGCCAGTTCCCTACTACTGTGGTCGGCTAGCACGATGGGCGTTAAAATTGCAAGCATTCAATTTTGATATTGAACATAGGAAAGGACGTAGTGGCGGATGCCCTATCTAGATCGTTTGAAGAAATAGCCTCACTTAATGTAGAAACACTTCCAGAAATAGACCTTAACTCAGATGCTTTTCTACCTGCTGAATACACACATTTAAAGACAAGGCTACAAGGAAGAAAAATTACCACACTTTCAAGTAATTGACAAGTATGTTTACTATCGGGTCAATACTACCTCGGACGCTGATGAAAATCATACCGATGGATAGAAATTAATGATTCCAAGTCAATTACGTGAGCAAGTTATCAGCGCAGCGCATAATCAGCCATCATCGGCACACGGTGGTGCAGCCAAATGCTTAGAGCGCATACGCAGAAACTTTTATTGGCCAAATATGGTTGTAGAAGTGCGGGATTATATTCGCAAGTGTGAGATTTGTAAAACTTGTAAATATCCAACGCGGATTCTCAAACCACCAATGGGAGCTCAAATACAAAGTGAGAGACCATTTCAAAGGCTATACATCGACTTTATCGGTCCCCTGCTTAGAACAAAACAGGGAAACATAGGCATTTGTATTCTGCTTGATAATTTTTCAAAATTTACATTCCTCAAGCCGGTAAAACGATTCACATCTAAAGTTTTAATCAGTTTCTTAAGCGAAATATTCCCTTGCTATGGAGTTCCTGAAACGTTAGTCAGTGATAATGGAACGCAGTTTAGGAGTCAAGATTTCGCAGCATTATTATCAAAATATGGTGTATCGCGCTGTTATACGGGTGCTTACTCACCACAAGCCAACGCTGCAGAACGTGTCAATCGATCCATAAACGCAGCACTAAGAGCGTACGCACAGAGCAAAAACATTGGGACAGCTATTTAAGCAGTATAAATTGCGCCTTACGAAATAGCATTCACCAATCAATTGGCAAATCTCCCTATTTAGTGCTATTTGGACAGAACATGATCACACATGGTAATGATTATCAAGTACTGAGGAACCTTAATATGTTAAATTAAGATTAGATCGAGTAGACGAATTTTCTAAAATAAGGTCAGATATAGAAAAATATACAGAGAAAGCCTACCAAAGTAATAAAAAATCATATGATTTACAAACCAGACCGCGTTCATTTAATGTTGGACAGGAAGTTATAAAACGTAAATTTGCACAAAGCAACGTAGCGGCTAATTTTAATGCTAAATTAGCACAAATAGGTGTTAAAGTAAGGGTAAAGAAAAAATTAGGAGCTTCATTATATTTGCTTGAAGACTTGAATGGAAAAGAATTAGGTACGTTTCATGCCAAGGACCTTTGGGAATGAAGGAATTAACACCCTTTTTCAGCCTTAATCATTAGTTATATAACTACTAGTAAGTGGCCCGCTTACTTCGCTGCGCGGATAGTTTATATAAATTTTAGCAATAGAAGATAGAAATAAATTAGAAAATATTTCAGAAAATATTAAAGCAAAGTATTTAATATTCTCTTTTCCACGCCACCATTGAGGTAGAGAATCAGGCGCGTAATTTTTTATTGTGGTTTCCCCAGCAGGCCTTATCCACTTATTGAATTGAATTTGCAATTATTAACAATTGTTAAGAGCTTCTTTATAAACGATATTGGTTGTTTTTCCTTCAGGTGCTAATACAAATAAACTTTTTGGTGAACTGACTCTTGAGCAGGCTACATAAAATTGGCCATGAGAAAAACAATCGTGTCTTAAGTCTAGTCCGGCTAATTTAAGAGTTTGTCCCTGTGATTTATTAATTGTTAAGGCAAAGCAAACAAACTTTTAAAGGAAATGGCAATCTTTTGATTTGAATTGGCAATTCAGAATCAAAAGGTATTAATGGAATTCTCGGTATAAAAACCGTTTCCCCTATACCATTGCCAGTAACGATAATTGCTTCGACAACATTCTTATGAAGGACTTTAACTTGCAATCTTCTACTATTGCACAGTTTTGGCGGTTTCAAGTTGCGCATCAACATTACAGGTGAACCAATCTTTAAAGTTAATTTATGTTGAGGCAGGCCAGCCGGATTTAATGAATTAAGAAACTCGACGGGGTAATGAATTGCATCTTCGATTTCAGTCACCGAATCAATAGAGTTATATGTCATTTCTTCACTTTGAAATGATTTTAATAAAAACTCGTTTATTTCCAATACATTGTCATATCTCGCAGTCAAAATAGCACGTTCTGAAAACCATTCGAGTGATTTTTTTTTAGAGATATTTGTAATATCCGGAAATATTCTTCAATACTTTTCACAACATGACATAAAGTTGATGGTAAAGTTTATTTATTTATTTATTTAATAGCTATTCCGTACTGAGTAAACTTAGTACAGATAGAGTTTAAGCAGCTCTGGCTACTTAGGCCTTTGGCTGCGAATTTTACAATATAAGTTTGGCTTTGAATTATACAATAGTAGTTAAGTATTAAACTATTAAGCATTATTTACAAAGTGATCTTAGGATATATTTATTAAGGAAAAAAACATTGAAAGAAATTCAGACTTTGTAGAATATGTTGGTCTGTTTAAGAAATTGCATTATTAAATTGCAGTTGTTTTCATTTAAATTTCTTAGAAGTGAAACAGGATTTAAATTCTTAAATATTTTGATTCTGTCCAGGGTAAGTGCAGGGCAGTTGATAAGTATGTGTTGGATACTAGTGGCTTTTGTTTCCTGGCACAATGTGCACTGGTTGGGAATATTTTTGTCCAGGTAGTGCTCGTGGGTCAGTTTGGTATGTCCAGTACGTAAACGAATTAGTTTAATTTGGTCCAGTCGTGAGAGTTTAAAATTTTTTAAAGATTCCAATGGGAAAACAGAAGGTTGAGTGAGTGCTTGGTACCAGTTTGACGTTAAGTTCCATAGCTCGCTCTGCGCAAGAATAAATTCCTTTTTTAAAAATTTGTCAATATTGATGGTAAAGTTATTTTGCCATCATGGGTTGGAAATAATCTATTTCCTATTTTAAAAAGTTTTTGCAAATTCACCAGCTATGCTATCACCCTTTAAGTGCACTCGCATATTCTTCGTTAATGCAATTTTCTGTATTTTGGGCCACAAAATTGAGGACTTTAAGCACGCTTTTATTTCATCTGCTCTTGTTCCTTTGGGGATCACTGGAAGAGTTTGTCGAAAATCACCAGATGTAATGTCCCCATATAAACAAAATAATAAATTCGTATTGATTAAGCGGGTCATAAAATCATTTAGCTTGAGTGTTGCATCAACAACATTTTGGTGTCTTTGTCACCAATTACGTTTTATTTTATACTCTTATTCTAAGAATCTTATTTCAGCTCAAAGGCTCATCGAAATCCTCATTTTCGTTATCGATCTATCGAGTAGCAGAACGATACCTCGCTACTCAAATTCCGATGGCGTTGCCAGATATTTGGACCGCTACAGTACTCCCCTTCCAGTGAAGTCGTCACGAATCTTGATTTAAAATTTGTACCCGCTTTTGCCTTTCATATGTCCTGAGCGGTCTAGGGTTCAAGTTTTCTGATTCCAAAATTTGGTCATCCTTTGCGAGAAAAACCGGTTTGAGGCGGTCAACAGACACTGCAGTTTCCTTTCCGTTTACTCGAAGAGTAAAAACTCTGTCGTTTTCGCGTTTGATAATTTCATAAGGGCCGGTGTAGGGAGATTCCAGAGGCTGCTTAACGGCGTCAGTGCGTATGAATACATGAGTGCAGCTATCAATTCCTTTCAACAGAAACATCTTTTGTTTGGTGTGATGTGCTGTTGCCGTTGGTCGAATTTTCTTCATGTGTTCTCGAAAAGTACTTAAGAAGGTTGTGGGGTGTACTGTTTCGTCCGAATCAGCGAAAAATTCGTTTGGTAGTCGAATTGGTGCTCCATATAACATCTCCGCTGCGGATGCTTTGATGTCTTACTTGAAACAAGTGCGAAGTCCAAGCAGCGCAGTTGGCAGTAGTTGTGGCCATGGCGTTTCGCTGTTACACATTAATGATGATTTAAGGGACCTGTGCCACCTTTCTATAAGACCGTTTGACTGTGGATGGAACGCCGTCGTGTGTATGTGCTTACTTCCAATCAGGTTTGCAAGCTGCTTGAACAATGCCGACTCAAATTGAGTGCCTTGATCTGTCGTAATCGTTTTGGGAGATCCGAATCGAGAAATCCATTGAGTCCAAAACGCCGTGGCTATTGTCTCAGCGGTAATGTTTGAGAGTGGTACCGCTTCTGGCCAACGCGAAAATCGATCTATCATCGTCAAACAATATCGAAAATTTTGCTGTAAGGGCATCACAATAATATCCAGGTGGACGTGATCAAATCTGCCGTGTGGAACATTGATCTTCTCTGGAGAAAGATGATTGTGTTTGTGGATCTTCGAGCGTTGGCATGGAAGGCAAGACCTGCACCATTGGAGAACATCTTTATTCATTGAGGGCCAAACAAACTTCTGTCGTACTTGACGCACTGTTGCTCGCCCACTGGGATGTGACAAGTTATGGATATGCGCAAAAACCTTGTTGCGCAGAGATTTCGGTATATACGGACGAACGGTTCCTGTAGATACATCGCAGTAAAGTGAGGTGTTATTATCGAATTGGACATTCTGCAGTTTTAAAGATTTTGAATCTTGCAGTAGTTGTGCCAGATCAGAATCCGAAGCTTGTTCTTCTTCAACTTGTGGTAAACTGATTGCTGTAGGCATTGTTATTGCGCACAACCTTGAGAAGGCGTCTGCGACTGTATTTTCAGACCCTTTTACGTGTAGAATTGTCGTGGAGAATTGGGAGATGAAACTTAAATGACGCATTTGTCGGGGAGATGCTTTTTCTGGTCGTTGTTGAAATGCATAAACAAGCGGCTTGTGGTCGGTTTTAATAATAAAAATGCGGCCGTCGACAAGATGTTTAAAGTATTTTATGGCCTCAAAAATAGCCAGTAACTCCCGATCGTACGTAGAAGAATTCTTCTCTGTAGTGCTCAACTTTTTGGAAAAAAATCCAAGTGGCCTCAAATCGTCGTCTACTCGCTGTTCTAATGCTGCTCCGATTGCGCAATCCGATGCGTCGCACACCAACTGGAGCTCAGATTTGGGAGTTGGAAAGGACAGGAGCGTAGCGTCTGCAACACTTTTTTTGCATGCCTCAAAAGCTAAAACGAGTTCTGGTGTCCACTCAATTTTGCGTTGATCATTTTTTTTTAACATCTTTTAGCAACTCAGAAAGCGGCGCTTGTATATGTGATGATCGAGCTATACATTTGCGATAATAGTTTATGACGCCCAAAAATCGACCCAGTTGGCTGATAGTGTCCGGACGAATATAGTTGTTAATTGCCTCTATGCGCTCGGATGGTGGTTTTATACCATGTTCGTTGACTGTGTAGCTGAGAAAATTTACTTGAGATTGCGCTAGCTGACATTTGCTCAGGTTGATACTTAGACCATGCTTCTGAAGAACTTTTAAAACAGATCGAAGGTGTTGCTCGTGTTCGGCGATGGAAGATGACATTATTAAAATATCGTCTATGTAGCAATATACAAAATCCATGCCACGGAATATGTTATCCATGAAACGCTGAAACGTTTGAGTTGCATTTTTCAAACCGAATGACATGTACTGAAATTCTATCAATCCGAACGGTGTGCAAACAGCTGTTTTACAGATGTCCTCTTCTGCCATGGGTATTTGGTAGTATGCTTTTACCAAATCCAGCGTTGAGAAAATGTTTTTCCCATGCAGCTGCTCAGTAAAGTCGTGGATATGAGCGATCGGATAGCGATCTGGTACAGTTATTGCATTCAGCTTCCGATAATCTCCGCATGCTCGCCAGCCGCCATCTTTCTTGGTCACCATGTGTAATGGGCTGGACCACGGACTTTTTGATGGACGACATATGCCTTGCTCGATCAGGAAGTTGATTTCTTTCTTGGCAGTGGCAAGTTTCTCACCCGATAGGCGTCGTGGTCGATCAGCGACTGGTGTTCCATGCGTTTCGATGTAGTGGCGTACATCGTGTTGCCTGGTAGCTTTGTTGGAGGGTTTTGTCACGTCGACAAATTCGTTAAGGAGTTCTCGAAACTTGAATATGCCTTGCACTGTGGAAACGGATATTTGTCTCGCCTGTGCCAGGCATCCGGTTGTTGAGAGACCAGTGGTCGAGTCGATTAGACGTCGATTTTTAAGGTCGATGAGAAGCTGAAATTCTGACAGCAAATCTGCCCCAATGATTGGAGAGCGTACGTCGGCTATGATGAAGGGCCAACTAAAATTTCGGCGAAGATCAAGGTTCAGCTGAATGACGTACTTTCCATAGGTGTGAATGATCGTCTGATTCGCCGCGTACAGTGTCAAATCGCTTCGGGTGGTTTTTTGCTTAACCAACGTGCGTGGTTTAACAGAAACCACAGATCCTGAGTCGACGAGGAAACGGATGTGGGATTTGCGGTCGGTGACGTGTAGGCGATGCTCCTGTGGGCCAGCTGATTGAGTTTTGGTCTCGCTGATTGTATTTTCGCTGCCGCATGCTAGCGTGACGTGCGACAGCTTTTTTAGTTTAACGAAGAAAAACGGGCACAAGGTGGGCGGCACTTTTGCGCACTCTCGCCAAATCTCTCGTGATAATAACAGAGCTTGTCCTGTTGTCCAGATGACTGTTGGCCAGAATTTCCAGTCGAGGTGGAACTTTGTGACGAGTTGTGTGAGCGCTCACGTGACTGGAGGCGTTTGACTTCCTTTTGCAACATGTCATATTTTTGCGAAAGTGAACGTAGACTGTCAGCTATATCCATCAATGGTGTAGCAGCTGAAGCGGCGCAGACAGTCGGGCTCACAGAAGGTGTTGGTGATGGATTTTCGTCGATGGCAAAAGTAGCGTTTGCGTCACTTGCTTCGAGCATTTTGTCTGCTATTTTAGCAAGCTTGTCCAAGTCAGTTTCCTCCCAGACTGTGAGCAGTGGTCGAATAGACGCTGGCATTTCGGCCAAAAAAAGAGTGAGAATAATTTTTTCACATCCGGTGTCCGGGGCTAGTCGACGCATGTTGGCCAAGATCTCTGATGGCTTAGTGCCTGTAGCACCTCCACCCTGTAGCAGTCGGCGTAGTTTTGAATCTGAAGATTCTCCGAATTTTTTTAGCAAGCGATCTTTTATTGCTAAATATTTGTTTTCGTTCGGTGGTCGAATTACCAAGTCTTCCACTGTCAATACAACATCCTCCTCCAAGTGAAGTGTCACTAGATCAAACTTGTCAGTGTCGTCAACAATCTGGTGCAAACGAAATGAGCGCTCTACTTGCGCAAACCACAGGTGAGGGTTGCTGTGTGCAAATTTGGGCAAGCGTACGGTGGTACGTGCGTTTGTACGCGGCGTCTCATCTCTGTTTGTGGGCTCGCTTGCCCGAAGTGACTCAAGTTGCAGCTGAAGATCACGGATTTGAGCATCTACGTCTGCATTGGAAACCGTCATGGTGTCGGGCGTCGTTGACGATTCTTCTTCTTCAACAAAAATGAGTCGTCTGCCTTTCAAGCTTCGCAGATCGTATGGCCGTGTACGCATAAAGTGCGTAGTTTCTTGATTGTGAAATGCACGTATGTGTGTGTGCGAAAATTTCACGGAATCAAAAGAAACTTTCACTAGGTCGAAGTTTAACACGTTTTAATCACGTCGGGGTCACCACTTTAGTGTCTTTGTCACCAATTACGTTTTATTTTATACTCTTATTCTAAGAATCTTATTTCAGCTCAAAGGCTCATCGAAATCCTCATTTTCGTTATCGATCTATCGAGTAGCAGAACGATACCTCGCTACTCAAATTCCGATGGCGTTGCCAGATATTTGGACCGCTACAACATAAAAGCTAAAGCGCCACCTATTGGTCAAAAGCGACTAAAAGATACGGCATCTCGGCTCTAATGTCAACGGCAATTCTTTTTGCTTTGTCATTTGATCGGAAATGCATTTTTTGGATTAAGGTTATACCGAGGTGTAATAACGCATTGCTCCTCTCAGCTCTGCCTTTTCGATTTTGGCAGCTGAAGGAAGCACTTGTCTTGTGCAGAAGAAAAATTGAAGTCTGATTTGTCTAAGTTACCCCAAACCATTTTTATACCCTTAACCCATAAAATGGGTAAATAAGGGTATAATGGTTTTGTGCAAAAGTATGTAACAGGCATAAGGAAGCATCTCCGACCCCATAAAGTATATATATTCTTGATCAGCATCAACAGCCGAGACGATATAGCCATGTCCGTCTGTCTGTCGGTCTGTCTGTCCGTCTGTCTGTCTGTCTGTCTGTATGAACGCGTGGATCTGAGAGACTACAAGAGCTAGAGACTTCAGATTTTGTATTTAAGTTCTCCTATGCCATGAGCAGAACAAGTTTGCTTCAAATTATCGATCACTATTCTGGTTTCCGATATACACATAATATCGATAACAAAAAAATATCGAATTTGGAAAATCTAAAAATGAGGGTTGAAGTAATGGGTAATAATAGAACTTTCCTGAAAATTTCGTCCAAATCGGTTGAGAAACACCGGAGATATCGATTTTATCCCTTGAAGAAAGTCAGTATACCAAAGTCTTACATAAATATAGTTTATTTATTGCAACTGGTTTCAGGGTATCTTCTAGTCGGGCTCTCCCGACTAGAGCCTTCTTACTTGTTGGGGTTAATTTTGTGAATTTTTGATTCATAATTTAATTCGACATCGAGCAGCAGCGGCGCATTTAAAGTGCATTTAATTGCCTTTTTAAGCCGCTAACATCGCTCTGACTGGAGCGCAGAAAAAATTTCATAATCACATATCGTGATTTTACCTGATTTTTTTTGGCAGCAGTAATATGACTCGCTGACTAAGCATCTAGATAACTCCAAGATAGTCTCTCTCGGCCCCCCGAACATCTGGGCAGAGATATTAAGAGCATGGCCAAGCACCGCTCAGTCCGAAATTTTAGCTCGCCCGATCGCAACGCCGTGGGAGGATCGAAAAATCAGAAAAATCGTTTAGAAAAAATGGTTAAAACAGTGCTAAAACAAATATAATTAGTTAAAAAGACAATTAAAGACATGCAAAAGTGCTAAAAAAAACCCCAAATCAAAGACAGTGAGAAAACAAAGAAAAAAATAAAACCAGAAGCAAAATTGCTTCTTAAGCCCAACAACAAAGTAATAGTTAAAAGATGAAAAGTTAAAATAAGTTAAGTGTTTAAGAATAAAAAAAATAAAAATAAAAAAAATAAAGAATAGGCAAATCTTTATATATAATGCTAAAAGCTCACGACACAGTTACACCGCAGCTGTAAAAATAAGAGGAATTAAAATCTATGTATATATATTTAATACACAGTGCAGTGGCTAAAAATGCAGAACAATTTTTATTGGCTGCAATAAAAAGTTAAAAGAAATTAAAGTTAAAACAACAACAATAAGCCCCAGCAGTCTGGATAGACAAATCATATGGCTTAGTTGTTGTTGTAAAATTGAAAGTGAAAGTGCAAAGAAAAACAAGTGGCAACGTTGCAGTCGGACGCAACCGACTGCGGTATACTCGATACCAGTATTAAAAATTTTGATGCCCATCCATGTGGGATGTCAATTGCTATCTTCATACCAAATTTGGTGACTCTAGCTCAAAGTTTGTATAAAGTGGGGAAAGGGGGGCTGGGGGCGGTATGGTTGGGCGTGGCATTCAAATTTTTGCTGCAGATCCTTGTGGAATGTCAAATGCTACCTTCATACCAAATTTGTTGACTCTAGCTCAAAGTTTGTATAAGGTGGGGAACTGGGGGCTTTGGGGCTGGGGGCGGTATGGTTGGGCGTGGCATCCAAATTTTTGCTGCAGATCTGTGTGGAATGTCATATGCTACCTACATACCAAATTTGGTGACTCTAGCTCAAAGTTTGTATAAAGTGGGGAAAGGTGGGCTGGGGGCGGTATGGTTGGGCGTGGCATCCAAATTTTTGCTGCAGATCCTTGTGGAATGTCAAATGCTACCTTCATACCAAATTTGGTTACTCTAGTTCGAAGCATGTAAAAGGTGGTGACAGGGGGGCTATGGGGCTTGGGGCGGTATGGGTGGGCGTGGCATTCAAATTTTTGCTGCCGATCCATGTGGGATGTCAATTGCTACCTTCATACCAAATTTGGTGACTCTAGCTCGAAGTTTGTATGAAGTGGGGAAAGGGGGGCTGGGGGCGGTATGGTTGGGCGTGGCATCCAAATTTTTGCTGCAGATCCTTGTGGAATGTCAAATGCTACCTTCATACCAAATTTGGTGACTCTAGCTCAAAGTTTGTATAAGGTGGGGAAAGGGGGGCGGAATGGATGGGCTAGGCTCCAAAACTTTGATGCAGATTGTTGGGGGTCGTTGCCAGCTATCTTCCTACCAAATTTGGTGGCTCTAGCTCCACTACTCTGGAATATACACGCATTCCCGTTTTTGACGAAGCGTTGGGGCAGATGGGGGTGGCTAGGGCGGTATTGGTGGGCATGGCATCCAAACTTTTGATGCAGTTTTTGGGGGGTCATCATCATCTATCTTGGCACCAAATTTGGTGACTCTAGCTAAAAAACTGTGGGAGATATAGGCTTTTCTGATTTCTAAATGCGGGGGCTGGGGGCGGGATGGGTGGGCGTGGCTCCAAAACTTTGATGCAGTTCTTTTGGGGTCGTTACCAGCTATCTTCCTACCAAATTTGGTGGCTCAAGCCTCACAACTCTGGAAGATACACGCATTCCCGTTTTTTACGAAGCGTTGGGGCATCTGGAGGCGGCTAGGGGCGGCTAGGGCGGTATTGGTGGGCGTGGCATCCAAACTTTTGGTGCAGTTTTTGGGGGGTCATCATCAGCTAAATTGGCACCAAATTTGGTGGCTCTAGCTCAAAACTTGTGGGAGATATAGGCTTTTTTGACTTTAAAATGCGGGGGGTCTGGGGGCGGAATGGGGAGGCGTGGCTCCAAAATTTTTGATGCAGTTTTTTGGGGGTTTAAAGTAGCTATCTTCTTACCAAATTTGGTAGTTCTAGCTGTAAGGGTGTGTGAAATATGAGGATCTATCGTTTTTGAGTTATCGAATTTATCGATTTGCCAGCCCCCCAGTAATCGTAGAACCCCAATCTTGACACTTTAATATACTATCCCATAGAAAAAGAGAATTGGAAAGTTTCAAGTCTCTAGCTTGAAGGGTGTGGAAAAAACTTGCACACATACGGACGGACAGACGGACAGACGGACAGACACAATGACGGACATTGCACAAAACCAATATACTCTTTACCTTCGGTATCGAGTATAAAGAGACAAAATAAAAGCTATTGCATAACCTACAATAGGCACAAATTACACGTGCAATATGCGGAGCTTTTAAGCTCACAAACAAGACTCTCTAAAAAAAAAAGGTGATCAACACCTAAGGCTCTTTTAAACGTCGTTCTCTTCAGAAAGATCTTTCGTCGATGGAACACGCATGTAAGTGATACGCTCTCTCTTTGCAATTTCCGGCAAAACCCACACTTAAGTGCGCAATTTTATTTTCAAGTAATTATAAATAAAAGAAAAGTTTATTTCAACTAAAAATAAAATAAAAAAGAATTGATATAAAATGTTTAAAAAAAATAAAAGTAACGTAATTTCCCATCAATAAAAAAAATGAAAGTTTAAAATAAAAAGAATATTTAACGTAGACAACCTGCCGTTATATACACGTATTCTTGTAGTTTTTTGGTAGAACACTTGCTATTACTTAAAATATATTATACACATTTATACATATATATTTTTATATATCTCTAACCATGAATATTATTTCCAGCAAGAGTAATTGTGTCGAGTGGTTAATCAAGTTTTTAGATAGTTGAAGCAAAATAGTGAATAAAGAGACTTACCCGTAATTAGAGGGTAACAAGTAGTAATGTTAGTTAACGCAAATAATTATTAAAACGATTTAATAATAATTAGTGACTTATTTTACATAGTTTTGAGTTGAAAGTTTTAATGAAATAAATTAAATGCAAAATATATTTTAGGAAACAAAATATTTGTTTTTGAAAAATAAAAATGGAAACAAAATATATTTTTTTTTAGCAAATAAAAGTTTAGAGTTAATAAAATGAAAACAGCTATTTATTGAAAAATAAAAGAAAAGCAAAATTTCAAGAAAAATAAAGTTTAAGAATAATAATGAATAAAAAAAAAAATTAAGATAGATTTTGTTAATTTTAAGTACTCAAATAAGAATTGAAAAATGAACGGAAGTAAAAACATTTAGAAATATTAAAAATGGAATTATTGGATATGGAAGTTTAAGTCTTATTATTTCTGATGAAATGGGAGCATAATTAAGTGATGATTATTTAATTACATAATGGGGTCCCCTCTAGCTTAACTACTATTCCGTGCTTCACTTTTCTCATTTTTTTATGTTTTCTTTTAGTTGTTTATTGAGAGAGTTCGCACTTCGGCCATGTGGTCTTCGGATGAGTACCGTCTCATCTCAGTTTTAGTTTCAGGAGGGACTCTATAATAAAACCTTGGTGTAGCCATCATTAGTCAGCAGCAAAAACCCCCCACATCTTCCGCTAGAGCTAGGAATCAATGGGTCCAGCTCCGCTGTCTGCTTAATGATCGACCAGTCTGACTTGGTGGTTGACAAATAAACCGACAAAAAAAAAAAAAAATTTCTGACGCTACTAGTTTTTGACGTTTCCGCTACGCTACAGATTTTTGGCACCCATCAACGTGGGGCATGTGCTAATTTAGTATTTATTTACGTGTAGTTAGTGCGTACCCCTGATGAATGGAAATTGTAGGACAAGCTAGAAAAAGTTTTGAGAGATCTACTGGACTTCGATCCATAATTATCGCATGCTGATAGGACTCGACCGTAGTTAAATTAATTCTTTAAATATTCCTGTTATTAATGGAATAGCTTAAAGCCAAATTACAGCGAAGTATTACATAAATGTTGGGGGACCTTAAATAAAATACTTTTGTTTTAGTTTCCTTAATACTTTGGAAAGTACTGGCTTACTACAAAATTCATTTATTAAAAAGCTCTTTGCCTTCGATTGAATTTTTATTCAAATTATGAAAGCATTTAATTAAAGTTGAGTAATATGTTTTTATACGTCTTGGAATTCGAGTTTTTGAACATTCGAAAACTTTCGACCGAGATTACAGGTAGATTTTTAGAATTCAGAATGTTAGCGACTTGAGTATATTTATAGAAATCTCATGATCAATTTTTTTTAAGTGTTCAGTTTTTGATATCAATCCTCATGGGTTAGTACTGGAATACAACATTAAATGCGAGTGTGTTTTGTTGTCCGTAGGAGTCCAAGCGGAAAAATAGAGAAAATAAGGTTCGCTCAAGAAAATTTTTTTATTAGTTACAATAGCCCATTCATAAATTAAAATGCACCGCTAATAGTAGAAAAGCGAGAATATATTTGTCATAATTTATGTCTCCCTGAAAAAGTCATCAGAAAAATTATTATTATAAAAACAAAGAATTTAATAAATTTTATAGCTATGCCGCTAGAACGTAGCTTTGAGTTAAACCAGGCTCAACAGGTAAATGCTGCAGCGAATGTCTGCATTATTTGCAGTGAAATTATGTCAAATACACAACCTTGTGCGATTACGTCATGTAATCACTTTTTCCACAAGAGTTATTTGGAAACTAGGATTCAAGCTCACAAAGAGTGTCCCAGCTGCTTAGTAGCAGTACGTTTAAATGATTGGAAGGTAGTTGTTGGTAACCATTCACCAAATTCTAAGAATGAGGCAACAAAGAGCGTTGTAGCAACAGGATCTCGTCCGTGTACTCGTTCTTTGACACTTCATTTAGAAGCCCTTAATCAACAAGCACCAGAATCAGCAGAAGCTCTTATTGCCCTTGGGGACCAATCGCACACATCCAACCCAGAAAACCCTCCTCCGCCCCGTACAAAGCTAGGAGCCAGGTCGCGCATTAATCAACTCCCAAACGCGCCAGCTAGAAGAGGTCGCCCACCAAGGTAACGAAGGCAGAATAATCCCCCGGTGGTAAATAGTATACCGATAGGTGATATTGAGTCAATCGTCCGTGAAACCGTCACTAGCGTTTTATCGTCCATGTCAGAATCTGGCAGTCTTGTAGTTCAACCCGGTCAAGTAGCCGGACAAGTTACTCCAATTACTCCACAGAGTTATAGGTCAGCAAATAATATGCATCCGCTTGGACCACATAAAATCGCTGATGTTCTAAAAAAGTGGGGTGTAAGGTTTGATGGAACGTTTGATGGATTGTCAGTAGAAGAGTTCCTTTACAGAGTTAAAATCTTAACAATTGAACATTACGACGGAGACTTAGAAATAATTAGTACAAATATACACCAGCTCTTAATTGGTAAAGCCAGTAGTTGGTTCTGGAGATTTCATAAAAGGGTCCAAACATTCAACTGGAAAGAATTCTGTACAGCATTTCGAGAACAGTATGGAGAGAGTAGATCGGCTACAGAATTACGTGAACAAATTCGCTCACGAAAACAAAAACAGGGAGAATCGTTCAATACGTTTTATGAAAGCGTCTGCAAGCTCATGGAAAGGCTATCAGTTTGTTTTGCAGAAGACGAATTAGTAGAGATAATACAAGGAAATTTGGTTATCGACATGAAAGAAAAGCTGTTGTTTGAGAACATATCGTCTATTTCCGAGTTGCGCCGCTTAGTACATAAGCGAGAACATTTTCTAAGCGAAGTAGGTAGAGCACGTCCGACACAAGCCAAGTCTAGTACGTATAGAGTTTGTGCCTTGGATGACGAGCAGCCCAACGAGACTCTCGAAGAGGAGGAAGAGAAAGAAATTTCAGCAATTAATCGTGTAACTCCATCGTTGTGCTGGAATTGTGAAGCTCCCGGCCACGTATGGGAAAATTGTTTGGCCGAGAGAAATATTTTTTGTTATGGATGCGGAGCGCCGCAGATTTATAAACCCAATTGCCAAAACTGCAAGCAAAAGGCGGAAAACCGGCAAGGTGGGGCATCCAAACAAGGAAGGGTGTTCCAGAAGTAGGAGAAAACTCTAGCATAGGTGTTGAAAAGATTACAATGTTAGAAAATAAGTTAGATCCAGAGCCGAAGCCTTATCAGGAGAGATTAAAAGATTATTATTTAGTGCGCGAACGAATTTTCGCTGGACTTGTAAAAAAAAGTCGTCGAAACACAATTCGGATGAGAAAATATTTTCGTTCGTTGAGAAAAAAAAAAACTCTGATAGTGTCAACAGTTTTTCAAAACAATCTCGACCGTCTTAGCTATGCTAGCGTATCATTCTTGAATTTCTCAGAGCTTGGTTTGCTAGACACTGGAGCCAATATAAGTTGTATCGGTAGTTCATTAGCGCTTACAGATTTTTCTGAATATCCCAACTTAAGGCAAATTGTATCGCAAGTTCGAACAGCTGATGCCAGGGAACACCAGGTCCGTGGAATACTCAGAGTGAAAATAAAATACCAGAAAAAAGAAAAACATATAGACCTTTACATTATCCCTTCAATAGCCCAGAGGTTAATAAAAGGCATAGATTTCTGGCGTGCTTTTGAGTTAGCGCCCGGAATTATTTGTTCCATTTTAACTGAAGATATAGAAATTGACCAAAATGAAGATCTATACCCATTAACAGATATTGAAAAAAATCAACTTGATGCTGTAATTGAACTGTTTCCGAATTTTCAAAAGCAAGGGTTAGGTCGCACGGCTCTAATCAAGCATGAGATTGACATCGGTGATAGTAAGCCTGTCAAACAGAGATACTATCCTGTGAGTCCTGCTGTAGAAAAGCTTATGTTTTCGGAAATTGACCGAATGCTCGATATAGGTGTGATCGAGCCATCACAAAGTGCTTGGAGTTCACCAATGCGTTTAGTAGTGAAGCCAAATAAAGTTCGTTTGTGATTAGATGCTCGAAAACTCAATGAAGTTACGAAGAAAGATGCGTATCCGTTGCAAAGCATCGATGGCATATTTGCTCGTCTCCCGAAGGCAAATTTAATTTCTAAATTAGACCTTAAAGATGCCTATTGGCAGATTGAGCTAACAGAAGAAGCGAAACCGTTGACTGCTTCTACCGTCCCAGGGCGAGCACTATATCAGTTTAGAGTCATGCCCTTTGGACTTTGCAATGCTCCCTCGACGATGTCCCGCCTCATGGATGATTTAATTCCGCCGGACTTACGTCATTGCGTTTTTGGTTACCTCGATGATCTATGCATCGTGTCCGAACAGTTTGCATCTCACTTAGCAGTTTTAGTTCGCATAGCAGAACAATTTAAAAAGGCTAATCTTACATTAAACGTTTCGAAAAGTCACTTTTGTGTTACTTAGGTGAATTATTAAGGTTATGTGATAGGAAGTGGTGGAGTAGCCACAGATCCGGATAAAATATCCTGTGTGCGCAACTGGCCTACAGCCAAGAACTTGAAACAAGTTAGAGGCTTCTTAGGAGTCTGTGGCTGGAATAGGCGATTTATAAAAGACTTTGCCGACATAACTTGTCCCATTACAGACGTTTTGAAACAAAGAAATGTTTTCAGTGGTCTCCGGAAGCTCAGGAGTCCATGGATAAACTGAAATCATTGCTCACTTCAGCTCCTGTTTTGCAAAACGCAGATTTTTCACGTAAATTCTTCCTACATTGCGATGCAAGCGACTATGGCGTTGGCGCAGTGCTTGTGTAACTATCCGATTTAGGAGAAGAAAGACCCTTGGCATTCATGTCAAAAAAATTATCCAAATCACAACGGAACTATAGTGTTACCGAACGCGAATGCCTTGCGATGATTTTAGCGATCGAGAAGTTTAGGTGCTATCTTGAATTGCAGCCTTTTGAAGTAGTGACAGATCATTCAAGTCTTCTCTGGCTAATGCAGCAGCAAAATGTACCTGGTAGATCGGCGAAAGCTCCGAAGGGTACATTACGCCCGCCCATGGGAGTGCAAAGCACATCAGATAGACCATTCCAGAAGTTTTATATCGATATATTAGGCCCCTATCCTCGAAGTAAACGTAGAAATATTGGACTTTTAATTGTATTAGACCATTTTCGTCGGTATCATTGGTTGTGCCCACTGAAAAAGTTCACAACTAATTTGATTATTGATTTCTTAGATCAAAATATATTTCATTGCTATGGAGTGCCAGAAACAATAGTTAGTGATAATGGTGCCCAGTTTAAAGCCAATGATTTTAAGGCTTCTTTAACTCAGTTTGGAATAAAGCATGTGTTCACAGCATTGTATTCGCCACAGAGTAATGCTGCTGAAAGAGTGAATCGCTCCTTGCTATCCGCTTTTCGTGCGTATATTTGCCGAGATCAAACTGATTGGGATTTACATCTGACTAAAATTTCTTGTGCGCTCAGATCATCTCTCCATCAGGCAATAAGTTGTTCACCATATAAAGCGTTGTTTGGCTTCAACATGATTTTGCATGGAGAAGATTATAAAGTTTTGAAACAATTATCTCTGCCAGAGGATTCAATTCCAATTGGCCGGCCTGATTATCTATCATTGTTGAGAAAAGACATCGAGACTAACAGTCGTAAGGCCTATGAGATGAATGCAAAACAATATAATTTGCGAGCGAAACCAGGTTCTTCAAGGAAGGACAAGAAGTCTTCAAATGGTATTTAATCTCAGCAACTTTAGTCAAAACTACAATAAAAAGTTAAGTCCCCAATTTTCAAAATGTAGAGTGAAAAAGAAAGTGGGAAATTCCTTTTATATTTTAGAAACTCTGCAGGGACGTGAACTAGGAACTTATCATGCCAAAGATATAAAATGCTAATTCCAGCTAACCTTCCCCCTAAAAGTTGTCAGAGTTATCTGTGGTTGTAATGTCCCCATATAAACAAAATAATAAATTTGTATTTATTAAGCGGGGTATAAAATCATTCAGCTTGAGTGTTGCATCAACAACATAAAAGCTAAAGCGCCACCTATTGGTCAAAAGCGACTAAAAGATACGGCATCTCGGCTCTAATGTCAACGGCAATTCTTTTTGCTTTGTCATTTGATCGGAAATGCATTTTTATACCCTTAACCCATAAAATGGGTAAATAAGGGTATAATGGTTTTGTGCAAAAGTATGTTTCTGGCAGAAGGAAGCATCTCCGACCCCATAAAGTATATATATTCTTGATCAGCATCAACAGCCGAGACGATATAGCCATGTCCGTCTGTCTGTCCGTCTGTCTGTCTGTATGAACGCGTGGATCTCAGAGACTACAAGAGCTAGAGACTTCTGATTTTGTATTTAAGTTCTCCTATACCATGCTCCAAATTATCGATAACTATTCTGGTTTCCGATATACACATAATATCGATAACAAAAATATCGAATGTGGAAAATGTAAAAATTAGGGTTGAAACGATAGAACTTTTCTGAAAAATTCGTCCAAATTGGTTAAGAAACACCGGAGATATCTAATTTTATCGCTTGAAGTTAAGTCAGTATACCAAAGTCAATTATCAATTTAATTTACATATTTATTGCAACTGGGTTCAGGGTATCTTCTTGTCGGGCTCTCCCGACTAGAGCCTTCTTACTTGTTATTTAAAAAAAAAAAAAATATTTTGTTTCCTAAAATATATTTTGCATTTAATTTATTTCATTAAAACTTTCAACTCAAAACTATGTAAAATAAGTCACTAATTATTATTAAATCGTTTTAATAATTATTTGCGTTAACTATTATTACTACTTGTTACCCTCTAATTATGGGTAAGTCTCTTTATTCACTATTTTGCTTCAACTAACTAAAAACTTGATTAACCACTCGACACAATTACATTGTATATAACGGCAGGTTGTCTACGTTAAATATTCTTTTTATTTTAAACTTTCATTTTTTCTTATTGATGGGAAATTACGTTACTTTTATTTTTTTTTAAAACATTTTAAATCAATTCTTTTTTTATTTAATTTTTTTATTGTTAATAATTATTTTATTTTTAGTTGAAATAAACTTTTCTTTTATTTATAATTTATTAAAAATAAAATTGCGCACTTAAGTGTGGGTTTTGCCGGAAATTGCAAAGAGAGAGCGTATCACTTACATGCGTGTTCCATCGACGAAAGATCTTCTGAAGAGAACGACGTTTAAAAGAGCCTTAGGTGTTGATCACCTTTTTGTTTTTTTTAGAGAGTCTTGTTTGTGAGCTTAAAAGCTCCGCATATTGCACGTGTAATTTGTGCCTATTGTAGGTTATGCAATAGCTTTTATTTTGTCTCTTTATTCTTTGCACTTTCACTTTCAATTTTACAACAACAATTAAGCCATATGATTTGTCTATCCAGACTGTTGGGGCTTATTGTTGTTGTTTTTACTTTAATTTCTTTTAACTTTTTATTGCAGCCAATAAAAATTGTTCTGCATTTTTAGCCACTGCACTGTGTATTCAATATATATACATTTTAACTCCTCTTTTTTTTACAGCTGCGGTGTAACTGTGTCGTGAGCTTTTAGCATTATATATAAAGATTTGCCTATTCTTTATTTTTTTTATTTTTATTTTTTTTATTCTTAAACACTTAACTTATTTTAACTTTTCATCTTTTAACTATTACTTTGTTGTTGGGCTTAAGAAGCAATTTTGCTTCTGGTTTTTTTTCTTTGTTTTCTCACTGTCTTTGATTTGGGTTTTTTTTTTTTTTAGCACTTTTGCATGTCTTTAATTGTCTTTTTAACTAATTATATTTGTTTTAGCACTGTTTTAACCATTTTTTTAAAACGATTTTTCTGATTTTCGATCCTCCCACGGCGTTGCGATCGGGCGAGCTAAAATTTCGGACTGAGCGGTGCTTGGCCATGCTCTTAATATCTCTGCCCAGATGTTCGGGGGGCCGAGAGAGACTATCTTGGAGTTATCTAGATGCTTAGCCAGCGAGTCATATTACTGCTGCCAAAAAAATCAGCTAAAATCACGATATGTGATTATGAAATTTTTTCTGCGCTCCAGTCAGAGCGATGTTAGCGGCTTAAGAAGTCAATTAAATGCACTTTAATTGCGCCGCTGCTGCTCGATGTCGAATTAAATTATGAATCAAAAATTCACAAAATTAACCCCAACAAGTAAGAAGGCTCTAGTCGGGAGAGCCCGACTAGAAGATACCATGAACCCAGTTGCAATAAATAAACTATATTTATGTAAAACTTTGGTATACTGACTTTGCTTCAAGGGATAAAATCGATATCTCCGGTGTTTCTTAACCGATTTGGATAAAAGTTCTATCGTTACCCATTATTTCAACCCTAATTTTTACATTTTCCAAATTCGATATTTTATTGTTATCGATATTATGTGTATATCGGAAACCAGAATAGTTATCGATAATTTGGAGCATGGTATAGGAGAACTTAAATACAAAATCAGAAGTCTCTAGCTCTTGTAGTCTCTGAGATCCACGCGTTCATACAGACAGACAGACAGACGGACAGACAGACAGACAGACAGACAGACGGACAGACGGACATGGCTATATCGTCTCGGCTTTTGATGCTGCTCAAGAATATATATACTTTATGGGGTCGGAGATGCTTCCTTCTGCCTGTTACATACTTTTGCACAAAACCATTATACCCTTATTTACCCATTTTATGGGTTAAGGGTATAAAAATGAATGTAAGGAAGAAATTAAAAACTTGCAATATGAGTTGCAAGCACTTAATATTGCGGAACATTAGCACAAAAAGATACTGAACATACAAAAAAATTAAATACATATTGTAAAGTCTTTGAATCTAAACTGCCGCCTTTTTACTTTAACATTTACATTTAAAGTGTATATCATTACACGTTTACTTTCAGAATGTGGGTTATCCTAAAGACAAAGATGCTATTATCTTTTGTTAGAACGACAATTACCTTTTCGTTAGCGTATGTACAGTATTTTTATACTCGATACCGAAGGTAAAGAGTGTATTGGGTTTGTGCAATGTCCGTCATGGTGTCCGTCCGTCTGTCCGTCTGTATGTGTCCATTTTTTTCCACACCCTTCAAGCTAGAGACTTCAAACTTTGCGATTCTCTTTTACTATGGGATAGTAAGATAAAGTGTCAAGATGGGGGTTCTACGATAACTTGGGGGCTGGCAAATCGATAAATTCGATAACTCAAAACCGATAAATCCACATATTTCGCACATCCTTACAGCTAAACTTACCAAATTTGGTAAAAAGATAGCTACTTTAAACCCCCAAAAAACTGCATCAAAAATTTTGGAGCCTCGCCTACCCATGCCGCCCCCAGCCCCCCCCCCCCCGCATTTAGAAATCAGAAATAGCTATATCTCCAACAGTTTTTTAGCTAGAGCCACCAAATTTGGTGCCAAGATAGGTGATGATGACCCCCCAAAAACTGCATCAAAAGTTTTGATGCCACGCCCACCAATACCGCCCTAGCCGCCCCCAGCTGCCCCAACGCTTCGTCAAAAACGAGAATGCGTGTATCTTCCAGAGTTGTGAAGCTAGAGCCACCAAATTTGGTGGGAAGATAGCTGGCAACGACCCCCAAAAGAACTGCATCAAAGTTTTGGAGCCATGCCTACCCATTTTGCCCCCTTTCCCCACCTTTTACAAACTTCGATCTAGAGTCACCAAATTTGGTATCAAGATAGCTATTGACATTCAACACAGATCTGCATCAAAACTTTGGATGTCACGCCCACCCATACCGCCCCGAGCCCCCCTATCCTCACTTTTTACAATTTTCGAGCAAGAGTCACAAAATTTGGTATGAAGATAGCAATTTACATTCGACAAAGATCTGCATGAAAAATTTGGATGCCACGCCCATTAGGGTGTCCCAAAAAAATGAAAGTGTTATTTTTTTGACGCATACCCTTTTATTTTGTTTAATTGGTCTCAAAACATCTAGGAATAAAGTTTCGTCTATTTAGAATAACGGCAACCCGTGCCGAGTTGCGCGGAAACATGGCGATACGTGTATACTACGCGCGCGCGAACTGTCGCATTGATTGCGTGTTATTACTTGTTTGTTTCATTAGTATAGAATAATTGGCTTTTTATCATACATATAAGTATGCATAGAGTTATGATCGCAACTAAACTGACTGGTGAAGCATGTGTATATGCACGAACACAAAACCCAAGAAGGAATGAGAAATGGCTCTACACAGTTCCGTTATATTTTGTCTCTATTCCCTTTTGAAATTTTCTATACATGTGTCAATATCAAATGTTACTTTTGCCTATATACATTTTAACAATTAGTTATCGCGTTGTTTTCGTGTAGTCAACATGTCAGTGGAGTTACGAAGTTCCAAAAAGGAGATATTTTTTAATAGGCGACATCAAATCACCGGTTCTAAACTTCCCTCTAACGGGCAAGTACTGGCAGTTTTGTTTTATAATATTCGTGAAGTGAATTTAAAAGTCAATGAAAGTGCAAATCTGAAAATTCGTGAGTGTATTATTTATTGGGAAAAGTCACGTATACCGACTAGATCAATACCTAACTGTGTTAAGAAACTAGTTAACTTATACCAAGTTTGGAGAGAATTGCAAAAAAATTCGAAAAAAAAAACACATGAAATGGCGACGACAGGAGTTTGTTTCAAACTTATACATCTTGTTTGACATCGCACATGCAGATGCTTTTCAACTGATTAAAATAAAATAAGATAAGATCTTCTTGCAGTGCCAAAGAGAACCAGGTCGGCCCGGTCATCTTCTGATTCTGAAATAATAGAATTAGAAGAAAATAGGCCCAGCGCAAGAGGAGCCTCCGCTCAGCCCGATAAAACTTCTATGCGGAAAAATATCTTTACTCCGAAGTTAGTTGCCGCATTAGACAGGTGTCAACTAAGTGTGAGGGATTCTGTCTTTATAATTGAAGTTTCTATTGAGGCTCTGGGGCCCAATACGGATGAATTTCCTATAAGCAAGTCCTCCATCCATAGAATTCGTACGGAAATGCGAAAAGAACGGGCTGAAGCAATAAAAGTTAATTTTCAAAACAGGGTCCCGGACACGGTAACTGTCCACTGTCTTGCAGCGCCAAAGAAAACCAGGTCGGCCTGGTCACTTAGCCGGAGTGGACAAAAAACTAACAGATAAAGAGGAAAAGACGCACCTTAGAATCATCGAGGAGGAAAAGCGACGTGCTAAATATTTTTCATCCTTAGCACCATCTACATCATCTTGCGAACCACGACAAGAAAACTCATCTTCTGATTCTGAAATAATAGAATTAGAAGAAAATAGGCCCAGCGCAAGAGGAGCCTCCGCTCAGCCCGATAAAAATTCTATGCGGAAAAATATCTTTACTCCGAAGTTAGTTGCCGCGTTAGACAGGTGTCAACTAAGTGTGAGGGATTCTGTCTTTATAATTGAAGCTTCTATTGAGGCTCTGGGGCCCAATACGGATGAATTCCCTATAAGCAAGTCCTCCATTCATAGAATTCGTACGGAAATGCGAAAAGAACGGGCTGAAGCAATAAAAGTTAATTTTCAAAACAGGGTCCCGGACACGGTAACTGTCCACTGGGACGGAAAGCTGTTGCCAGCTATAGATTCACGTAAAAGTAAAGAAGAACGCCTACCTGTAGTTATTACATACGATAATAACGAACAAATTATTGCTGTTCCTAAATTGGACAGCTCGACAGGAAAGGAACAGGCAGACGCAGTTTGGGATGCTGTTACGAACTGGAATCTTGAAGACAAAGTGCAGATTCTCTGTTGTGATACTACTGCTTCTAATACAGGCCGTATAAATGGAGCATGTGTGCTTCTCGGACAAAAACTGTGTAGAGAATTGCTTATTTTTGCTTGCCGTCATCACGTTCACGAACTAGTACTGAAAGGCGTGTTTGAAGCGAAAATCAGTCAAGTAACTACAAGCTCAGACATCCCATTGTTAAAAAAATTCCGAGAAAACTGGAAAAATATCGATCCCAAGGAAATACAAAGCTGTACAGAAAAGCTATCTTGTTTCAATCTTTCGGAAGTTGGCAAACTGATAGAATTCTACAGAACTGAGTTAAGCAAAGAAATTGTTAGAGATGACTATCGCGAATTAATTGAGCTTCTAATTATATTTCTTGTCGGGGATTCGGAGAATAAATTTAAGATACGGCCTCCAGGTGCTATGCACCAGGCTCGATGGATGGCGAGAGCCATTTATTCATTAAAAATATCGTTACTTATCTCTCAATTCAGGATTTCAAACAAGGATAAGACAGCTCTGTTGGACGTATGTTTGTTCATCGTGACATCCTACGTAAATGATGATGATGTCGATCAAGAAACCAAAGTAAAAATTATTGCTAACTTAACTAAAGAAGCCTCAACAGCCCACAATAAACGTTACATTGCATCCAAAGAAGAAATCTGTGGCCCACTTTTTGATACGTTAAATAAGCTTTGATTTTGTTATTTTACTAAGTTTGCTATAGGTATACTTGATAACTAATCTATCTGTTTTAATTTCAGAGAAAAACATTGATGACTTCGTCTCTGTCAAAAGCAAGTTCCTGTTTAATCGACTCCAAGTTGACGACAGTTTTCTGAACAAGTGCCCCTCTTCGTGGTCAAATGATGATTCGTTTCAAAAGGCTAAAAGGAAGCTGCTAGGACTGAAAGCAGTTAATGATACGGCAGAAAGAGCTGTTAAGTAAATGCAAGAATTCCATGGTTTGATCACTGTTCAAGAGGAGCAAAAACAATTTTTATTACGTTGCGTACAAGAACACAGACAGGTATATCCCGACTGTAAAAAGCAAACATTGAAAAGAAAATTTGTTAATTGATGTCTCTTTTATAATAAATACTAGTAAGTTTCCCGCTTACTTCGCTGCGCGGATAGTTTATATAAATTTTAGCAATAGAAGATATATACAAAATAAATGAATTAGAAAATATTTAACCACAAATTAAAACAAAGTATTTAATATTCTCTTTTCCACGCCACCATTGAGGTAGGGAATCAGGGGCGTCACTTTTTACTGTGGTTTCCCCAGTAGGCCTTATCCACTTATTGAATTTAATTTGCAATTATTAACAACTTTTAAGAGCTTCTTTATAAACGACATTGGTTGCTTTTCCGTCAGGTGCTAATACAAATAAACTTTTTGGTGAACTGACTCTTGAGCAGGCTACATAAAATTGGCCATGAGAAAAACAATCGTGTCTTAAGTCTGGTCCGGCTAATTTAAGAGTTTGTCCCTGTGATTTATTAATTGTTAAGGCAAAGCAAACTTTTAAAGGAAATTTCAATCTTTTAAATTGAAATGGCAATTCAGAATCAAAATGTATTAATGGAATTCTCGGTATAAAAACCGTTGCGAATCAACATTACAGGTGAACCAATCTTTAAAGTTAATTTATGTTGAGGCAGGCCAGCCGGATTTAATGAATTAAGAAGCTCGACGAGGTAATGAATTGCATCTTCGATTTCAGTCACAGAATCAATACAGTTATATGTCATTTCTTCACTTTGAAATGATTTTAATAAAAACTCGTTTATTTCCAATACATTGTCATATCTCGCAGTCAAAATAGCACGTTCTGAAAACCATTCGAGTGATTTTTTTATAGAGATATTTGTAATATCCGGAAATATTCTTCAATACTTTTCACAACATGACAAAAAGTTGATGGTAAGTTATTTTGCCATCATGCGTTGGAAATAATCCATTTCCTATTTTAAAAAGTTTTTTGCAAATTCACCAGCTATGCTATCACCCTTTAAGTGCACTCGCATATTCTTCGTTAATGCAATTTTCTGTATTTTGGGCCACAAAATTGAGGACTTTAAGCACGCTTTTATTTCATCTGCGCTTGTTCCTTTGGGGATCACTGGAAGAGTTTGTCGAAAATCACCAGATGTAATGTCCCCATATAAACAAAATAATAAATTCGTATTTATTAAGCGGGTCATAAAATCATTTAGCTTGAGTGTTGCATCAACAACATAAAAGCTAAAGCGCCACCTATTGGTCAAAAGCGACTAATAGATACGGCATCTCGGCTCTAATGTCAACGGCAATTCTTTTTGCTTTGTCATTTGATCGGAAATGCATTTTTATACTGATACCGAAGGTAAAGAGTATATAAGGTTTGTACAATGTCCGTCATGGTGTCCGTCCGTCCGTCCGTCCGTCCGTCCGTCTGCATGTTCGCAACTTTTTTCCACACCCTTCAAGCTAGAGACTTGAAACTTTCCAATTCTCTTTATCTATGGGATAGTAAATTAAAGTGTCAAAATGGGGGGCTGGAAAATCGATAAATTCGATAACTCAAAACCGATAGATCCACATATTTCGCACATCCTTACAGCTATAACTACCAAATTTGGAGGGAAGATAGCTTATAGCAACCCCAAAAAAACTGCATTAAAAATTTTGGAGCCACGCCCACCCATTCCGCCCCAGCCCCCCCGCAGTTTAAAGTAAAAAAAGCCTATATCTCCCACAGTTTTTAAGCTAGAGCCACCAAATTTGGTGCCAATTTAGCTGATGATGACCCCCCAAAAACTGCACCAAAAGTTTGGATGCCACGCCTACCGATACTGCCCTAGCCGCCCCAATCCAACCCAACGCTTCGTCAAAAACGGGAAATCGTGTATCTTCCAGAGTTGTGGAGCTAGAGCCACCAAATTTGGTAGGAAGATACCTGGTAACGACCCCCAAAAAACTGCATCAAAGTTTTGGAGCCACGCCCACCCATTCCGCCCCCAGCCTCCCGCAGTTTAAAGTAAAAAAAGCCTATAACTCCCACAGTTTTTGAGCTAGAGCCACCAAATTTGGTGCCAAGATAGGTGATGATGACCCCCGAAAACTGCATCAAAAGTTTGGATGCCACGCCTACCGATACTGCCCTAGCCGCCCCCATCCACCCCAACGCTTCGTCAAAAACGGGAATGCGTGTATCTTCCAGAGTTGTGAAGCTAGAGCCACCAAATTTGGCAGGAAGATAGCTTGCAACGACCCCCAAGAAACTGCATCAAAGTTTTGGAGCCACGCGCACCCCTTCCACCCCTTTACTCCACTTTTTGCAAACTTTGAGCTAGTGTCACCAAATTTGGAAGGAAGGTAGCAATTGACATACCACATAGATCTGCAGCAAAACTTTGGATGCCACGCCCACCCATACCGCCCCCAGCCCCCCTTTCCCCACTTTTTACAAACTTCGAGCTAGAGTCACCAAATTTGGAAGGAAGATAGCAATTGACATTTCACAAAGATCTGCAACAAAAATTTGGATGCCACGCCCACCCATACCGCTCCCAGCCCCCCTTTCCCCACCTCTTATAAACTTCGAGCTAGAGTCACCAAATTTGGTATGAAGATAGCAATTGACATTTCGCAAAGATCTGCAGTAAAAATGCAGATGCCACACCCACCCATACCGCCCCCAGCCCCCCTTTCAGCAGCCCCCCTTTCAACAGCTCTTACAAACTTTCAGCTAGAGTCACCCAATTTGGAAGGAAGATAGTTGATGGCATCCCAATCTGCATCGGAGAATCTTTAAGGCAGCGTACACCCCTGCCCCATCCGTAACCCTTTGCAATCAGGCCTCTTTTTACCTGTTTTAATACTGGTATCGAGTATGCCGCAGTCGGTTGCGTCCGACTGCAACGTTTCCACTTGTTTGGATTAAGGTTATACCGAGGTGTAATAACGCATTGCTCCTCTCAGCTCTGCCTTTTCGATTTTGGCAGCTGAAGGAAGCACTTGTCTTGTGCAGAAGAAAAATTGAAGTCTGATTTGTCGAAGTTACCCCAAACCATTTTTATACCCTTAACCCATAAACTGGGTAATTAAGGGTATAATGGTTTTGTGCAAAAGTATGTAACAGGCAGAAGGAAGCATATCCGACCCCATAAAGAATATATATTCTTGATCAGCATTAACAGCCGAGACGATATAGCTATGTCCGTCTGTCCGTCTGTCTGTCCGTCTGTCCGTCTGTCCGTCTGTCTGTCTGTATGAACGCTTGGATCTCAAAGACTACAAGAGCTAGAGACTTCTGATTTTGTATTAAAGTTCTCCTATACCATGAGCAGAACAAGTTTGCTTCTAATTATCGATAACTATTCTGGTTTTTGATATACACATAATATCGATAACAATAAAATATCGAATTTGGAAAATCTAAAAATGAGGGTTGAAGTAATGGATAATGATAGAACTTTTCTGAAACTTTCGTCCAAATCGGTTGAGAAACACCGGAGATATTGAACTTAATCGATGGAAGCTTAGCCAGTATACCAAAGTCTTATATAAATTAAATATATTTATTGCAACTGGGTTCAGGGTATCTTCTAGTCGGGATCTCCCGACTAGAACCTTCTTACTTGTTGGGGTTAATTTTGTGAATTTTTGATTCATAATTTAATTCGACATCGAGCAGCAGCGGCGCATTTAAAGTGCATTTAATTGCCTTCTTAAGCCGCTAACATCGCTCTGACTGGAGCGCAGAAAAAATTTCATAATCACATATCGTGATTTTAGCTGATTTTTTTTGGCAGCAGTAATATTACTCGCTGGCTAAGCATCTAGATAACTCCAAGATAGTCTCTCTCGGCTCCCCGAACATCTGGGCAGAGATATTAAGAGCATGGCCAAGCACCGCTCAGTCCGAAATTTTAGCTCGCCCGATCGCAACGCCGTGGGAGGATCGAAAAATCAGAAAAATCGTTTTAAAAAAATGGTTAAAACAGTGCTAAAACAAATATAATTAGTTAAAAAGACAATTAAAGACATGCAAAAGTGCTAAAAAAAAAAACCCCAAATCAAAGACAGTTAGAAAACAAAGAAGAAAAAAACCAGAAGCAAAATTGCTTCTTAAGCCCAACAACAAAGTAATAGTTAAAAGATGAAAAGTTAAAATAAGTTAAGTGTTTAAGAATAAAAAAAATAAAAATAAAAAAAATAAAGAATAGGCAAATCTTTATATATAATGCTTAAAGCTGACGACACAATTACACCGCAGCTGTAAAAAAAAGAGGAGTTAAAATGTATGTATATATATTTAATACACAGTGCAGTGGCTAAAAATGCAGAACAATTTTTATTGGCTGCAATAAAAAGTTAAAAGAAATTAAAGTAAAAACAACAACAATAAGCCCCAACAGTCTGGATAGACAAATCATATGGCTTAATTGTTGTTGTAAAATTGAAAGTGAAAGTGCAAAGAAAAAAGAGACAAAATATAAGCTATTGCACAACCTACAATAGGCACAAATTACACGTGCAATATGCGGAGCTTTTAAGCTCACAAACGACTCTCTAAAAAAAAAAAAGGTGATCAACACCTAAGGCTCTTTTAAACGTCGTTCTCTTCAGAAAGATCTTTCGTCGATGGAACACGCATGTAAGTGATACGCTCTCTCTTTGCAATTTCCGGCAAAACCCACACTTAAGTGCGCAATTTTATTTTTAAGTAATTATAAATAAAAGAAAAGTTTATTTCAACTAAAAATAAAATAATTATTAACAATAAAAAAAAATAAAATAAAAAAGAATTGATATAAAATGTTTAAAAAAAATAAAAGTAACGTAATTTCCCATCAATAAAAAAAAATGAAAGTTTAAAATAAAAAGAATATTTAACGTAGACAACCTGCCGTTATATACACGTATTCTTGTAGTTTTTTGGTAGAACACTTGCTATTACTTGTATTAAAATATATTATACACATTTATACATATATATTTTTATATATCTCTAACCATGAATATTATTTCCAGCAAGTGTAATTGTGTCGAGTGGTTAATCAAGTTTTTAGATAGTTGAAGCAAAATAGTGAATAAAGAGACTTACCCGTAATTAGAGGGTAACAAGTAGTAACGTTAGTTAACGCAAATAATTATTAAAACGATTTAATAATAATTAGTGACTTATTTTACATAGTATTGAGTTGAAAGTTTTAATGAAATAAATTAAATGCAAAATATATTTTAGGAAACAAAATATTTGTTTTTGAAAAATAAAAATGGAAACAAAATATATTTTTTTTTAGCAAATAAAAGTTTAGAGTTAATAAAATGAAAACAGCTATTTATTGAAAAATAAAAGATATGCAAAATTTCAAGAAAAATAAAGTTTAAGAATAATAATGAATAAAAAAAAAAATTAAGATAGATTTTGTTAATTTTAAGTACTCAAATAAGAATTGAAAAATGAACGGAAGTAAAAACATTTAGAAATATTAAAAATGGAATTATTGGATATGGAAGTTTAAGTCTTATTATTTCTGATGATATGGGAGCATAATTAAGTGATGATTATTTAATTACATAATGGGGTCCCCTCTAGCTTAACTACTATTCCGTGCTTCACTTTTCTCATTTTTTTATGTTTTCTTTTAGTTGTTTATTGAGAGAGTTCGCACTTTGGCCATGTGGTCTTCGGATGAGTACCGTCTCATCTCAGTTTCAGGAGGGACTCTATAATAAAACCTTGGTGTAGCCATCATTAGTCAGCAGAAAAACCCCCCCCACATCTCCCGCTAGAGCTAGGAATCAATGGGTCCCGCTCCGCTGTCTGCTTAATGATCGACCAGTCTGACTTGGTGGTTGACAAATAAACCGACAAAAAAAAAAAAACCTATAATTGTCGACCCCGGGCGAAAGAAAATTTTCTGACGCTACAAGCTTTTGAAGTTTCCCCTACGGTACAGATTTTTGGCGCCCATCAACGTGGGGCATGTGCTAATTTAGTATTTATTTACGTGTAGTTAGTGCGTACCCCTGATGAATGGAAATTGTAGGACAAGCTAGAAAAAGTTTTGAGAGATCTACTGGACTTCGATCCATAATTATCGCATGCTGATAGGACTCGACCGTAGTTAAATTAATTCTTTAAATATTCCTGTTATTAATGGAATAGCTTAAAGCCAAATTACAGCGAAGTATTACATAAATGTTGGGGGACCTTAAATAAAATACTTTTGTTTTAGTTTCCTTAATACTTTGGAAAGTACTGGCTTACTACAAAATTCATTTATTAAAAAGCTCTTTGCCTTCGATTGAATTTTTATTCAAATTATGAAAGCATTTAATTAAAGTTGAGTAATATGTTTTTATACGTCTTGGAATTCGAGTTTTTGAACATTCGAAAACTTTCGACCGAGATTACAGGTAGATTTTTAGAATTCAGAATGTTAGCGACTTGAGTATATTTATAGAAATCTCATGATCAATTTTTTTTAAGTGTTCAGTTTTTGATATCAATCCTCATGGGTTAGTACTGGAATACAACATTAAATGCGAGTGTGTTTTGTTGTCCGTTTTTTTATTAGTTACAATAGCCCATTCATAAATTAAAATGCACCGCTAATAGTAGAAAAGCGAGAATATATTTGTCATAATTTATGTCTCCCTGAAAAAGTCATCAGAAAAATTATTATTATAAAAAAAAAAGAATTTAATAAATTTTATAGCTATGCCGCTAGAACGTAGCTTTGAGTTAAACCAGGCTCAACAGGTAAATGCTGCAGCGAATGTCTGCATTATTTGCAGTGAAATTATGTCAAATACACAACCTTGTGCGATTACGTCATGTAATCACGTTTTCCACAAGAGTTATTTGGAAACTAGGATTCAAGCTCACAAAGAGTGTCCCAGCTGCTTAGTAGCAGTACGTTTAAATGATTGGAAGGTAGTTGTTGGTAACCATTCACCAAATTCTAAGAATGAGGCATCAAAGAGCGTTGTAGCAACATGATCTCGTCCGTGTACTCGTTCTTTGACACTTCATTTAGTAGCCCTTAATCAACAAGCACCAGAATCAGCAGAAGCTCTTATTGCCCTTGGGGACCAATCGCACACATCTAACTCAGAAAACCCTCCTCCGCCCCGTAGTACCCCTACATAGCTAGGAACCAGGTCGCGCATTAATCAACTCCCAAACGCGCCAGCTAGAAGAGGTCGCCCACCAAGGCAACGAAGGCAGAATAATCCCCCGGTGGTAAATAGTATACCGATAGGTGATATTGAGTCAATCGTCCGTGAAACCGTCACTAGCGTTTTATCGTCCATGTCAGAATCTGGCAGTCTTGTAGTTCAATCCGGTCAAGTAGCCGGACAAGTTACTCCAATTACTCCACAGAGTAATAGGTCAGCAAATAATATGCATCCGCTTGGACCACATAAAATCGCTGATGTTCTAAAAAAGTGGGGTGTAAGGTTTGATGGAACGTTTGATGGATTGTCAGTAGAAGAGTTCCTTTACAGAGTTAAAATCTTAACAATTGAACATTTCGACGGAGACTTAGAAATAATTAGTAGAAATATACACCAGCTCTTAATTGGTAAAGCCAGTAGTTGGTTCTGGAGATTTCATAAAAGGGTCCAAACATTCAACTGGAAAGAATTATGTACAGCATTTCGAGAACAGTATGGAGAGAGTAGATCGGCTACAGAATTACGTGAACAAATTCGCTCACGAAAACAAAAACAGGGAGAATCGTTCAATACGTTTTATGAAAGCGTCTGCAAGCTCATGGAAAGGCTATCAGTTTGTTTTGCAGAAGACGAATTAGTAGAGATAATACAAGGAAATTTGGTTATCGACATGAAAGAAAAGCTGTTGTTTGAGAACATATCGTCTATTTCCGAGTTGCGCCGCTTAGTACATAAGCGAGAACATTTTCTAAGCGAAGTAGGTAGAGCACGTCCGACACAAGCCAAGTCTAGTACGTATAGAGTTTGTGCCTTGGATGACGAGCAGCCCAACGAGACTCTCGAAGAGGAGGAAGAGAAGGAAATTTCAGCAATTAATCGTGTAACTCCATTGTTGTGCTGGAATTGTGAAGCTCCCGGCCACGTATGGGAAAATTGTTTGGCCGAGAGAAATATTTTTTGTTATGGATGCGGAGCGCCGCAGATATATAAACCCAATTGCCAAAACTGCAAGCAAAAGGCGGAAAACCGGCAAGGTGGGGCATCCAAACAAGGAAGGGTGTTCCAGAAGTAGGAGAAAACTCTAGCATAGGTGTTGAAAAGATTACAATGTTAGAAAATAAGTTAGATCTAGAGCCGAAGCTGAAGTTAAATTACATTTTAAGCCTTATCAGGAGAGATTAAAAGATTATTATTTAGTGCGCGAACGAATTTTCGCTGGACTTGTAAAAAAAAGTCGTCGAAACACAATTCGGATGCGAAAATATTTTCGTTCGTTGAGAAAAAAGAAAACTATGATAGTGTCAACAGTTTTTCAAAACAATGTCAACCGTCTTAGCTATGCTAGCGTATCATTCTTGAATTTCTCAGAACTTGGTTTGCTAGACACTGGAGCCAATATAAGTTGTATCGGTAGTTCATTAGCGCTTACAGATTTTTCTGAATATCCCAACTTTAGGCAAATTGTATCGCAAGTTCGAACAGCTGATGCCAGGGAACACCAGGTCCGTGGAATACTCAGAGTGAAAATAAAATACCAGAAAGAAGAAAAACATATAGACCTTTACATTATCCCTTCAATAGCTCAGAGGTTAATAAAAGGCATAGATTTCTGGCGTGCTTTTGAGTTAGCGCCCGGAATTATTTGTTCCATTTTAACTGAAGATATAGAAGTCGACCAAAATGAAGATCTATACCCATTAACAGATATTGAAAAAAATCAACTTGATGCTGTAATTGAACTGTTTCCGAATTTTCAAAAGCAAGGGTTAGGTCGCACGGCTCTAATCAAGCATGAGATTGACATCGGTGATAGTAAGCCTGTCAAACAGAGATACTATCCTGTGAGTCCTGCTGTAGAAAAGCTTATGTTTTCGGAAATTGACCGAATGCTCGATCTAGGTGTGATCAAGCCATCACAAAGTGCTTGGAGTTCTCCAATGCGTTTAGTAGTGAAGCCAAATAAAGTTCGTTTGTGATTAGATGCTCGAAAACTCAATGAAGTTACGAAGAAAGATGCGTATCCGTTGCAAAGCATCGATGGCATATTTGCTCGTCTCCCGAAGGCAAATTTAATTTCTAAATTAGACCTTAAAGATGCCTATTGGCAGATTGAGCTAACAGAAGAAGCGAAACCGTTGACTGCTTTTACCGTCCCAGGGCGAGCACTATATCAGTTTAGAGTCATGCCCTTTGGACTTTGCAATGCTCCCTCGACGATGTCCCGCCTCATGGATGATTTAATTCCGCCGGACTTACGTCATTGCGTTTTTGGTTACCTCGATGATCTATGCATCGTGTCCGAACAGGTTGCATCTCACTTAGCAGTTTTAGTTCGCATAGCAGAACAATTTAAAAAGGCTAATCTTACATTAAACGTTTCGAAAAGTCACTTTTGTGTTACTTAGGTGAATTATTAAGGTTATGTGATAGGAAGTGGTGGAGTAGCCACAGACCCGGATAAAATATCCTGTGTGCGCAACTGGCCTACAGCCAAGAACTTGAAACAAGTTAGAGGCTTCTTAGGAGTCTGTGGCTGGAATAGGCGATTTATAAAAGACTTTGCCGACATAACTTGTCCCATTACAGACGTTTTGAAACAAAGAAATGTTTTCAGTGGTCTCCGGAAGCTCAGGAGTCCATGGATAAACTGAAATCATTGCTCACTTCAGCTCCTGTTTTGCAAAACGCAGATTTTTCACGTAAATTCTTCCTACATTGCGATGCAAGCGACTATGGCGTTGGCGCAGTGCTTGTGTAACTATCCGACTTAGGAGAAGAAAGACCCTTGGCATTCATGTCAAAAAAATTATCCAAATCACAACGGAACTATAGTGTTACCGAACGCGAATGCCTTGAGGTGATTTTAGCGATCGAGAAGTTTAGGTGCTATCTTGAATTGCAGCCTTTTGAAGTAGTGACAGATCATTCAAGTCTTCTCTAGCTAATGCAGCAGCAAAATGTACCTGGTAGATCGGCACGTTGGATATTGCGATTACAAGCTTTCAAGTTCACGATTTCTCACCGCAAAGGTAAATATCATATTGTCCCGGATGCTTTATCAAGAATTTTTGAACATGAGATTGATAGTGTCGATTTGATAGGTCCAGAAATTGATTTAGGGCCATCAGCATTCCTTGACGCTGATTACATTCAACTCAAAGAATTCATTGATGCAAATAAAGAAAAATTCCCTGACCTGCAAACAGCAGACCGATATGTTTACATACGCACCGAACATCCCTCTGGAAATGCAGTCCAAGATTCAAATTGTTGGAAGCTGTGGGTGCCTGAGGCATTACGCGAAACTGCGATTCGCCAAGCACATGATAGTGTGGTATCCGCGCACGGTGGAATGCAGAAAACTATCGAGCGGTTACGTAGACATTTGTATTGGCCAGGGTTGTCTAAGCAATTTCGAGAATATGTTCGGGAATGCGATGTGTGTAAAGAGACGAAAGCTCCGAATGGTACATTACCTTATCCTCGAAGTAAACGTGGAAATATTGGACTTTTAATTGTATTAGACCATTTTCGTCGGTATCATTGGTTGTGCCCACTGAAAAAGTTCACAACTAATTTGATTATTGATTTCTTAGATCAAAATATATTTCATTGCTATGGAGTGCCAGAAACAATAGTTAGTGATAATGGTGCCCAGTTTAAAGCCAATGATTTTAAGGCTTCTTTAACTCAGTTTGGAATAAAGCATGTGTTCACAGCATTGTATTCGCCACAGAGTAATGCTGCTGAAAGAGTGAATCGCTCCTTGCTATCCGCTTTTCGTGCGTATATTTGCTGAGATCAAACTGATTGGGATTTACATCTGACTAAAATTTCTTGTGCGCTCAGATCATCTCTCCATCAGGCAATAGGTTGTTCACCATATAAAGCGTTGTTTGGCTTCAATATGATTTTGCATGGAGAAGATTATAAAGTTTTGAAACAATTATCTCTGCTAGAGGATTCAATTCCAATTGGCCGGCCTGATTATCTATCATTGTTGAGAAAAGACATCGAGACTAACAGTCGTAAGGCCTATGAGATGAATGCAAAACAATATAATTTGCGAGCGAAACCAGGTTCTTCAAGGAAGGACAAGAAGTCTTCAAATGGTATTTAATCTCAGCAACTTTAGTCAAAACTTCAATGAAAAGTTACGTCCCCAATTTTCAAAATGTAGAGTGAAAAAGAAAGTGGGAAATTCCTTTTATATTTTAGAAACTCTGCAGGGACGTGAACTAGGAACTTATCATGCCAAAGATATAAAATGCTAATTCCAGCTAACCTTCCCCCTAAAAGTTGTCAGAGTTATCTGTGGTTGTAATGTCCCCATATAAACAAAATAATAAATTTGTATTTATTAAGCGGGGTATAAAATCATTCAGCTTGAGTGTTGCATCAACAACATAAAAGCTAAAGCGCCACCTATTGGTCAAAAGCGACTAAAAGATACGGCATCTCGGCTCTAATGTCAACGGCAATTCTTTTTGCTTTGTCATTTGATCGGAAATGCATTTTTATACCCTTAACCCATAAAATGGGTAAATAAGGGTATAATGGTTTTGTGCAAAAGTATGTTTCTGGCAGAAGGAAGCATCTCCGACCCCATAAAGTATATATATTCTTGATCAGCATCAACAGCCGAGACGATATAGCCATGTCCGTCTGTCTGTCTGTATGAACGCGTGGATCTCAGAGACTACAAGAGCTAGAGACTTCTGATTTTGTATTTAAGTTCTCCTATACCATGCTTCAAATTATCGATAACTATTCTGGTTTCCGATATACACATAATATCGATAACAAAAAATATCGAATTTCTAAAATGTAAAAATGAGGGTTGAAATAATGAGTAACGATAGAACTTTTCTGAAAAATTCGTCCAAATTGGTTAAGAAACACCGGAGATATCTAATTTTATCGCTTGAAGTTAAGTCAGTATACCAAAGTCAATTATAAATTTAATTTACATATTTATTGCAACTGGGTTCAGGGTATCTTCTTGTCGGGCTTTCCCGACTAGAGCCTTCTCCCTTGTTTGGATTAAGGTTATACCGAGGTTTAATAACGCATTGCTCCTCTCAGCTCTGCCTTTTCGATTTTGGAAGCTGAAGGAAGCACTTGTCTTGCGCAGAAGAAAAATTGAAGTCTGATTTGTCTAAGTTACCCCAAACCATTTTTGGGGTTAATTTTGTGAATTTTTTATTAATATTTTAATTCGACATCGAGCAGCAGCGGCGCATTTAAAGTTCATTTAATTGCCTTTTTAAGCCGCTAACATCGCTCTGACTGGAGCGCAGAAAAAATTTCATAATCACATATCGTGATTTTAGCTGATATTTTTTGGCAGCAGTAATATTTCTCGCTGGCTAAACATCTAGATAACTCCAAGATAATCTCTCTCGGCCCCCCGAACATCTGGGCAGAGAAATTAAGAGCATGGACACTGAGCCGGTGGCCAAGCACTGCTCAGTCCGAAATTTTAGCTCGCCCGATCGCAACGCCGTGGGGGGATCGAAAAATCAGAAAAATCGTTTGAAAAAAATGGTTAAAACAGTGCTAAAACAAATATAATTAGTTAAAAAGACAATTAAAGACATGCAAAAGTGCTTAAAAAAAACCCAAATCAAAGACAGTGAGAAAACGAAGAAAATAAAACCAGAAGCAAAATTGCTTCTTAAGTCCAAAAACAAAGTAATAGTTAAAAGATGAAAAGTTGAAATAAGTTAAGTGTTTAAGAATAAAAAAAAATAAAATAAAAAAAATAAAGAATAGGCAAATCTTTATATATAATGCTAAAAGCTCACGACACAATTACACCGCAGCTGTAAAAAAAAGAGGAGTTAAAATGTATATATATTTAATACACAGTGCAGTGGCTAAAAATGCAGAACAATTTTTATTGGCTGCAATAAAAAGTTAAAAGAAATTAAAGTAAAACAAGTGGGAACGTTGCAGTCGGACGCAACCGACTGCGGTATACTCGATACCAGTATTAAAAATTTTGATGCCCATCCATTTGGGATGTTAAATGCTATCTTCATACCAAATTTGGTGATTCTAGCTCGAAGTTTGTAAAAAGTGGGGAAAGGGGGGCTGGGGGCGGTATGGGTGGAATTGCATCCAAAGTTTTGATGCAGATCTTTGTGGAATGTCAATTGCTATCTTCGTAACAAATTTGGTGACTCTAGCTCGAAGTTTGTAAAAGTGGGGAAAGGGGGGCTGGGGGCGGTATGGTTGGGCGTGGCATCCCAATTTTTGATGCAGATCTTTGTGAAATGTCAATTGCTATTTTCATACCAAATTTGGTGACTCTAGCTCGAAAATTGTAAAAAGTGGGGAAAAGGGGGCTGGGGGCGGTATGGTTGGGCGTGGCATCCAAATTTTTGCTGCAGATCCTTTTGGAATGTCAAATGCTACCTTCATACCAAATTTGGTGACTCTAGCTCAAAGTTTGTATAAAGTGGGGAAAGGGGGGCTGGGGGCGGTATGGTTGGGCGTGGCATCCAAATTTTTGCTGCAGATCCTTGTGGAATGTCAAATGCTACCTTCATACCAAATTTGGTGACTCTAGCTCAAAGTTTGTATAATGTATGGAAAGGGGGGCTATGGGGCTGGGGGCGGTATGGTTGGGCGTGGCATCCAAATTTTTGCTGCAGATCCTTGTGGAATGTCAAATGCTACCTTCTTACCAAATTTGGTGACTCTAGCTCGAAGCATGTAAAAGGGGGTGACAGGGGGGCTATGGGGCTTGGGGCGGTATGGGTGGGCGTGGCATTCAAATTTTTGCTGCCGATCCATGTGGGATGTCAATTGCTCTCTTCATACCAAATTTGGTGACTCTAGCTCGAAGTTTGTATAAAGTAGGGAAAGGGGGGCTGGGGGCGGTATGGTTGGGCGTGGCATCCCAATTTTTGATGCAGATCTTTGTGAAATGTCAATTGCTATTTTCATACCAAATTTGGTGACTCTAGCTCGAAAATTGTAAAAAGTGGGGAAAAGGGGGCTGGGGGCGGTATGGTTGGGCGTGGCATCCAAATTTTTGCTGCAGATCCTTTTGGAATGTCAAATGCTACCTTCATACCAAATTTGGTGACTCTAGCTCAAAGTTTGTATAATGTATGGAAAGGGGGGCTATGGGGCTGGGGGCGGTATGGTTGGGCGTGGCATCCAAATTTTTGCTGCAGATCCTTGTGGAATGTCAAATGCTACCTTCTTACCAAATTTGGTGACTCTAGCTCGAAAATTGTAAAAAGTGGGGAAAAGGGGGCTGGGGGCGGTATGGGTGGGCGTGGCATTCAAATTTTTGCTAACGATCCATGTGGGATGTCAATTGCTCTCTTCATACCAAATTTGGTGACTCTAGCTCGAAGTTTGTATAAAGTAGGGAAAGGGGGGCTGGGGGCGGTATGGTTGGGCGTGGCATCCCAATTTTTGATGCATATCTTTGTGAAATGTCAATTGCTATTTTCATACCAAATTTGGTGACTCTAGCTCGAAAATTGTAAAAAGTAGGGAAGGGGGGCTGGGGGCGGTATGGTTGGGCGTGGCATCCCAATTTTTGATGCAGATCTTTGTGAAATGTCAATTGCTATTTTCATACCAAATTTGGTGACTCTAGCTCGAAAATTGTAAAAAGTGGGGAAAAGGGGGCTGGGGGCGGTATGGGTGGGCGTGGCATTCAAATTTTTGCTAACGATCCATGTGGGATGTCAATTGCTCTCTTCATACCAAATTTGGTGACTCTAGCTCGAAGTTTGTATAAAGTAGGGAAAGGGGGGCTGGGGGCGGTATGGTTGGGCGTGGCATCCCAATTTTTGATGCATATCTTTGTGAAATGTCAATTGCTATTTTCATACCAAATTTGGTGACTCTAGCTCGAAAATTGTAAAAAGTAGGGAAGGGGGGCTGGGGCGGTATGGTTGGGCGTGGCATCCCAATTTTTGATGCAGATCTTTGTGAAATGTCAATTGCTATTTTCATACCAAATTTGGTGACTCTAGCTCAAAGATTGTAAAAAGTGAGGAAAGGGGGGCTGGGGGCGTAATTGGTGGGCGTGGCATCCAAATTTTTGATGCAGATCTTTGTGGAATGTCAATTGCTATCTTCATACCAAATTCGGTGACTCTAGCTCGAAAATTGTTAAAAGTGGGGAAAGGGAGGCTGGGGGCGGTATGGGTGGGCGTGACATCCAAGTTTTTATGCAGCTCTGTACGGAATGTCATTTGCTATCTTTATACCAAATTTGGTGACTGTAGCTCAAAGTTTGTAAAAGTGGGGAAAGGGGGGCTGGGGGCGGTATGGTTGGGCGTGGCATTCAAATTTTTGGTGCAGATCTATGTGGGATGTCAACTGCTATCTTCATACCAAATTTGGTGACTCTAGCTCGAAGTTTGTATAAAGTGGGGAAAGGGGGGCGGAATGGATGGGCTAGGCTCCAAACTTTGATGCAGATTGTTGGGGGTCGTTGCCAGCTATCTTCCTACCAAATTTGGTGGCTCTAGCTCCACTACTCTGGAATATACACGCATTCCCGTTTTTGACGAAGCGTTGGGGCAGATGGGGGTGGCTAGGGCGGTATTGGTGGGCATGGCATCCAAACTTTTGATGCAGTTTTTGGGGGGTCATCATCACCTATCTTGGCACCAAATTTGGTGACTCTAGCTAAAAAACTGTGGGAGATATAGGCTTTTCTGATTTCAAATTGCGGGGGGCTGGGGGCGGAATGGGTGGGCGTGGCTCCAAAACTTTGAAGCAATTCTTTTGGGGTTGTTGCCAGCTATCTTCCTACCAAATTTGGTAGCTCTAGCTCCACTGCTCTGGAAGATAGACGCATTCCCGTTTTTGACGAAGCGTTGGAGCGGATGGGGGTGGCTAGGGCAGTATTGGTGGGCGTGGAATCCAAACTTTTGATGCAGTTTTTGAGGGGTCCTCATCGCCTATCTTGGCACCAAATATGGTGGCTATAGCTAAAGAGAATTGGAAAGTTTCAAGTCTCTAGCTTGAAGGGTGTGGAAAAAACTTGCAACCATACGGACGGACGGACAGACGGACAGACGGACAGACACCATGACGGACATTGCACAAAACCAATATACTCTTTACCTTCGGTATCGAGTATAAACAACAACAATAAGCCCCAACAGTCTGGATAGACAAATCATATGGCTTAATTGTTGTTGTAAAATTGAAAGTGAAAGTGCAAAGAAAAAAGAGACAAAATAAAAGCTATTGCATAACTTACAATAGGCACATATTACACGTGCAATATACGGAGCTTTTAAGCTCACAAACAAGACTCTCTAAAAAAAACAAGTAAGAAGGCTCTAGTCGGGAGAGCCCGACTAGAAGATACCCTGAAACCAGTTGCAATAAATAAACTATATTTATGTAAGACTTTGGTATACTGACTTTCTTCAAGGGATAAAATCGATATCTCCGGTGTTTCTCAACCGATTTGGACGAAATTTTCAGGAAAGTTATATTATTACCCATTACTTCAACCCTCATTTTTAGATTTTCCAAATTCGATATTTTTTGTTATCGATATTATGTGTATATCGGAAACCAGAATAGTTATCGATAATTTGAAGCAAACTTGTTCTGCTCATGGTATAGGAGAACTTAAATACAAAATCTGAAGTCTCTAGCTCTTGTAGTCTCTGAGATCCACGCGTTCATACAGACGGACAGACGGACAGACGGACAGACAGACGGACAGACGGACAGACGGACATGGCTATATCGTCTCGGCTGTTGATGCTGCTCAAGAATATATATACTTTATGGGGTCGGAGATGCTTCCTTCTGCCTGTTACATACTTTTGCACAAAACCATTATACCCTTATTTACCCATTTTATGGGTTAAGGGTATAAAAAAGGTGATCAACACCTAAGGCTCTTTTAAACGTCGTTCTCTTCAGAAAGATCTTTCATCGATGGAACACGCATGTAAGTGATACGCTCTCTCTTTGCAATTTCCGGCAAAACCCACACTTAAGTGCGCAATTTTATTTTTAAGTAATTATAAATAAAAGAAAAGTTTATTTCAACTAAAAATAAAATAATTATTAACAATAAAAATATTAAATAAATAAAGAATTGATTTAAAATGTTTTAAAAAAAATAAAAGCAACGTAATTTCCCATCAATAAAAATATGAAAGTTTAAAATAAAAAGAATATTTAACGTAGACAACCTGCCGTTATATACACGTATTCTTGTAGTTTTTTGGTAGAACACTTGCTATTACTTAAAATATATTATACACATTTATACATATATATTTTTATATATCTCTAACCATGAATATTATTTCCAGCAAGTGTAATTTTGTCGAGTGGTTAATCAAGTTTTTAGTTAGTTGAAGCAAAATAGTGAATAAAGAGACTTACCCATAATTAGAGGGTAACAAGTAGTAATAATAGTTAACGCAAATAATTATTAAAACGATTTAATAATAATTAGTGACTTATTTTACATAGTTTTGAGTTGAAAGTTTTAATGAAATAAATTAAATGCAAAATATATTTTAGGGAACAAAATATTTTTTTTTTTTTTTTTTAAACAACAAGTAAGAAGGCTCTAGTCGGGAGAGCCCGACAAGAAGATACCCTGAACCCAGTTGCAATAAATATGTAAATTAAATTGATAATTGACTTTGGTATACTGACTTAACTTCAAGCGATAAAATTCGATATCTCCGGTGTTTCTTAACCAATTCGGACGAATTTTTCAGAAAAGTTCTATCGTTACCCATTATTTCAACCCTAATTTTTACATATTCCAAATTCGATATTTTTTGTTATCGATATTATGTGTATATCGGAAACCAGAATAGTTATCGATAATTTGAAGCATGGTATAGGAGAACTTAAATACAAAATCAGAAGTCTCTAGCTCTTGTAGTCTCTGAGATCCACGCGTTCATACAGACAGACAGACGGACATGGCTATATCGTCTCGGCTGTTGATGCTGATCAAGAATATATATACTTTATGGGGTCGGAGATGCTTCCTTCTGCCAGAAACATACTTTTGCACAAAACCATTATACCCTTATTTACCCATTTTATGGGTTAAGGGTATAAAAATGCATTTCCGATCAAATGACAAAGAAAAAAGAATTGCCGTTGACATTAGAGCCGAGATGCCGTATCTTTTAGTCGCTTTTGACCAATAGGTGGCGCTTTAGCTTTTATGTTGTTGATGCAACACTCAAGCTGAATGATTTTATACCCCGCTTAATAAATACAAATTTATTATTTTGTTTATATGGGGACATTACAACCACAGATAACTCTGACAACTTTGAGGCGGAAGGTTAGCTGGAATTAGCATTTTATATCTTTGGCATGATAAGTTCCTAGTTCACGTCCCTGCAGAGTTTCTAAAATATAAAAGGAATTTCCCACTTTCTTTTTCACTCCACATTTTGAAAATTGGATACTTAACTTTTTATTGTAGTTTTGACTAAAGTTGCTGAGATTAAAATTCCATTTGAAGACTTCTTGTCCTTCCTTGAAGAACCTGGTTTCGCTCGAAAATTATATTGTTTTGCATTCATCTCATAGGCCTTACGACTGTTAGTCTCGATGTCTTTTCTCAACAATGATAGATAATCAGGCCGGCCAATTGGAATTGAATCCTCTAGCAGAGATAATTGTTTCAAAACTTTATAATCTTCTCCATGCAAAATCATATTGAAGCCAAACAACGCTTTATATGGTGAACAACCTATTGCCTGATGGAGAGATGATCTGAGCGCACAAGAAATTTTAGTCAGATGTAAATCCCAATCAGTTTGATCTCGGCAAATATACGCACGAAAAGCGGATAGCAAGGAGCGATTCACTCTTTCAGCAGCATTACTCTGTGGCGAATACAATGCTGTGAACACATGCTTTATTCCAAACTGAGTTAAAGAAGCCTTAAAATCATTGGCTTTAAACTGGGCACCATTATCACTAACTATTGTTTCTGGCACTCCATAGCAATGAAATATATTTTGATCTAAGAAATCAATAATCAAATTAGTTGTGAACTTTTTCAGTGGGCACAACCAATGATACCGACGAAAATGGTCTAATACAATTAAAAGTCCAATATTTCCACGTTTACTTCGAGGATAGGGGCCAAATATATCGATATACAACTTCTGGAATGGTCTATCTGATGTGCTTTGCACTCCCATGGGCGGGCGTAATGTATCATTCGGAGCTTTCGTCTCTTTACACACATCGCATTCCCGAACATATTCTCGAAATTGCTTAGACAACCCTGGCCAATACAAATGTCTACGTAAACGCTCGATAGTTTTTTGCATTCCACCGTGCGCGGATACCACACTATCATGTGCTTGGCGAATCGCAGTTTCGCGTAATGCCTCAGGCACCCACAGCTTCCAACAATTTGAATCTTGGACTGCATTTCCAGAGGGATGTTCGGTGCGTATGTAAACATATCGGTCTGCTGTTTGCAGGTCAGGGAATTTTTCTTTATTTGCATCAATGAATTCTTTGAGTTGAATGTAATCAGCGTCAAGGAATGCTGATGGCCCTAAATCAATTTCTGGACCGATCAATCTCATGTTCAAAAATTCTCGATAAAGCATCCGGGACAATATGATATTTACCTTTGCGGTGAGAAATCGTGAACTTGAAAGCTTCTAACCGCAATATCCAACGTGCCGATCTACCAGGTACATTTTACTGCCGCATTAGCCAGAGAAGACTTGAATGATCTGTCACTACTTCAAAAGGCTGCAATTCAAGATAGCACCTAAACTTCTCGATCGCTAAAATCACCTCAAGGCATTCGCGTTCGGTAACACTATAGTTCCGTTGTGATTTGGATAATTTTTTTGACATGAATGCCAAGGGTCTTTCTTCTCCTAAATCGGATAGTTACACAAGCACTGCGCCAACGCCATAGTCGCTTGCATCGCAATGTAGGAAGAATTTACGTGAAAAATCTGCGTTTTGCAAAACAGGAGCTGAAGTGAGCAATGATTTCAGTTTATCCATGGACTCCTGAGCTTCCGGAGACCACTGAAAACATTTCTTTGTTTCAAAACGTCTGTAATGGGACAAGTTATGCCGGCAAAGTCTTTTATAAATCGCCTATTCCAGCCACAGACTCCTAAGAAGCCTCTAACTTGTTTCAAGTTCTTGGCTGTAGGCCAGTTGCGCACACAGGATATTTTATCCGGGTCTGTGGCTACTCCACCACTTCCTATCACATAACCTTAATAATTCACCTAAGTAACACAAAAGTGACTTTTCGAAACGTTTAATGTAAGATTAGCCTTTTTAAATTGTTCTGCTATGCGAACTAAAACTGCTAAGTGAGATGCAAACTGTTCGGACACGATGCATAGATCATCGAGGTAACCAAAAACGCAATGACGTAAGTCCGGCGGAATTAAATCATCCATGAGGCGGGACATCGTCGAGGGAGCATTGCAAAGTCCAAAGGGCATGACTCTAAACTGATATAGTGCTCGCCCTGGGACGGTAGAAGCAGTCAACGGTTTCGCTTCTTCTGTTAGCTCAATCTGCCAATAGGCATCTTTAAGGTCTAATTTAGAAATTAAATTTGCCTTCGGGAGACGAGCAAATATGCCATCGATGCTTTGCAACGGATACGCATCTTTCTTCGTAACTTCATTGAGTTTTCGAGCATCTAATCACAAACGAACTTTATTTGGCTTCACTACTAAACGCATTGGAGAACTCCAAGCACTTTGTGATGGCTCGATCACACCTAGATCGAGCATTTGGTCAATTTCCGAAAACATAAGCTTTTCTACAGCAGGACTCACAGGATAGTATCTCTGTTTGACAGGCTTACTATCACCCGATGTCAATCTCATGCTTGATTAGAGCCGTGCGACCTAGCCCTTGCTTTTGAAAATTCGGAAACAGTTCAATTACAGCATCAAGTTGCTTTTTTTCAATATCTGTTAATGGGTATAGATCTTCATTTTGGTCGACTTCTATATCTTCAGTTAAAATGGAACAAATAATTCCGGGCGCTAACTCAAAAGCACGCCAGAAGTCTATGCCTTTTATTAACCTCTGGGCTATTGAAGGGATAATGTAAAGGTCTATATGTTTTTCTTTTTTCTGGTATTTTATTTTCACTCTGAGTATTCCACGGACCTGGTGTTCCCTGGCATCAGCTGTTCGAACTTGCGATACAATTTGCCTAAAGTTGGGATATTCAGAAAAATCTGTAAGCGCTAATGAACTACCGATACAACTTATATTGGCTCCAGTGTCTAGCAAACCAAGTTCTGAGAAATTCAAGAATGATACGCTAGCATAGCTAAGACGGTCGACATTGTTTTGAAAAACTGTTGACACTATCATAGTTTTCTTTTTTCTCAACGAACGAAAATATTTTCGCATCCGAATTGTGTTTCGACGACTTTTTTTTACAAGTCCAGCGAAAATTCGATCGCGCACTAAATTATAATCTTTTAATCTCTCCTGATAAGGCTTAAAATGTAATTTAACTTCAGCTTCGGCTCTAGATCTAACTTATTTTCTAACATTGTAATCTTTTCAACACCTATGCTAGAGTTTTCTCCTACTTCTGGAACACCCTTCCTTGTTTGGATGCCCCACCTTGCCGGTTTTCCGCCTTTTGCTTGCAGTTTTGGCAATTGGGCTTATATATCTGCGGCGTTCCGCATCCATAACAAAAAATATTTCTCTCGGCCAAACAATTTTCCCATACGTGGCCGGGAGCTTCACAATTCCAGCACAACAATGGAGTTACACGATTAATTGCTGAAATTTCTTTCTCTTCCTCCTCTTCGAGAGTCTCGTTGGGCTGCTCGTCATCCAAGGCACAAATCTCCAGAACCAACTACTGGCTTTACCAATTAAGAGCTGGTGTATATTTCTACTAATTATTTCTAAGTCTCCGTCGAAATGTTCAATTGTTAAGATTTTAACTCTGTAAAGGAACTCTTCTACTGACAATCCATCAAACGTTCCATCAAACCTTACACCCCACTTTTGTAGAACATCAGCGATTTTATGTGGTCCATGCGGATGCATATTATTTGCTGACCTATAACTCCGTGGAGTAATTGGAGTAACTTGTCCGGCTACTTGACCGGGTTGAACTACAAGACTGCCAGATTCTGACATGGACGATAAAACTCTAGTGATGGTTTCACGGACGATTGACTCAATATCACCTATCGGTATACTATTTACCACCGGGGGATTATTCTGCCTTCGTTGCCTTGGTGGGCGACCTCTTCTAGCTGGCGCGTTTGGGAGTTGATTAATGCGCGACCTGGTTCCTAGCTTTGTAGGGGTACTACGGGGCGGAGGAGGGTTTTCTGGGTTGGATGTGTGCGATTGGTCCCCAAGGGCAATAAAAGCTTCTGCTGATTCTGGTGCTTGTTGACTAAGGGCTTCTAAATGAAGTGTCAAAGAACGAGTACACGGACGAGATCCTGTTGCTACAACGCTCTTTGATGCCTCATTCTTAGAATTTGGTGAATGGTTACCAACAACTACCTTCCAATCATTTAAACGTACTGCTACTAAGCAGCTGGGACACTCTTTGTGAGCTTGAATCCTAGTTTCCAAATAACTCTTGTGGAAAACGTGATTACATGACGTAATCGCACAAGGTTGTGTATTTGACATAATTTCACTGCAAATAATGCAGACATTCGCTGCAGCATTTACCTGTTGAGCCTGGTTTAACTCAAAGCTACGTTTTAGCGGCATAGCTATAAAATTTATTAAATATTTTTTTTTTTTATAATAATAATTTTTCTGATGACTTTTTCAGGGAGACATAAATTATGACAAATATATTCTCGCTTTTCTACTATTAGCGGTGCATTTTAATTTATGAATGGGCTATTGTAACTAATAAAAAAATTTTCTTTAGCGAACCTTATTCTCTCTATTTTTCCGCTTGGACTCCTACGGACAACAAAACACACTCGCATTTAATGTTGTATTCCAGTACTAAACCATGAGGATTGATATCAAAAACTGAACACTTAAAAAAAAAATTGATCATGAGATTTCTATAAATATACTCAAGTCGCTAACATTCTGAATTCTAAAAATCTACCTGTAATCTCGGTCGAAAGTTTTCGAATGTTCAAAAACTCGAATTCCAAGACGTATAAAAACATATTACTCAACTTTAATTAAATGCTTTCATAATTTGAATAAAAATTCAATCGAAGGCAAAGAGCTTTTTAATAAATGAATTTTGTAGTAAGCCAGTACTTTCCAAAATATTAAGGAAACTAAAACAAAAGTATTTTATTTAAGGTCCCCCAACATTTATGTAATACTTCGCTGTAATTTGGCTTTAAGCTATTCCATTAATAACAGGAATATTTAAAGAATTAATTTAACTACGGTCGAGTCCTATCAGCATGCGATAATTATGGATCGAAGTCCAGTAGATCTCTCAAAACTTTTTCTAGCTTGTCCTACAATTTCCATTCATCAGGGGTACGCACTAACTACACGTAAATAAATACTAAATTAGCACATGCCCCACGTTGATGGGCGCCAAAAATCTGTAGCGTAGGGGAAACTTCAAAAACTTGTAGCGTCAGAAAATTTTCTTTCGCCCGGGGTCGACAATTATAGGTTTTTTTTTTTTTGTCGGTTTATTTGTCAACCACCAAGTCAGACTGGTCGATCATTAAGCAGACAGCGGAGCGGGACCCATTGATTCCTAGCTCTAGCGGGAAATGTGGGGGGGTTTTTGCTGCTGACTAAAGATGGCTACACCAAGGTTTTATTATAGAGTCCCTCCTGAAACTGAAACTGAGATGAGACGGTACTCATCCGAAGACCACATGGCCAAAGTGCGAACACTCTCAATAAACAACTAAAAGAAAACATAAAAAAATGAGAAAAGTGAAGCACGGAATAGTAGTTAAGCTAGAGGGGTGGGCTTAGGTGTTGGTTGTCAATTCCCTCTATCATTACCCCCTATTTGCACAGACGACCCCATTATGTAATTAAATAATCATCATTTAATTATGCTCCCATTTCATCAGAAATAATAAGACTTAAACTTCCATATCCAATAATTCCATTTTTAATATTTCTAAATTTTTTTACCTCCGTTCATTTTACAATTCTTATTTGAGTACTTAAAATTAACAAAATCTATCTTAATTTTTTTTTTTATTCATTATTATTCTTAAACTTTATTTTTCTTGAAATTTTGCTTTTCTTTTATTTTTCAATAAATAGCTGTTTTCATTTTATTAACTCTAAACTTTTATTTGCTAAAAAAAAATATATTTTGTTTCCATTTTTATTTTTCAAAAACAAATATTTTGTTTCCTAAAATATATTTTGCATTTAATTTATTTCATTAAAACTTTCAACTCAAAACTATGTAAAATAAGTCACTAATTATTATTAAATCGTTTTAATAATTATTTGCGTTAACTAACATTACTACTTGTTACTGTATAATTATGGGTAAGTCTCTTTATTCACTATTTTGCTTCAACTATCTAAAAACTTGATTAACCACTCGACACAATTACACTTGCTGGAAATAATATTCATGGTTAGAGATATATAAAAATATATATGTATAAATGTGTATAATATATTTTAATACAAGTAATAGCAAGTGTTCTACCAAAAAACTACAAGAATACGTGTATATAACGGCAGGTTGTCTACGTTAAATATTCTTTTTATTTTAAACTTTCATTTTTTTTTATTGATGGGAAATTACGTTACTTTTATTTTTTTTTAACATTTTATATCAATTCTTTTTTATTTTATTTTTTTTTATTGTTAATAATTATTTTATTTTTAGTTGAAATAAACTTTTCTTTTATTTATAATTACTTAAAAATAAAATTGCGCACTTAAGTGTGGGTTTTGCCGGAAATTGCAAAGAGAGAGCGTATCACTTACACGCGTGTTCCATCGACGAAAGATCTTTCTGAAGAGAACGACGTTTAAAAGAGCCTTAGGTGTTGATCACCTTTTTTTTTTTTAGAGAGTCTTGTTTGTGAGCTTAAAAGCTCCGCATATTGCACGTGTAATTTGTGCCTATTGTATGTTATGCAATAGCTTTTATTTTGTCTCTTTATTCTTTGCACTTTCACTTTCAATTTTACAACAACAATTAAGCCATATGATTTGTCTATCCAGACTGTTGGGGCTTATTGTTGTTGTTTTTACTTTAATTTCTTTTAACTTTTTATTGCAGCCAATAAAAATTGTTCCGCATTTTTAACCACTGCACTGTGTATTAAATATATGTACATAGATTTTAACTCCTCTTTTTTTACAGCTGCGGTGTAATTGTGTCGTCAGCTTTTAGCATTCTATATAAAGATTTGCCTATTCTTTATTTTTTTTATTTTTATTTTTTTTATTCTTAAACACTTAACTTATTTTAACTTTTCATCTTTTAACTATTACTTTGTTTTTGGGCTTAAGAAGCAATTTTGCTTCTGGTTTTTTTCTTTGTTTTCTAACTGTCTTTGATTTGGGGGTTTTTTTTTAGCACTTTTTCATGTCTTTAATTGTCTTTTTAACTAATTATATTTGTTTTAGCACTGTTTTAACCATTTTTTTAAAACGATTTTTCTGATTTTTCGATCCTCCCACGGCGTTGCGATCGGGCGAGCTAAAATTTCGGACTGAGCGGTGCTTGGCCATGCTCTTAATATCTCTGCCCAGATGTTCGGGGGGCCGAGAGAGACTATCTTGGAGTTATCTAGATGCTTAGCCAGCGAGTCATATTACTGCTGCCAAAAAAAATCAGCTAAAATCACGATATGTGATTATGAAATTTTTTCTGCGCTCCAGTCAGAGCGATGTTAGCGGTTTAAAAAGGCAATTAAATGCACTTTAATTGCGCCGCTGCTGCTCGATGTCGAATTAAATAATGAATCAAAAATTCACAAAATTAACCCCAACAAGTAAGAAGGCTCTAGTCGGGAGAGCCCGACTAGAAGATACCATGAACCCAGTTGCAATAAATAAACTATATTTATGTAAAACTTTGGTATACTGACTTTGCTTCAAGGGATAAAATCGATATCTCCGGTGTTTCTTAACCGATTTGGATAAAAGTTCTATCGTTACCCATTATTTCAACCCTAATTTTTACATTTTCCAAATTCGATATTTTATTGTTATCGATATTATGTGTATATCGGAAACCAGAATAGTTATCGATAATTTGGAGCATGGTATAGGAGAACTTAAATACAAAATCAGAAGTCTCTAGCTCTTGTAGTCTCTGAGATCCACGCGTTCATACAGACAGACAGACAGACGGACAGACAGACAGACAGACAGACAGACGGACAGACGGACATGGCTATATCGTCTCGGCTGTTGATGCTGATCACGAATATATATACTTTAGGGGGTCGGAGATGCTTCCTTCTGCCTGTTACATACTTTGGCACAAAACCATTATACCTTTATTTACAAAATTTATTTTTTTTTTGCATATAAAAGATTAGAGTTAATAAAATAAAAACAGCTATTTATTAATAATAATAATATAATAAAAGATATGCAAAATTTCAAGAAAAATAAAGTTTAAGAATAGTAATGAATAAAAAAAAAAATTAAGATAGATTTTGTTAATTTTAAGTACTCATATAAGAATTGAAAAATGAACGGAAGTAAAAAAATTTAGAAATATTAAAAATGGAATTATTGGATATGGAAGTTTAAGTCTTATTATTTCTGATGAAATGGGAGCATAATTAAATGATGATTATTTAATTACATAATGGGGTCGTCTGTGCAAATATTTTATTTAGGAGACTATGGTTGGGAGGGTAATGATAGAGGGAATTGGCAACCAACACCTAAGCCCACCCCTCTAGCTTAACTACTATTCCGTGCTTCACTTTTCTCATTTTTTTATGTTTTCTTTTAGTTGTTTATTGAGATTGTTCGCACTTTGGCCATGTGGTCTTCGGATGAGTACCGTCTCATCTCAGTTTCAGTTTCAGGAGGGACTCTATAATAAAACCTTGGTGTAGCCATCATTAGTCAGCAGCAAAAACCCCCCCACATCTTCCGCTAGAGCTAGGAATCAATAAGTCCCGCTCCGCTGTCTGCTTAATGATCGACCAGTCTGACTTGGTGGTTGACTAATAAACCGACAAAAAAAACAAGTGGAAACGTTGCAGTCGGACGCAACCGACTGCGGTATACTCGATACCAGTATTAAAAATTTTTATGCCCATCCATGTGGGATGTCAATTGCTACCTTCATACCAAATTTGGTGACTCTAGCTCAAAGTTTGTATAAGGTGGGGAGAGGGGGGCTTTGGGGCTGGGGGCGGTATGGTTGGGCGTGGCATCCAAATTTTTGCTGCAGATCCTTGTGGAATGTCAAATGCTACCTTCATACCAAATTTGGTGACTCTAGCTCAAAGTTTGTATAAGGTGGGGAAAGGGGGGCGGAATGGATGGGCTAGGCTCCAAAACTTTGATGCAGGTTGTTGTGGGTCGTTGCCAGCTATCTTCCTACCAAATTTGGTAGCTCTAGCTCCACTGCTCTGGAATATACACGCATTCCCGTTTTTGACGAAGCGTTGGGGCAGATGGGGGTGGCTAGGGCGGTATTGGTGGGCGTGGCATCCAAACTTTGATGCAGTTTTTGGGGGGTCATCATCATCTATCTTGGCACCAAATTTGGTGACTCTAGCTAAAAAACTGTGGGAGATATAGGCTTTTCTGATTATAAATGCGGGGGGGCTGGGGGCGGGATGGGTGGGCGTGGCTCCAAAACTTTGATGCAGTTTTTTGGGGTCGTTACCAGCTATCTTCCTACCAAATTTGGTGGCTCTAGCTCCACTACTCTGGAAGATACACGCATTCCCGTTTTTTACGAAGCGTTGGGGCATCTGGGGGCGGCTAGGGCGGTATTGGTGGGCGTGGCATCCAAACTTTTGGTGCAGTTTTTGGGGGGTCATCATCAGCTAAATTGGCACCAAATTTGGTGGCTCTAGCTCAAAAACTGTGGGAGATATAGGCTTTTTTGACTTTAAAATGCGGGGGGTCTGGGGGCGGAATGGGGGGGGCGTGGCTCCAAAATTTTTGATGCAGTTTTTTGGGGGTTGCTAGTAGCTATCTTCTTACCAAATTTGGTAGTTCTAGCTGTAAGGGTGTGTGAAATATGCGGATTTATCGTTTTTGAGTTATCGAATTTATCGATTTGCCAGCCCCCCAGTAATCGTAGGACCCCAATCTTGACACTTTAATATACTATCCCATAGATAAAGAGAATTGGAAAGTTTCAAGTCTCTAGCTTGAAGGGTGTGGAAAAAACTTGCACACATACGGACGGACAGACGGACAGACACCATGACGGACATTGCACAAAACCAATATACTCTTTACCTTCGGTATCGAGTGTAAAAAAACTTTTAATTGTCGACCCCGGGCGAAAGAAAATTTTCTGACGCTACAAGTTTTTGACGTTTCCCCTACGCTACACGGCTAAGAGAACAGTTATGCCACCCATTAAGTATTCACTATCTCGAATGTCTTTCAAAGATCGATCTATAGCTTCAAAAGCATCTTATGGCCCATAGTACACTCATCCCAAACAATAAGCTTGCAATCTTTGAGCACAGCAGCAATATTAGATTGCTTTGAAATTGAGCAATGTGGTGGTTCTAAATGAATCAAAATAAATGGAATCTTAAGGGTAGAATGCGCTCTGCGACTACCATTAAGTAAAGTGGCTGCGATACCGGAAGAAGCAACGGCCAATGCAATTTTTCTCACTTTGCCGTACCTGTGCCAATAATAAATTTAAAATATACGTTTTACCTGTTCCACCAGGTGCACCTAAAAAAAAAATAGATTTCTCCCTTTTCTGCTTCAACGCTATGTAGTATCTGTCGGGAGCAGCCATCAGATCTTCATCAATATTATCAATGCTGTACCACTACACGCGCCACCACTGTTAATTTTCATGCGCATCTCTTATAATAATGTAAATAGTCGAACGTTTGTCGGCAGCGCAGCTTGCACTGTGCGTTTGTATGTTCGCGTACGGCTGCGCATGCTTCTTACTTTCGGTTATCGAGTTTAGTCGCTGTTTATCTATTCTCACATACGGTTGCGCGATTCTGCATTTGGGCGAAGCTGACACTTGGTCAAGCCACATCAAATTATTCATATTAACATAGTTACGTATCTGCATACATATGTGCTATTGTCAATAAAGTGAACTCTTTGTTGTTGCTTATTTGAACAATTATAGTTTCCAAAAAAGCTTGGTAACTCAACATTTGGAGGCCCCGGCGAGATATATAAAACTCGTATTCGCGTTGTTTCTTATTAAAGTGCGTTTAATTAGCAAAGTGACCTATGGTGCTGTGATTGAGCAATAAAAGTGCATAAACATATAAAACTAAATTATAATTTGCACACGCGCGTTGTGAAAATTATAATTGTGCGTTCTCTTTGGGCTCATTCGTATCTTGTGCGCGCTCAGAATCACCGCTACGGTTAATGACCCTTGCTCTTCTTTGTGCTTATCGCCGTTAGCTGTTTGAGCTTTTGCGTAGCTGCATTGCTGAACTTTCGGTGCCAAATCGTGCCTGATCAGACTCAAGCTTCATTTTACATTACTCACGATGCATTAGAAGAGCTGCAGTTTGACGAAATAGGAAGTGATGTGCGCATTCAATTCGATGAGCTGTTTTTAAAGTCTAAGTCGCGGCTGCGAGTGCAAGTGGAGATTTACAAAGCGCATACACAGCGCTCATCTACATTGCTCCCTAATGAAACGACAGTGAATTATGTTGCTGAACGAGCGCATAGGATTCGCTTGCCCGAGTTTAAGCTGCCAACATTTACTGGAGGATATACTGAATATGCCAGCTTCTTCTCAGTGTTTGATTCGGTGATCAATAACGATCCAGATTTATGTGACATTGAAAGGCTGCATCATTTGCGCTCGTGCTTAGGTGGATCTGCGCTGGACGCAATTCGATCTTTGGAAATGTCAAGTTCCAACTACAGTATAGCACTAGACATATTAAACAAGCGGTATAGTAATAAAAGACTTGTATTTCAGGCGCACGTTAAGGAGATGTTGAGTCTCAAGAAGGTAGAGGCATCTGCAACTGGAAAACTTCGTAAATTTGCTGATAAAATCAATTCACACATGCGTGCTTAACAGTCATTGGGCAATACGGAGCAGATTGCTGACAGCATGATGATACACATGCAACTGCAAAGGCTGGACGTTGCCACTCAGTCGTCGTGGGAGGAGCATACCTGTTTGGAAAAATTGCCAAAATCAGCCGAATTCTTCGAGTTTTTGGACAAACGATGTCAAAAATTGGAGAGTTTACAATATGCTATGGCACAGCACACGCCTAACACTCAGGTGTGCAAGGCAAACGGCAGTTGTAATGGCAATAGAAAGGCGTTTGTCGTTGCCGAAGTCAATCAAAACAAGTGCCTGTTCTGTAATATGTCTGGTCATGGAATCTATTCCTGCAGCAGATTTGCCAATCTGTCGCCTGCGCTTCGTCGAAAGGAAGCACAGAAGCTTACATTGTGCTTTAACTGCCTCAAAAAGGGTCATCAGTCACGAACATGTAGTTCAGGCAACTGCCGTGCCTGCAATGGCAAGCACCATACACTGTTGCATATTGCTGAGTCACAGGTTGAAGGAGCAACCGATTCTTCAAGCACATCATTGCCCAATTCGACTGTTGCCGTTGCCCTCCACCTCTCTTGCGGCCCAATATCTCCGTGCTGATGTTGTGCTTTTAGCTACCGCGATCGTCTGGATAAAAAATAGTGCCGGCTCTTACATACCCTGCAGAGCGATGCTCGACTCAGGCTCACAACTTCATCTTGTCACGTCTCAGTTGGCTCAGAGGCTACAGCTCAAAAGGATCCGATCTGCAGCAACGGTATCTGGACTTGGGGATGCGAGCGTGTCTACAGGTGGTTTCAAGGCCAGTATATGCCTGAGATCCCAAGACGACAACTACAATGCTACGATTACTGCTCTTATTGCTCCCACTATCACGGATCGTCAACCCTGTGTGGCTGTTGACACGACAGACTGGAATATTCCCTCAAATGTAAAGTTAGCTGATCCCGCCTTTAACAAACCGCAGAGGGTGGATCTGCTGCTTGGTGCCAGCATATTTTTTTATCTCCTGTGTGTGGGACAAATAAAGCTGGAACCGAGTCTGCCAATCGTACAGAAGACTCGGCTGGGTTGGATCGTATCAGGAGGTGGTTCAGAATCTAAAAACACGGCGCTGCTGACTAGCCGCAGTGCATCCGTCGATGACAATTCTTCGAGTGATGTGGCTCTGGACGAACTGGTGAGGCGATTCTGGGAAGTTGAAGGCATGGATGAAGCTGGTGTGAAGGTTAGCAATGAGGAACGGCTGTGCGAAGAGCACTTTGTACAGATCTTCTCACGGCTCACATCTGGTGACTACTCTGTTCGCCTGCTCTTTTAGCGAAATGCTGATTTGCTGGGTGAGTCTTACACACAAGCATATCAACGATTCCTCAATTTAGAGCGCAAGTTAACAAGGCATCCAGATCTTAAAAAAGATTATGCCGATTTTATTCATGAGTATCTTCAGCTTAACCACATGCCTCGTGTTGATCCCGAGCTGATGTCGCAATGCAAGTACTTCCTTCCTCACCATTGTGTTATAAAGGAGACCAGCACGACTACGAAACTTCGTGTGGTGTTTAATGGCTCAGCTTCAACTTCGTCTGGATACTCGCTCAATGAAGTAATGATGGCCGGGCCTGTCATACAACCTAAGCTGCTAAGCTCCTGATTCGCTTTCGTAAATATTTTGTTGCCTCGACAGGCGACATATGTAAAATGTATCGGTGTGTGCGACTCTCCGCACCCGATAACTACTATCAGTGCATAATATGGCGTGATGCACCTGATAGGAAGCTGGAAGTCTACAAATTGGACACTGTCAAATATGGGACCAAAGCCGCTTCTTTCTTATCTGTGCGTGCGATGCATCAACTAGCACATGATGAGAAAGACACATTTCCCATTGGCTCTGATGCACTCCTTCGTGACTTTTATGTTGATGACTTCATATCTGGAGGAGATTCAGTAGCACAGACTGTTGATAAAATGAATCAAACTGCTGGCATACTTTCTCGAGGCAACTTTAAGCTCAGGAAATGGTGTTCCAGTCATCCTGATGTCCTTGACAATGTAGCTGACGCCGATAAGGAGAAATTCGTAAAGTTTGATGATGGTAGCACTGTAACCAAAACTCTTGGTCTTGCTTGGGACCCAGCAGTCGACTGTCTTCTCTTCTCTTTAATGCCGCTACAACCATCGAAAAAACCGTGCAGGCGCTCTGTGCTATCAACAGTCGCGCGGTTCTACGATCCCCTTGGACTTGTTGGGCCCGTTATCATAAAGGCCAAAATATTTCTTCAACAACTGTGCAAGGACAAGCTGGATCGGGATGAAAGCCTTCCTGTGGCGAGGAATACAGCTTGGACGGACTTATGCAGCGATTTCCACAATGTTCGTCGACTCTCATTTCCCAGGTTCCTAGTCGGCTCAGGAGGTGACGTTGATATACACGGTTTCTGCGATGCTAGCTTGGATGCCTACGGAGCCTGCGTGTATGTGGTATCCAAAGGCCATGCACCCACCACTCACCTTCTCTGCGCAAAGTCTCGAGTTGCACCGTTGAAAACGCTTTCAGTACCAAAGCTTGAATTGTGTGGAGCTGTGTTGCTGGCCAAACTGATGCGCGAAATCATGGAATTGAACATCTTCAATGCGCAGTTCCTTTGCTGGTGTGACTCATCTGTCGCTTTGGCCTGGATCAGCGATGAACCTTTCTGCTTCAATGTATTTGTAGCTAACCGTGTGGCAGCTTTACAAAGCTGACGCCCTGCATGAAGTGGTTACACGTTCCTACAGCGTTAAATCCGGCGGACATCATTTCGAGAGGCGCTTCTCCTGAAGTATTGGTCCATTCGGAGTTATGGTTCCATGGTCCATCCTACTTACGAGAGAATGCTGCTAATTGGCCCACATCCAGTATACCAGAGAAACCGAGCCTGGAATTGCGAAAGACAGCGTTGCTTGTGCTATCTCCGCACGTTGACATAACGCAGACTTGCAAATATGCCAATTGTTTCAAGACGTATTTTTGCTTACGTTTACAAATTTATTGAACGCATAAGGCATGCCGATCTCACCGTTTCAGACTTACATAATGGAACTCGTCTCCTGGTTCGAATGGTGCAACTAGGACATCTATGGGAGGATATAAGAGACCTGCGTGCAAAGGGAGTCGTTAAAAGGTCCAGCTCTATTGCCTCTTTACTACCCTTTATTGACGAATTTGGACTCGTGCGTGTTGGTGGCCGGCTCAAGAATTCATCGCTACCGTTTGATGCAAGGCATCCGATAATTCTACCTCGACGTCACCCCATCACTCACGCTCTGATCGACCAAGCTCACAAAAGGAATCTGCACACTAGATCTCGTGCATTGTTGGCTAAAATCCGGCTCGAGTATTGGCCAATAGGTGGTCTGAGAACTGTCTCCAAGGCTGTCAGCAGATGTGTGATCTGCTTTAGAGCCAAGCCAAGATTTCTGGAGCCAATAATGGCGCAAATACCAAGCGAACGCTTACATGGAGTTCGCCCCTTTGCTGTTACTGGGATTAATTATTGCGGTCCATTTTTCTACAAATCTGAAGTGCGCAATCGATGGCCTATCAAGGCTTACATCAGCGTTTTCATATGATTCACAAGCAAGGCTATACATATGGAGCTTGTGAAAGACTTGTCTACAGCAACGTTTCTCAGCGCGCTTAAGCGCTTCACTGCACTTCGTGGGAAACCCAGCCAAATTTGGTCGGACAATGCAAACAATTTCGTCGGTGCAAGGAATCAGCTCGAGGAACTACGGCAGATCATGTTAAGCGATCAGCACATGGAAACTGTTCGCAGATGGTGCCTAACGGATTGCAACGAGTGGAAGTTCATCCCGCCGCGTTCCCCACACTTTGGTGGATTATGGGAGGCTGCCGTTAAATCAGCGAAGCACCATCTATATCGATCCATTGGAAACTCTTGCCTCAACTATGATGCACTGCGCACGCTTGTCTGCCAAATCATGGCGGTCGTTAATTCTCGTCCTCTGCTCTTAATTTCAGAAAATCCAGAAGATTTAAATGTACTGACGCCTGCACACTTGTTGCTTGGTAGTCCTGCAGCAACCATCATCGAGCCTGACTTGACAAAACTCAACTATGATCGTTTAGACGGCTGGCAGCGCGTCACACAGCTGCAGCAACTGTTTTGGAGCCGTTGGCGTGGGGAGTACCTGACGCTTCTTCAGCAATGGTCTAAATGGCGCAGTCCCACGCAGTCCGTTGCAGATCAACGATGTGGTCCGCGTCAAAAATGAAAATTTGCCGCCAATGCCAATAGCGAGAGTGGTCGCTATCTTTCCTGGCCATGATGGAGTAGTCCGGTTAGCAAACCTAAGGACTGAGGCTGGTGTCATCAGAAGGGCTGTGAGCAAACTCTGCCTGCTGCCCCTTTCTGATGTAGTTGAAAGACAGGCTTCCAACGGGGAGAGTATGTCGGGAGCAGCCGTCAGATCTTCATCAATATTATCAATGCTGTACCACTACACGCGCCACCACTGTTAATTTTCATGCGCATCTCTTATAATAATGTAAATAGTCGAACGTTTGTCGGCAGCGCAGCTTGCACTGTGCGTTTGTATGTTCGCGTACGGCTGCGCATGCTTCTTACTTTCGGTTATCGAGTTTAGTCGCTGTTTATCTATTCTCACATACGGTTGCGCGATTCTGCATTTGGGCGAAGCTGACACTTGGTCAAGCCACATCAAATTATTCATATTAACATAGCTTCGTATCTGCATACATATGTGCTATTGTCAATAAAGTGAACTCTTTGTTGCTGCTTATTTGAACAATTATAGTTTCCAAAAAAGCTTGGTAACTCAACAATATCTTTTCGTATACTTGTTTTGCTCAGCAGTAAGGAGTAGCTCATTATTAACAACAAAATTATCGCAATTTTCATAATATGTTTCTCTATGATATTCAATATTTGAAACAATATCTTCGGATCTAATTGGTAGTGGAAGTCCATAATAAGTCAAGTTTTGACCACTAATAGACAGTACAATATCTTCAATGCATATAAGACATTTATTTAATAGATTATTCACAATGCTTTGATCAAGATTTCTGTCTTGTGAAATATGAAAGGCTCTTAAAATATCTTCTGAGAAACTCTCTTTATAAGTATTCCAAAGCTTAAGAGCATCTGAAATTTGACAAAATACTAACATTATTGCAAAAAGTTGTCTCAGTTTTGTAGGATTTTGACATATGACAGCTTCGGCTATAGTTGAATCCCAGTGCTTATCATCTTTAAGTAATACAAGAGCTTTACACGCCAATTTAACTAATGCGTATGCTATACCATTAACGGTTTTTAAATTTAAAAATGAAGTTGGGCTCCCTAATTGTTGCGGATTATTGGGGTTAAAATATATCCGTTGACAATTTTCTAAATGAACAATGCAAGGATTCTCCATACCGCTTCTGAGCTACTTATATAACGGCCACTTTCGTACATATTAATTTCATTACGTTGGTCTTCAAGAGTAAATGATGCTTGATCACTGCCCTTGTTAACATAGAACTACAATACTCAACATTTATGTGAGCTTCAAAAGTTCTCAATAGTACACAGCTATAAGGCACAACCCAACGATTATCTATGCAATTACCATTTATATTAATTGCATTACCACCATCTTTTATCGCTCTTCTACGATATAGAGGGTAACTATCTTTTCCAGTCACAGCTTCTTTAAGCCATTGTCGAGGAAACCTTTTGGCACATTTTCCATTTTTCATGCATGGCGATTTATTATTCAATATCCCGCAAGGACCATGAATCATATTTGACTTAACAATGTTAAATAACAAAGGATCCTCATCTGCGTTTGGTATTTCGGCACAGATAATTTTATTGATTTTATCTGGTCTTATTTTATTTTCTAACCAAAGTAGAATATGTATGTGTGGTAAGCCCCGCTTTTGCCATTCCACAGAGTACATGAAACATTGCACGCTTCCAAACAAAGAACCTTTTGTCAATAGTGACATTAAAGCTTTAACTTTAAATGAAAAACTCGAGCTATAATATCGTGACGATCATGCGGTTTTTGACCCGGTAATAAAACACTTTTTATGTCATACCATTGTGGATTGCATGTGAATGTTATGAAAAGATCTGGTCGCCCATAATGGAACAATAACAACAATAATGAACATATGTCATAGCATCTTGAGTTTTTTCATGCATATATCGTGCAGAGCTTGTAAAAGAAGATGGTAAAATTACCATCTGACCAAGTTGAGCTGCGATAACATCTTGTTGGCCTATTGCATCTTGTAGATGTATATAGCTATCTGCTCTGAGTTTCGCTTGAATGTAGCGAATATAATTTAACCTTTCTGTTTCAATTTTAGCGTACATATCAACCAAAAACTGACTAAAAAGGGAACGACAATAAATTAAATGATTTATCTCAGATTGACGAATCATTATTTTATAGCTGTAATAGCTTAACGCAGATATCATTTTTTTTGGTTCCTCTTGTTTTAATAATGGATTTCATTGTGGTTAATCCACTGAATAGCCATCTTCACCATAAGGAAATAGCAAAGGGTACTGTAAGGCATCGTATGATCGATGCAAATCACTTATACGATGTTATATATTTTTATGGCTTTCAATAATAATATCGCGCTTTTCAAATTGCTGACGAACAATAACTAAAGCTACTTCACTTGATTGAGGTGCATTGTAAAGCCCTTTGTGAGCACCAGCGGGTGTTCGATCAGCATGTATAACCAATTTATAGTCTTTAGTACTTGTTGGTATTTTATTGAGAGCCATTTTTAGATCTTTAACATAACGATTATGATGATGAAACATACATTGAAGATCCTTTACTACGCTTAAATCAACATTTCAAATATTTTTGCAACGTAGTTGAGCTTCCTTTTCATCATCACCAGCAAAATAAATTTGAAGAAATTGCATTACTTCATTTGGCAAAGGGCGGACACTACCAATTAGGTGATTCACTTGTCCTTGAACTTTAAAGGTTGACCAACCTTCATTTATAATTTTTGTACTACCAAAGGAAATCATTTGAAAGAAGTTGTTATGCTTTCTTATACGATCAATGAAATGATCATGCTTGGGATGTCCACCAATTAAAGATTACGTTTTCCTGCCTTGCAACAGATACCCAAAGGCTAATTTTTCCATTTTAAGGCATTACAATGTTTGCATATCAAATTCATACTTCAAGTTGAGTAATTTTATCTGACTTGTAAGTTATTTCAAAATCATAGTTTAAGCTAGACATGGGTTTAACACTCCATGCACGCAAACGCCTGTCTTGACGTGCATCAAGATTATTAGCCTGATGTCTTCTCACTGCAACTCTGTGAGCTTCAGGATTATAATCCTGATCTCTTCTAACTACAACTCTAATAACATCATAATTATTAACACGTTATATTTTTGATGCTTCTATGCGCTTACCCCTATTGATATCACTAATTTTTTCTAATGAACGTTTTTTTTAACCTTTTTTCTGTTTTGCCGGTGAATCGACTACGTCTTTTAACAGGATTTTTAACATTTTCAGTTATACTGTATAACTTAAACATTTACTTGACGTATCATAATCTTGAGTTAATACTTCCTCTAAAGGAATATAAACATCAAAATGTAAATTCAATAATGGACCGGTAAAACGCAATCTGTTTACAGGATTCATATTTTTTCCGAATGCTTGTAGTAAATTTCCATTCTGAAAAACGAGAAAATTTACAGCATAAATTTCTGCTGCTGCTTGAAGCTCACATGCAGTACCATAAGTATTTGAATTTGACATATCGCACTCAAATTGTTCAGCAGAGCTATAACACTCTCCATTTAAGTTTATGCCGAAGCAAGCAAAAGTTTAACTGTTGGTTACAACATGTTCAACAATATTTTGGCGTATGATGCCATGGAAGCCTTACCTACCAAATAAAAGGTAGGAAATAGATCTAAAAAGGCAGACTCCATCACCAATTATGTTAACAACTGAATGCGGCACCAAAACACCACTAATATCTAAAGTTTCAATAGACATATTTTAATTTGGCTATGAGTCAATTGAGTTCACTGTAAAACGATTGTTACAACGTTATACTTTATACGATTGTATACGTCTATACGTAAGTATTAAATTCAATAAAATTGAATTTACCAACTTATATTAATTTAATAGAATAATCAGACTGCTTAGTTTTATTTGATTTTTAAATGCACTAAAGCAGTGTCTATACAACTATTTTTAATATGCAAAATAGAAGACAACTACATAAAATGTTGCTTCAATTATTAAGTCTAAAATCGACTTAATTTTCTTGTGTTTAAAAAACAACAAAAAAGATTAAAATACGTTGATCGTTATTTAAATATTTAAATAATAGCAGTTAAATGTTATTATAGCTTATCATAAAATACGTATTTTAAGTGAACTTATATATATACGTATTTTAAAGTATATATACATATATATACAAAACGAAAATCAGAATATTGAAAAACTCACTGATTCAAAAAGTATCTTTCGAGTTTGTTATTAAAATCCTTAATATAAACAATATTAAAAAATTCACTGAAACGAAAATTAACTTTCTTTGTTCACATTAAATATGAACTAAAATGCATAACCAATTCCCTTACCATTGTATGCAAAAACATAATGTTGGAAAGAGCATTACAGTTATTCCTCTAAGCTGCAGATCCCGAGCTCATACATACAACGCTTGCACTTAAGAGCTAGGTATGAGTGGTGCAAATTAGGTAATGCAATGCAATGTTATGGTTAGCTTCGCTTAGTGGGTGCGGAGGAGACAGGGATGTTAAGATTTATGTTTGAAAATAAAATAGAGAGTGAACGTAAATGAGCAACAACAAAGGAGCATGATCGGAGCGAGATTTCAAATTATCTGATTATCATAAGAGCAACACGCGCGCTTATGTGAACGCCCGTTGATTATTCAAAATTGTATATGAATAATATATCAATAATGTTAGCGTGTTACGTTTTGTCTAAGTTATATAAGCAGCAAGTAGGCGAATCCAATCCCAATAACATGTTCTGGTGTGGGACACACAAATTTGAAAAAAAAAAAACAAGTGGAAACGTTGCAGTCGGACGCAACCGATTGCGGAATACTCGATACCAGTATTAAGACCCGTAAAAACAGGCCTGATTGCAAAGGGTAACGGATGCGGCAGGAGTGTTCGCTGCCTTAAAGATTTTCCGATGCAGATGGGGATTCCACCAACTGTCTTCGTTGCAAATTTGGTGACTCTAGCTCAAAGTTTGTGAAGGGTGGGGAAAGGGGGGCTGATGCAGATCTTTGTGGAATGTCAATTGCTATCTTCATACCAAATTTGTTGGCTCTAGGTTCAAATTTGTAAAAGGTCTGGAAAGGGGGGCTTGGTGGCGGTATGGGCTGGCGTGGCATCCAAATTTTTGCTGCAGATCTATGTGGAATGTCAATTGCTATCTTCATACCAATTTTTGTGATTATAGCTCATAGTTTGTAAAAAGTGTGAAAGGAAGCCTGGGGGACGTATGGGTGGGTTTGGCATCCAAATTTTTGATGCAGATCTCTGTGGAATGTCAATTGCTATCTTCATACCAAATTTGGTGACTCTAGCTCGAAGTTGGTAAAAAGAAGTGAGAGGGGGGCTGGGGGCGGTATGGGTGGAATTGCATCAATATTTTTGATGGAGATCCATGTGGAATGTCAATTGCTACCTACATACAAAATTTGGTGACTCTAGCTCATGATTGGTATAAGGTGTGGAAAGGGGGGCGGAATGGGTAAGCGTGGCTCCAAAACTTTGGTGTAGATTTTTGGGGGTCGTTGCCATTTATCTTCCTACCAAATTTTGTGGCTCTAGCTTCTTAACTCTGGAAGATACACGCATTCCCATTTTTGACGATGCGTTGGGGTGGATGGGGGCGGCTAGGGCTGTATCGGTGGGCGTGGCTTCCAAACTTTTGATGCAGTTTTTGGGGGGTCATCATCACCTATCTTATCACCAAATTTGGTGGTTCTAGCTTAAAAACTGTGAGAGATATAGCCATTTCTGATTTCAAAATTTGGGGGGCTGGGGGCAGAATGGGTGGGCGTGGCTTCAAAACTTTGATGCAGTTTTTTGGAGGTCATTACCAGCTATCTTTTTACCAAATTTGGTGGCTCTAGCTCCACTACTCTGGAAGATACACGCATTCCCGTTTTTGACGAAACGTTGGGGTGAATGGGGGCCGCTAGGCCAGTATTGGTGGGCGTGGCGTTGTGGGAACATCAACACCTTGCCTGGCACCAAATTTGATGGCTATGGCTCAAAAACTGTGGGATATATAGACTTTTTTTGACTTTAAAATTGCGGGGGGGCTGGGGGGTAATGGGTGGGCGTGGCTCCAAAATTTTTGATGCAGTTTTTTGGGGGTTGATAGTATTTATCTTCTTCCCAAATTTGGAAGTTCTAGCTGTAAGGATGTGCGAAATATGTGGATTTATCGGTTTTGAGTTATCGAATTTATCGATTTGCCAGCCCCCCAGTTATCGTAGAACCCCAATCTTGACACTTTAATTTACTATCCCATAGATAAAGAGAATTGGAAAGTTTCAAGTCTCTAGCTTGAAGGGTGTGGAAAAAAGTTGCGTTCATACAGACGGACAGACAGAAAGACGTCACCGCGCATTTTTTTCGTTTTTGTATTCTCGCTCGCGATCAAAACCTCAGCTTGTGCGACAATCAGGCGACAGTAGTGGAATGGGTACTTGTTGTAATTGTAATTTGTTTTTTTAAATGGGTAAAAAGTGCTCCAAATCGTATGGGAGGTGCTTGAAGGAGTTGTCCAAATAAAAATTCACTTCCTAGTGCTCACTTACTACCTGCATGGAAAATTGTGTGAAAATTTCAGCATTCTAGCTCTTTTCGTTTATGCTGTGGCTCTTCCATTATCATCAGGACAAACTCTTTTATACATATAGACTAGTAAGTGGCCCGCTTATTTCGCTGCGCGGAGTTTATGTAAATTTTAGCAATAGAAGATAGATACAATATAAATAAATTAGAAAATATTTCTCAATATATTAAAGCAAAGTATTTAATATTCTCTTTTCCACGCCACAATTGAGGTAGAGAATCAGGCGCGTAATTTTTTATTGTGGTTTCCCCAGCAGGCCTTATCCACTTATTGAATTGAATTTGCAATTATTAAAAATTGTTAAGAGCTTCTTTATAAACGATATTGGTTGTTTTTCCGTCAGGTGCTAATACAAATAAACTTTTTGGTGAACTGACTCTTGAGCAGGCTACATAAAATTGGCCATGAGAAAAACAATCGTGTTGTAAAGGAGTAATTTAGCCTGGGTATAAACTCAGTCTGGCCAGGTACACCTCACAAGAATATTTATATATTTTTGGTGAGACTTTACTGTGCGCGGTTTTACAAGTTGGAAGGGGAAATGCTTGCGTCTGCGCCAACGCGACGGCCGACACACTCAGCAGCCAGAGTATAAGGCGACTCAGCTTGACTCGCGTATGCGCGTGTATGAAAACCAAAGAAGAGGAATAGAAAGAAAGAAAAACACACAGCAATTGCACTCCACTGGGTCGCGGACTTACCGGCGACCAATTTATTCAACTTCTATAACTTCTACAATAAACCTAAACCTAGCCGTAGATTTATCTAACCTATATGTATGAAACCGCGACGAACTATCCCCTTACCTTATCTTTACCAAACTTTTACTCTATAACTTTGCTACTTATGAGCACACTATTTCGCTTCTCTCCGTTTTCTATTCTTTTAAGCGCGTACGCGTCCGCTCACTTTAGTGTATCAATCGCAACTCCCTCGCCCACGCTTGGGCTTCGGCCCAAGTTGCAGTTTTCGCCACTCCCCATACTTATCCGTGACCGTGGTGGATTCGCTGATCGCAGCTGGCGCGCTGCATCTTGCGACTCTGCATTTGAGGCGGTTATATTTAAATTCTTAGGCGTAAGGCGTCAACCAAAAATATATACATCCACTAAATCTAACTACTTTACACTTCTTGCGTTTCTTAAATATAAATACTGCGCACTCCTTTCGTCTAACAAAACTATACCTACAACTCAAACAACCCATGCGCTTCTTGCGACTTAGAAATAATAAATATAATACAAAAATGTAAGCTAAATCAACAATGCGCTCCTTTGCGACTTTAAACTATAAATATAACATGGTAAATAAAAATAAATCAAATAACTAATAAATATAACTCTTTGTAAACTAAATCAACAATGCGCTCCTTTGCGACTTTAAACTATAACTATAATATGATATAACTATTTGTGAAGGGGCCGACGCGGCCTACTTCACACCCCCCCCTTTCTTGGGTAGCGTGACAGTTACGTGCCCGAATGCGTTCCTTGTCACGCCGTGCATCTCTCCGTCCACCTCCACCTTGAACCTGGACCGGCGGGCCATTGATGTGCAGCTTGCTAACGCCTCCGATATGGCCACGACCGCGGCGTCGGTGAGGTCGTCCTCATCGGGGAATACTGCCCAATTGGCGGGACGTATCGCCCACGTTTTAGGCGGCGGCACTTGCCCTTGGGTCGGCGGCTCGGTCATCTTCACCGACTCTAACTCGGCCACCACGGACTCGAGGCCCTCCTCCCACAAGTCGAGAACGTCCTTGGGAGGAACGGCTACGTCCTCCACCGTTCGCTCCTCCTCGCTGCTTCTTGCCGTGTCTCGTCCACCACTCCCGGCCGCGGGTGTTCCTTCGGCGGGTCTGCTGACCACATACGGGATCCTGTCGCTCATTTTGGGTATTCTGTGGGGTTTATAGACACAATCGGTTAGTCTTACTTTATGAATTAAATTTTGGTTAGTGTTAGTAAAGAGATAATCAAGGGATTAATTAAAAACTGTGACAAGTCTGCTCTCTGTCAGACGCTCGGTCGGGCTGGTCATCTTCTTCGTGCTCCTCTCCCTCTTCATAGAATGGCTTCAGTTGCGCAATGCTGGCGAGTTTGCTCTTTCTTTGTCCTTCTTTTACTAATCGCACGATGTTCGGTGATACAAACTTTTCATGAGGAATGGGCCATCGAACTTGGGAGCGAGTTTCGCCGCGAAACCTTCAACGGCTTTAGAGAGTTGGTGTGCTCTTAGTAGCACCAACGTATTGAGTCCTGGTCTCCATTCTCTTCTCCTGAGGTTATAGTTCCTCCCTTGGTCCTTCGACGCTCTCTGTAAATTTGTCTGGACGATGCTGAACACTTCCTTTAATCTTCTTGCCCGGTCTTCTGGTGCTTGCGGCATGCTTCCGGATCCGGGTGTCTTCTCGTCGTACAAGGAAGCTGGTAAGCGGGGCTCTCTCCCCTGCATCAGAAAAGCCGGTGAAAATCCTGTAGAGTCTGCCACACTGGAGTTAACCGCCAACGAAATTTCCGGTAACAATTCGTCCCACGAACTTTGGTGACCTGTTATAAACTGCGCGATCATCGTCTTTACTGTACGATTGGTCCTTTCTGTCGGGTTTTCTTGTGGACAATATGGGGCAGTGTGCTGCAACTCCACGCCCAACGAGTTCAAAAACGACTTAAAATTCCGGCTCGTAAACTGCACACCGTTGTCGCATACAAACTTTCTGGGTATGTCAAAACGACATAATACACGCTCACGGAACGCCTTCTGCAGTTGGGCCGCTGTCGCTCGCTTCAGGGGGACCAGCTCCACCCATTTTGAAAACGCATCATGGAATACCAGGAGCATCGTGTTCCCGTGTTTCGAGCGCGGTAAGGGCCCTACAAAGTCGGCACATAGTACAGCCATGGGCTCGGCCACCTGTCGCGTCAACATCTGTCCAGCCGGCTTTATTTGTTCCGTCTTAAACCTCTGGCACGATTCGCAGTACTTAACGTACTTCGCTGCGTCTCGGAACATTCCAGGCCAGTAGTAGCGTTGTGCCAGACGCATTATCGTCTTCCGTACTCCTTGGTGCCCGGCCGTCGGTGCGTCGTGGCACTCCAGCAACACTCGTTTCCTCTGATCCTCGTCGATGCACAGCTTCCAGGGGATGTAGTCGTCGTCATCCGCACGGTGTCCGAGGTGTCTATAGAGTTGACCGTTCTCTTCCATATAATCGGCGTATTTCACTGGGTCTTTAGCCATCTTTTCTTTCATCCTCTCGATCCACTTGCCGGACGATTTTTCCTGTACCGCTTGTTGCAAGTTCTCCACGGGTTGCCGGGATAAGGCGTCCGCTACTACGTTGAGCTTCCCTCGTCTGTACCTTACGTCAAATTGGTACTGCTGCAGCTCCAGTGCCCAGCGCGCTATCCTCCCCGACGGGCTCTCGATCGAATTCAACCATTTCAAAGCCATATGGTCGGTTACTACCTCGAACCGATATCCTTCCAGGTAGCATCTCATCTTCCGGATTGACCATACTATAGCCAGACACTCCTTTTCGGTCGCTGAATAATTTTCTTCAGCCTTATTCAGTTTCCGACTCGAGTAAGCTATCACGCGCTCCTGTTGATCGATCGTCTGTGTGAGTACCGCTCCGAGGCCAAAATCGCTGGCGTCCGTCTGCAGGACAAATTTTTCTGCAAAATCCGGGCAGGCCAGGACCGGTGCGGTCGTCAAGCTATGTTTGAGGGTCTCTAGCGCTGCCTGTTGTTCCTCTCCCCATGACCATTTCCTAGATTTTTTTAATAAAGCTGTGATCGGTTGCACCACTGTAGCGAAATTCGGCACGAATCGTCGATACCAGGAGGCCATGCCCAGGCAACGTCGCAGCTCCTTACAATTGGTTGGGGCCTTCAAGTTCTGGATCGCTTCTACTTTGGCGGGGTCGGTTTTGATCCTTTCGCCGCTCACTAGGTGTCCCAGGTATATCAGCTCCTTCTGAAAAAACAAACACTTCTTACGGTTCAGCTTCAAGTTGGCCGCTCTCAAACGCCTGAAGACTTCCTTCAAATTTGTCACGTGCTGCTCCTTTGTCGCTCCGATTACTATTATGTCGTCCAGATAGGCAAATGCATGTGGTTCCATATCTGGTCCGATAACCGTATCCAAAGCTCGTTGGAATGTTGCACACGCCGAGTGCAAACCGAAAGGCATTACGCGCCACTGGAATAAGCCTCTACCGGGTACCGTAAACGCTGTACACTCCCGACTATCCGCAGCCATGGGAATTTGCCAGTAACCGTGCTTGAGGTCGAGCGTGGAGATGTACCGCGCATGTCTTAATCGCTCCAAAATGTGATTAATCCTTGGTACGGGGTATGCATCTGGCAAGGAGTGAGCGTTGAGTTGCCTTTAATCGATGCACATCCGCCACTCGCCTGTTTTCTTCTTAACCAGCACGATCGGGGCGCTGTGCGGGCTGCGGGAGGGCTCTATCGCGCCGGCTCGCAGCAGCTCGTCTACTTGCTCGTTGATCACCTGTTGCATCGCAGGGTTTTTGGGGTAGTACCTCTGCTTAATCGGCTTGTCGTCCCTCATGATGATCCGGTGCTCAGCTACGTGTGACACCCCTTGCAGCTCGTCAAAGAGGGCCAATTCCGCTTTCAATGTTTCCTTTATCTCTGGTTCCAAGTCCTCTGGCCACTCGTTTTCCCTGGTTTCGACGCTTTCCACCGGTGTTATTGCGGGGCCGGGTATGACGCACCCTCCTACCTCACCGAACCGTTGTACTCCTGCCGTTGTCGCGTCCACGCTGTCTTCTCGAACCGTTCCCACGGCGATGCTGGGCTGAGGTGCCCCACGGGCATCCTTCTCCTGCCGTGATCCGCCGTCCTCCTCCGGTTTGCTCGCAACTGGCTCACGTTCCTATAAGACCTGCTCCTCCTCTATATCTGGTACTTCCACAGCTTCCAAAATTAACCTAGCCTTGCCACATTCGATGGTCGTCCCCACCCGGCATAAAAAGTCTATCCCTAGTATAATGTTGTCTAGCATCGAGGGCATCACGAGCATACTCACCGTGACCTCTGTCCCCGCTAGACCAACTTTTACCCTCAATAGCTTCTTTACCTCTAAGGTGGACCCATCGGCTAGGCGAATTTTCGCGCAGGCGTCCAGCATCTCGCCCCCGCTGGTCACCTTGCGGGAAAACTCCTCACTAATAAAACTCCTAGTCGCCCCTGTATCTACTGTCGCAGTCGCTACTTGGTCCCCGACTCTTACAGTAGCGACTATCCGCCCGTCTTCCACTCTTAAAGGGTATTCTAGGTTCGGGACTGGGTCACGTCGGCTCCCATCGGGTCCCGTCCCGGATGGTGCCGCATGTCGTTTCCCGCCCTTGACTGTTGACAACACTGGCTGGTATTGACCCCCTTGGCCCCACACTGCCGACAAAACTGTACCCGTGGATTGGGGCACTCCTTGGCGAAATGACCCTCTTGCGAACAGTTATAGCATAGCCTCTTCCCGCCTAGAGCTCTCGACTGCTCTTGGCTGATCATCCCGTTTGAAATTACTCCCGTATACCCAAGCGGTGGCGTATTCCCCACGTTACCGCTTGACCCTGGCTGTGGTTGCGTCCGGAAAGGATTAAAATGTTTGGCGGGGGCTGCCTCACCGGCTAATCCATCCGAATACCTACTACCCCCGGTCTTACTCCGTGCTGCGCGCTCGCGACTTTGTTGTCTCACATTCTCGTACTCGGCTGCCATCTGAGTTAGCTGCGCCAGAGAGGAGAAGTCCCCTCTACGAATGTACAACCGGTACTCGGGTGCCAAATTCTCGTATACCCTATGCAATTCTTGTTCTGCCCTGTACCCCGCGTGGTACATCATACCCCGCAGCTCGAGCAGGTAGTCCTTGAACGGCTCGTTATCATGTTGCGTCGTACCCGGATACTGTCTTCTAACCTGTCGAAACACTAGGGCGGTAGAAAGAATTCCAAGAACTCGGCTTTAAATGTCGCCCAAGTCGCGTCCCTTAGCCTACTTATTGATAGCCACCGCGCGGCCTTACCCGTTAGAGCCTCGCTCATTGCCCTCGGCAACCGGTCTAAGCCTATGTCGTATGACAACGCCCTGTCCTCAATCGCCTCCAGGAAAACTAATGGGTCGGTGCATCCATTGAACAGGATGCCCCACTTCCGGACTAGTTCGGGGACGACCATCCCGTTCCTAGGGGTACTATAGCTATCACTAGAATTAAGATGGGGGTTCACCTGTCTCACCGGGGTATCATCCCCGGATGCCAGAGGTGACCCTACTCGTATATCGGGGATACATGCTGTATTCTGTGGGGAAAATTCATTATAAATCGTACTGTTGGAGGGCGGACGCAAATGTTCCGTGCCACCGGTCTGTATTGATGGGATTGCCGCATCTGATTCAGACTTCTGCCTAGTTCGTATTCCTCCAAAAGAAGCGGCAGTCCGGGTAGGCGACACTGGGATCTTTGCGAACCGCAACTCCCATTCCGCTACCCGGGCCCGTATATCGGTGGTATGACCACCTTGCCTTATAAAAGTACATACCAGCTTCCGGTAGTCAGTTACCGTGGCACACTTTTCCAATCCGAGCTCCCGGACGATATCCTCTAGATCCTCCTTATGGCAGTGGTAGACCCATTGCACGCCCACACCAGGGTTGCTGCTTTCTACGACCTCCACTCGGGCGGGCTCGATAGTCTTGGGTTTCTCCATTTAACCGAAAAAAAAACGAACGCGAATATGTCCCGATTCGCAAAAATTTTTACCCTTAATCTGGCACAGTTTATCGCGGTAACCGTTTTGTTACGAAACTAAAAAAAAAAAAAAAATTTCCCGAATTTTTTTTCCCGGTTTAAAAAAAAACCTTTTAACTTATCACTGTCTGTCGCGGTTATTCCTTTTATTACGAAATTAAAAAAAAAAAATTTCCACGGTATAACGAATTTTGTATTTTTTTTTTTTTGCAGTGTAATAAAAATCTTTTTTGTTAACTGGTTACTGTTTATTGCGGTTATTATATTTTATTGCGTAAATATTTTTATTTTATTTTTTTTTTTAAGTGTAATAAAAATTTTCCTGTTAATTGGTCACTGTTTATTTTATTTAATTTTTTTTCGTATTTCTGCCTTTTTTTTTTTTAATTCCTTTAATTTTTTTTTTTTTTCCCACTGTACGTTTACACGGTCGAGGCCCACTGTACGGCGACTTCACGTAAGTCCGATACTCGACCCGAACCGATGGGACAACTCCGCACTCGAAATAATAGTCAATTTTTTTATTTCGTGGTCGAAGCCCACTGTGCGAAGCGACCGCGACTTTGCAGCTGCCTGTACCAGCTGCTGTCACGCCGTTCGTTGACCGCTCACGCACTTTGCCGACACTTTCGTTGCGTCGCAGGTGTTCACTTATGCACAGTCTCGAACGCGAACCGCTAGTTTGATCGGTGAGTCTTTTTCCACCGTCAATTTCGTTGCGCCGCAATTGTTGCTAAGGCAATGCTTCTCGAACGCGAACAGTTATTCTGATCTGCACTTGCCTTATGCCGTCACTTTCGTTGTGCCGCGACGATTGCACAAAACCACGCTCGAAAACCGTTCTCGTTGGCCACTTGTAAAGCAGGGTATCGTCGGGTATACCCGCACTTCACTTTACGCACTTTTTCTTCCACACTTGTTGGTGATATTTCTGGGGGCTTTAATTCCAGATTATACCACACCTTTGCACTTTAGAGTCCCTGCTCGGGCGCCACTTGTAAAGGAGTAATTTAGCCTGGGTATAAACTCAGTCTGGCCAGGTTCACCTCACAAGAATATTTATATTTTTGGTGAGACTTTACTGTGCGCGGTTTTACAAGTTGGAAGGGGAAATGCTTGCGTCTGCGCCAACGCGACGGCCGACACACTCAGCAGCCAGAGTATAAGGCGACTCAGCTTGACTCGCGTATGCGCGTGTATGAAAACCAAAGAAGAGGAATAGAAGGAAAGAAAAACACACAGCAATTGCACTCCACTGGGTCGCGGACTTACCGGCGACCAATTTATTCAACTTCTATAACTTCTACAATAAACCTAAACCTAGCCGTAGATTTATCTAACCTATATGTATGAAACCGCGACGAACTATCCCCTTACCTTATCTTTACCAAACTTTTACTCTATAACTTTGCTACTTATGAGCACACTATTTCGCTTCTCTCCGTTTTCTATTCTTTTAAGCGCGTACGCGTCCGCTCACTTTAGTGTATCAATCGCAACTCCCTCGCCCACGCTTGGGCTTCGGCCCAAGTTGCAGTTTTCGCCACTCCCCATACTTATCCGTGACCGTGGTGGATTCGCTGATAGCAGCTGGCGCGCTGCATCTTGCGTCTTGCATTTGAGGCGGTTATATTTAAATTCTTAGGCGTAAGGCGTCAATCAAAAATATATACATCCACTAAATCTAACTACTTTACACTTCTTGCGTTTCTTAAATATAAATACTGCGCACTCCTTTCGTCTAACAAAACTATACCTACAACTCAAACAACCCATGCGCTTCTTGCGACTTAGAAATAATAAATATAATACAAAAATGTAAGCTAAATCAACAATGCGCTCCTTTGCGACTTTAAACTATAAATATAACATGGTAAATAAAAATAAATCAAATAACTAATAAATATAACTCTTTGTAAACTAAATCAACAATGCGCTCCTTTGCGACTTTAAACTATAACTATAATAAGATATAACTATTTGTGAAGGGGCCGACGCGGCCTACTTCACAGTGTCTTAAGTCTTGTCCGGCTAGTTTCCCTGTAATTTATTAATTGTTAAGGCAAAGCAAACTTTTAAAGGAATTTGCAATCTTTTAAATTGAATTTGCAATTCAGAATCAAAAGGTGTTAATGGAATTCTCGATATAAAAACCGTTTCCCCTATACCATTGCCAGTAAAGATAATTGCTTCGACAACATTCTTATGAAAGACTTAAAGTTGCAATCTTGTACCATCGCACAGTATTGTCGGTTTCAAGTTGCGAATCAACATTACAGGTGAACCAATCTTTAAAGTTAATTTATGTTGAGGCAGGCCAGCCGGATTTAATGAATTAAGAAACTCGACGGGGCAATGAACTGCATCTTCGATTTTAGTCACAGAATCAATAGAGTTACATGTCATTTCTTCACTTTGAAATGATTTTAATAAAAACTCGTTTATTTCCAATGCATTGTCATTTCTCGCAGTCAAAATAGCACGTTCTGAAAACCATTCGAGTGATTTTGAGAGATATTTGTAATATCCGGAAATATTTTTAGAGTTAGCTCTTCAATACTTTTCACAACATGACACAAAGTGGATGGTAAAATTATTTTGCCATCTTGGGTTGGAAATAATCCATTTCCTATTTGAAGAAGCATTTCTGCAAATTCACCAGCTATGCTATAACCTTTTAAGTGCACTCGCATATTCTTCGTTAATGCAATTTTCTGTATTTTGGGCCACAAAATTGAAGACTTTAAGCACGCATTTATTTCACCTGCTCTTGTTCCTCTGGGGATCACTGGAAGAGCTTGTCGAAAATCACCAGCTAAGAGAACAGTTATGCCACCCATTAAGTATTCACTATCTCGAATGTCTTTCAAAGATCGATCTACAACTTCAGAAGCACCTTTATGGCCCAAAGTACACTCATCCCAAACAATGAGCTTGCAATCTTTGAGCACAGCAGCAATATTAGATTGCTTTGAAATTGAGCAATGTGGTGTTTCTAAATGAATCAAATTAAATGGAATCTTAAGTGTAGAATGCGCTGTGCGACCACCATTAAGTTAAGTGGCTGCGATACCGGAAGAAGCAACGGTCAATGCAAATAATAAATTTAAAAGATACGTTTAACCTGGTCCACCAGGTGCATATAAAAAACATAGTGGCGCATAGTTAATTTTGGCTATGCCAAGACTATGATACCCTTCACACAGCCAAATCAATACTTCCCCCTCTTATGTTTCTATGCAGTTGTTGGTAATTTTTCGCTAATATTTTTACTCTTGAGCGTCATTTCCTTGTTCGTTTTCGACAAAATCAACATATTGACATGTAGGTACTTGAAAGTGCACGAAATAGACAACAATTAATAGTACGATATGGTAAATTTGTATGGTGGCTATGTCGTAGAGTGCTCCGATCGAAATGGAATTTGATAGTGAACAAACCCGACATGATCTAAGCAATCTGTGAAAGTTTTATCAAGATCGGTTCAGCAGTTTGGCCGGAAATCGTGGTGATATGGTAAATTTGTATGGTGGCTATATCGTAGGATGATCCGATCGGGATGAAATTTCATAGTGAACAAACCCGACATGATCTTAGCAATCTGTAAAAGTTTTATCAAGATCGGCTCAGTAGTTTGGCAGGAAATCGTGTTGATATGGTAAATTTATATAGTGGCTATATCGTAGAATGCTCCGATCGGGATTAAATTTCATAGTGAACAAACCCGACATGATCTAGGCAATCTGTGAAAGTTTCATCAAAATCGGTTCAGCAGTTTGGCCGGAAATCGTGTTGAAACAGACAGACGGACAGAAGGACATACGGACAGACGGACGGACAGACGGAAATCAATTCCTGAGCTCGTCCTGTTCATTTTGATATATAGTTTTTTGGGTCTCCCATCATTCCTTTAAGGCGTTACAGATTCATGACAAAGTCAATATACCCTGTGAAGGGTATAAATAGCTTTCTCCCTCTTCTGCTTCAACGCTATGTAGTATCTTTTCGAATACTTGTTTTTGCTCAGCAGTAAGGAGTAGCTCATTATTAACAACATAATTATTGCAATTTTTATAATTTGTTTCTCTATGATATTCAATATTTGGAACAATTTCCTCGGATCTAATTGGTAGTGGAAGTCCATAATAAGTCAAGTTTTGACCACCAATAGACAGTACCATATCTTCAATGTAATAAGACATTTATTTAATACATTATACACAATACTTTCATCAATATTTCTGTGTTGTGAAATATGAAAGGCTCTAAAAATATCTTCTTAGAAACTCTCTTTATAAGTATTCCAAAGCTTAAGAGCATCCGAAATTTGACAAAATTCACACACCAATTGAAATGATGCGTATGCTATACCATTAACGGTTTTTAAATTTATGTATTATTGGGATGAATAGTCTAAACTCTTCCCAAAGCTGAATCTCTTTTAACTCCAGGAAAATTTGGCACATCCTGCACCCGTTTTCTTCTTTGAAATTCTTTATTGTTCCATGTAAAATACGATGGAACTTCACAATATAGAAGCGTTATTGCAAACTCATCACGTGTGCATAGCTCAAAGAAGTTTAGCAAAGTGGTTTTGGGTGCAGTGCTTAATCTGTCAAGTAAGTGTTGCGGATTATTGGGGTTAAAATATATCCGTTGACCATTTTCTAAATGAACAGCTAAATGTGTAATAGCCGGAAAACGTACATGTATGGGAAATGCATGGATTCTCCATACCGCTTCTGAGCTACTTATATAACGGCCACTTTCGTACATATTAAATTCATTACGTTGGTCTTCAAGAGTAAATGATGCTTGATCACTGCCCTTCTTCATATATTTACAAATGTATTTAATAGACTTTACAGAACTACAATACTCAACATTCAGGTGAGCTTCAAATGTTCTCAATAGTACACAGTTATAAGGCACAACCCCACGATTATCTATGCAATTACCATTTATATTAACTGCATTACCACCATCTTTTATCGCTCTTCTACGATATAGAGGGTAACTATCTTTTCCAGTCACAGTTTCTTTAAGTAATTCTCGAGGAAAACTTTTGGTACATTTTCCATTTTTCATGCATGGCGATTTATTATTAAATATCCCGCAAGGACCATGAATCATATTTGACTTAACACTGTTATATAACAAAGGACCCTCATCTGCGTTTGGTATTTCGGCACAGATAATTTGATCGATTTTAACTGGTCTTATTTTATTTTCTAACCAAAGTAGAATATATATAAGTGGTAAGCCCCGCTTTTGCCATTCCACAGAGTACATGAAACATTGCACGCTGCCAAACAAAGAACCTTTTGTCAATAGTAACATTAAAGCTTTAACTTTTAAATGAAAAACTCGAGCTTAAAACATCGTGACCCGGTAATAAAACACTTTTTATGTCATTCCATTATAGATTGCATGTGAATGTTATGAAAGGATCTTGTCGCCCATAATGGCGGACATATGTCATAGCATCTTGAGTCTTTTCATGCTTATATCGTGCAGAGCTTGTAAAAGAAGATGGTTAAATTACCATCTGACCAAGTTGAGCTGCGACAAAATCTTGTTGGCCTATTGCATCTTGTAGATGTACTATATGGCTATCTGCTCTGAGTTTCGCTTGAATGTAGCGAGTATAATTTAACCTTTCTGTTTCAATTTTAGCATACTCATCAACCAAAAACTGACTAAAAAGAGAACGACAATAAATTAAAAGATTTATCTCAGATTGACGAATCATTCTTTTATAGCTGTAAAAGCTTAACGCAGATATCATTTTTTTTGGTTCCTCCTTTTTATACCCTTAACCCATAAAATGGGTAAATAAGGGTATAATGGTTTTGTGCAAAAGTATGTAACAGGCAGAAGGAAGCATCTCCGACCCTATAAAGTATATATATTCTTGATCAGCATCAACAGCCGACACGATATAGCCATGTCCGTCTGTCCGTCTGTCTGTCCACAGCTTTTACTAACATTGAGCTAGAGTCACCAAAATTGGAAGGAAGATAGCTGGTGTCATCCCCATCTGCATCGGAGAATCTTTCAGGCAGCGTACACCCCTGCTCAGTCCGTAACCCTTTGCAATCAGGCCTCTTTTTACCGGTTTTAATACTGGTATCGAGTATTCTGCAGTCAGTTGCGTCCGAATGCAACGTTTTCACTTGTTTTTAGCCTTTTTTTCTGTTTTGGAGGTGAATCGACCTCGTCTTTTACAGGATTTTTAACATTTTCAGTTATACTGTATATTTTATACATTTACTTGACGTATCAGAATCTTGAGTTAATACTTCCTCTAAAGGAATTTAAACATCAAAATGTCCATTCATTAATGGACCGGTAAAACGCAACAGGATGCATATTATTTCCGAATGCTTGTACTAAATTTCCATTCTGAAAAACTTGGAAATTTACAGCAAAAATTTCTGCTGCTGCTTGAAGCTCACATGCAGTACCATAAGGTGGACATAGCGCACTCATATTGTTTAGAAGAGCTATAAAAAGGCAGGCTCCATCACCAATTACAGCTATTTCGGCTAACTCTCTTATGTATGCGCGCGCTCTGCAACTCAAACAAAGAGCGTAGTATCGCTACCTTCTTCGCACGCACTGAATCAATACACAGCATATCTAAGAGGCTGCAGTTAAGTGAATTGTATATTGCCTTTAGCTTTAATTTAGAGTGTGTGCGGAGGAGCTAGGGTTATTAAACTTTATGATTGACATGCAAAGCGCGCACATAAAATAGAGAGTGAACGTAAATGAGCAACAACAAAGGAGCATGATCGGAGAAAGAGATTTCAAATTATCTGATTATCATAAGAGCAACACACGCGCTTATGTGAACGCCCTTTGCTTATTCAAAATTTTATATCAATAATATATCAATAAATGTTAGTGTGTTACGTTTTGTCTAAGTTATATAAGCAGCAAGTAGGCGAATCCACCCCCATAACATATTTTGGTGTGGGAAATTTTTCTGTTATATTGTTGTTGTTTTTTTAAAATCAATGACACCAACAAAAAGTAGCAGTGCGGGCCCAACAACAACACTGACAACAACAACAAACGCTACTTGGGTCGTAAATCAATTGTCAAAGGCACACAAATTTGAAAAAAAAAGTGCACTGTGCGAAGTGATACATGTACATAAAATTATGAAAATTATTTTTAAGCGCATTCTTCACTTAATTGTGTATGCACTTAATCATTAAGAAAATCCGGAAATTCGTTTCTTTTTTGCAAGTGTACGAACCTTTGTCTTTATGACTTTGCTTGTGCGTGGCGAAGGCGTCACTGCGCATTTGTTTTGTTTTTGTATTCTCGCTCGCGATCAAACCCTCAGCTTGTGCGACAATCAGGCGACAGTAGTGGAATGGGTACTTGTTGTAATTGTAATTTGTTTTTTAAAATGGGTAAAAAGTGCTCCAAATCGTATGGGAGGTACTTGAAGGAGTTGTCCAAATAAAAATTCTCTTCTTAGTGCTCACCTCCTACCTGCATGGAAAATTGTGTGAAAATTTCAGCCTTCTAGCTCTTTTCGTTTAGGCTGTGGCTCTTCCATTATCATCAGGAGAAACTCTTTTATATAGAGATGAAATATGCGTTTTATTTTATTTATTTGATTGATCTAAAAATTAAATTAAACTTTTCTCTATAGTGAGCCTATAGCTCTCATAAACTTAAACTTTGACATCAAGTCGGCACGGGTTTGTGTCCTCCGATCTCAATAATATTTAATATTTAAATTATTAGAGTCAAATGAAAAAAATAGAGGGTATGCGTTTTGAAATTCCGAAAAAAAAAACTTTTAGCCTGGGACACTCTAACGCCCACCCATACAGCCCCCAGCCCCCTTTTCACCACCTTTTACAAACTTTGAGCTAAAGTCACCAAATTTGGTAAGAAGATAGCAATTGACATTCGACAAAGATCTGCATCAAAACTTTGGATGCCACGCCCATCCATACTGCCCCCAGCCCCCTCTACCCACCTTTTAAAAACTTTGAGCTAGAGTCACCAAAATTGGTATCAAGATATCAATTGACATTCCACATAGATCTGCATCAAAACTTTGGATGCCACGCCCACCCATACCGCATCCAGCCCCCTTTTCCCCACCTTTTACAAACTTCGAGCTAGAGTCACCAAATTTGGTATGAAGATAGCAATTGAAATTCGACAAAGATCTGCAGTAAAAATTTGGATGCCACACCCACCCATACCACCCCCAGCCCCCCTTTCCGCAGCTCTTACAAACTTTGAGCTAGAGTCACCAAATTTGGTATAAAGATGGCAATTGACATTCAACAAAGATCTGCATGAAAAATTTGGATGCCACGCCCGCCCATAATGCCCCCAGCCCCCTTTTCCACACCTTTCACAAACTTCGAGCTAGAGTCACCAAATTTGGTATGAAGATAGCAATTGACATTCGACATAGATCTGCATCAAAACTTTGGATGCCACGCTCACCCATACCGCATCCAGCCCCCTTTTCCCCACCTTTTACAAACTTCGAGTTAGAGTCACCAAATTTGGTATGAAGATAGCAATTGACATTCGAAAAAGATCTGCATGAAAAATTTGGATGCCACGCCCACCTATACTGCCCCCAGCCCCCTTTTCTTACCTTTTACAAACTTCGAGCTAGAGTCACCAAATTTGGTATGAAGATAGCAATTGACATTCGATAAAGCTCTGCATCAAAACTTTGGATGCCACGCCCACCCATAATGCCCCCAGCCCCCTTTTCCCCACCTCTTACAAACTTTGAGCTAGAGTCACCAAGTTTGGTATGAAGATAGCAATTGACATTCCACATAGATCTGCATCAAAACTTTGGATGCCACGCCCACCCATACCGCATCCAGCCGCCTTTTACCCCAACTCTTACAAATTTCGAGCTAGAGTCACCAAATTTGGTATGAAGATAGCAATTGAAATTCGACAAAGATCTGCATGAAAAATTTGGATGCCACGCCCACCCATACTGCCCCCAGCCCCCTCTTCGCCACCTTTTACAAACTTTGAGCTAGAGTCACCAAGTTTGGTATCAAGATAGCAATTGACATTCGACAAAGATCTGCATGAAAAATTTGGATGCCACGCCCACCCATACTGCCCCAGTTCCCTTTTCCCCACCTTTTTCAAACTTTGAGCTAGAGTCACCAACTTTGGTATCAAGATAGAAGTTGACATTCGAAAAAGATATGCATGAAAAATTTGGATGCCACGCCCACCCATACTGCCCCCAGCCCCCTTTTCCCCACCTTTTACAAACTTCGAGCTAGAGTCACGAAATTTGGTATGAAGATAGCAATTGACGTTCGAAAAAGATCTGCATGAAAAATTTGGATGCCACGCCCACCCATACTGCCCCCAGTTCCCTTTTCCCCACCTTTTACAAACTTTGAGCTAGAGTCACCAAATTTGGTATGAAGATAGCAATTGACATTCGACAAAGATCTGCATGGAAATTTGGATGCCACGCCCACCCATACTGCCCCCAGTTCCCTTTTCCCCACCTTTTACAAACTTTGAGCTAGAGTCACCAAGTTTGGTATCAAGATAGCTATTGACCATCGACAAAGATCTGATTCAAAACTTTGGATGCCACGCCCACCCATACCGCATCCAGCGCCTTTTTCCCCACCTTTTACAAACTTCGAGCTAGAGTTACCTAATTTGGTATGAAGATAGCAATTGACATTCGACAAAGCTCTGCATGAAAAATTTTGATGCCACGCCCGCCCATAATGCCCCCAGCCCCCTTTTCGCCGTCTTTTACAAACTTTGAGCTAAAGTCACCAACTTTGGTATGAAGATAGCAATTGATATTCCACAATGATCTGCATCAAACATTTGGATGCCACGCCCACCCATACTGCCCCAGCCCCCTTTTCCTTATTTTTAACAAACTTCGAGCTAGAGTCACCAAATTTAGTATGAAGATAGCAATTGACATTCGACAAAGATCTGCATGAAAAATTTGGATGCAACGCTCACCCATACCGCATCCAGCCCCCTTTTCGCCACCTTTTACAAACTTCGAGCTAGAGTCACCAATTTTGGTATGAAGATAGCAATTGATATTCCACAATGATCTGCATCAAACATTTGGATGCCACGCCCACCTATACTGCCCCCAGCCCCCTTTTCCTTATTTTTTACAAACTTCGAGCTAGAGTCACCAAATTTGGTATGAAGATAGCAATTGACATTCGACAAAGATCTGCATGAAAAATTTGGATGCCACGCCCACCCATACTGCCCCCAGCCCCCTTTTCCCCACCTTTTACAAACTTCGAGCTAGAGTCACCAAATTTGGTATGAAGATAGCAATTGACATTCGTCAAAGAACTGCTTGAAAAATTTGGATGCCACGCCCACCCATACTGCCCCCAGCCCCCTTTTCCATACCTTTTACAAACTTCGAGCTAGAGTCACTAAATTTGGAAGGAAGATAGCTGGTGGCATCCCCATCTGCATCGGAGAATCTTCAAGAGCGTGTACACCCCTGCCGCATTCGTACCCCTTTGCAATCAGGCCTCTTTTTACCGGTTTTTATTCTGGTATCGAGTATGCCGCAGTCGGTTGCGTCCGACCGAACGTTTCCACTTGTTTATTTCTAATTTCATTGCTTCGAATTTATTTTTATCTTGCAATTCAATTTGTTTATGTTTTGTTATAATAAAATTTCATCTTTTATTTAATTTAAATATTTGACGGTGCGGTTTTTTAATGTTTTGTTGCTGGTGCAACTTTAAATACTTTAGTTGTTGTTGTTGCTGACGATGCTTTTGTTGTTGTTGTTGTGGCTGAAACTGCTGCTGCTAGTGTGTCTGAAATTGCTGCTTTTTCTGCGGCTGAAACTACTGTAGTGGCTGCTGCTGATACAGCTGCTGCTTCAAAAAATCATTAAAAAAAATACATGCGAAGAGATTTTTGAACTTTTTTGTTTGTTAAGCCCAGGGAAAAAAGTTTCAAAAGTAGACTCTTACTAAAATTTAAATCTTTTAATGGGCACTTATTGGGTTAAGAAGAGTATTGTATCATTCAAACGGATGCTGTTGATGCTGATCAAGAGAACTTATAATTTATGGGGTCGGAGATGTTTCTTTCTGCCTGTTACATACTTTTGCACAAATCAATAATACCCTTTTTTACCCATTTTATGGGTTCAGGGTATAAAATTAATGTAATATTTTACGCATGGACTGCTTGCAAAACAAAGTTTTCTTATATTTTGTAGCCACAGTAAGATAACAAAGAGAAGAACAAAGAAGAAGAAATATAACTGTAAATGGTACTCACAGCAAGCAGCATGCACAGCTGCAACACAAAAAGCGGCTTAAAGCTTGATCAGCGCGCGCGTCGCACAGTGGCGCCCGTAGAACAAGTCAAGTGCCAAAAATCAAAAATTGCATGTACCTCTAAAAAATATTAAATTAGCCAACTTTATAGGAAATTTTCCCATGAGTTTAGATCTGCTAACCTTAATACAACCAGATTTTGTTTAGAAGATATAGCCCCGCAAAGCTTACTGATATTTTGTGTTGCATAAAAATCGCAATTTAAATGTGATTGTGTCGGCTTTGAGATACAATATCTCAAAAACTAAGAAACGGATCATCATTATTTTTGATTCTATTAATAGAATAATATAAAAATATAATTAATAGAGAAAAATTTTAATGCTTTGCGGTTGGCCAGGTAAATCAATATTTACCAACTATCCATTTTTTCACTATTTTTCAACTTTGATGGAAATTTGAAAAAAATTACCCTATTTTTACCTCTGCCATATTTTCAAAATAATTTCTTTGATTATTCCTTTATCGAACGCAAAAAGTTTCAGCTGCCCGAATTTACCCCTGTGGTTTTTATACTCGATACCGCAGGTAAAGAGTATATTGAGTTTGTGCAATGTCCGTCATGGTGTCTGTCCGTCTGTCCGTCTTTCTGTCTGTCCGTCTGTCCGTCTGTATGAACGCAACTTTTTTCCACACCCTTAGTAAATTAAAGTGTCAAGATTGGGGTTCTACGATAACTGTGGGGCTGGTAAACCGATAAATTCGATAACTCAAAACCGATAAATTGTAGTATACACATATATCGAGTGTACTCTGTACACACTTTGCCCAAACATTAACATTAAGCTGGTTACCCAGCTCGCTTACATTAAGTGGGTCACCCAGCTCACTTTCAAGCGCTGGTAAAATGATCGCGTAAGGTTGCAACGCGCACAAACGATGCAGCGTCAACACTCTCACGCTGTGACCTCATACAGACTACATATGTGCATACTCACACTTTCTTTATATTATGTATTAGACTATGTTTGGCTCGCGCGCTGACTTCTCTGCCGAAGCAGCAGTCTGCCTTATACTATACATACCTAGAAGTAAGAACCTTCAATCATTCAATAAAGAAACCTACTTTGAAATCGACGTGTTTTAAATGTCTGGAAAACTAAGAACACCTCTACACTAAACATTACATGGCGACCGTGACATCGGTCCTGGAGTACCAAGGACACTAATAACAAGAGCTGCAAGCCTGCATTGATGGTGAACAACAAAACAGCATCAATGGATCGTCGAGGGAAACCAAAAACCAACAAACAATCTGAGTGAGTAGCGTGTATAGTTATGGGCAACCGCGGTGGAGTAAAAAATAAAATAACAAAAAGGATAGCACGCATAAAGTGGCAATTATTTACAAAAACTCCACCACCCGCGTGGGAAACGGCTGCAAAATTGCAAGCTGAACTTGACTATTTAAAGTCAATGTCAAGAACCCCAAACTATACATCTCACTCAGCTCACATTAAAAATATAAATAAAACAGCTATTAAAGAACATCGTCCAATTAAAGATCTACCAAAAAGGAAGAAGACGTGCCCTCAGGACTGCGCAGGACCATTGGAGTCGCCGCATTGCCAATATACATGCACAACGAAGGGAGTATCAGCGAAAAGACAACCAGATGAAGCATCAACTAACTAAAATAATAAAAGAAACATAGAGTGTGGAAGGCATAGGACCGCCGTCCACACCATCGAGGGAAATCAGCAAGTCGACAAGATAAATTGACAGTGAGGAAGGCACAGGACCGCCGTCTCCACCAACGAGGGAGTCCAGGGAACCAAACGATGACAACAGTTCCAGATATAAATATCAATAAAAAGAAATACTTTGTAAAATCGCGCGGAAAATTTTCTGCCTGATAGAGCATAGCCCGTATCAATACGCAGGCAATTGTCAAACAAATCAATAAGTATTAGATATAAAAAAAAACTTTTGTTAAACTAATATTTTATCTATATATATAAAAGAGTTTGTCCTGATGATAATGGAAGAGCCACAGCCTAAACGAAAAGAGCTAGAAGGCTTGAAATTTTCACACAATTTTCCATGCAGGTAGGAGTGAGCACTGAGAAGGGAATTTTTATTTGGACAACTCCTTCAAGTACCTCCCATACGATTTGGAGCACTTTTTACCCATTTTAAAAAACAAATTACAATTACAACAAGTACCCATTCCACTACTGTCGCCTGATTGTCGCACAAGCTGAGGGTTTGATCGCGAGCGAGAATACAAAAACAAAACAAATGCGCAGTGACGCCTTCGCGTCGCACAAGCAAAGTCATAAAAAAAGGTTCTTACACTTGCAAAAAAGAAACGGATTTCCGGATTTTCTTAATGAATAAGTGCATACACAATTAAGTGAACAGTGCGCTTGAAAATAATTTTCATAATTTTATGTACATGTATCACTTCGCACAGTGCACATTTTTTTTTTTCAAATTTGTGTGCCTTTGACAATTGATTAACGACCCAAGTAGCGTTTGTTGTTGTTGTCAGTTTTGTTGTTGGGCCCGCACTGCTACTTTTTGTTGGTGTCATTGATTTTCAAAAAACAACAACAATATAACAGAAAAATTTCCCACACCAGAATATGTTATGGGGGTGGATTCGCCTACTTGCTGCTTATATAACTTAGACAAAACGTAACACACTAACATTTATTGATATATTACTGATATACAATTTTGAATAAGCAAAGGGCGTTCACATAAGCGCGTGTGTTGCTCTTATGATAATCAGATAATTTGAAATCTCGCTCCGATCATGCTCCTTTGTTGTTGCTCATTTACGTTCACTCTCTATTTTATGTGCGCGCTTTGCATGTCAATCATAAAGTTTAATAACCCTAGCTCCTCCGCACACACACTAAATTAAAGCTAAAGGCAATATACAATTCACTTAACTGCAGCCTCTTAGATATGTTTTGCATTGATTCAGTGCGTGTGAAGAAGGTAGCGATACTACGCTCTTTGTTTGACTTCCAGAGCGCGCGCATAGATAAGAGAATTAGCCGAAATAGCCAACAACGAAGGCGCGATTTAAAAATAATTTGTCATCTAGCGCCGAACATGAAGAGCGATGCGCTAGCGAATCTGAAAACAAGTAAGTAGGTTTTAGTCGAGAAATCCCGACTAAAAGATACCCTGAACCCGTGTATAAAATGACTTGCAGAAGTGAGTTTTTCTTGGCTTTAACTTTAATCTAAAATATCTCCAGTGTTTCTTAACCGATTTGGATCAAATTTTAATGGAAGTTATTAAGTTATCCATAGTTTCAACTTCTATTTTTTAATTTTCTTAATTCGAGATTTTTTCGTTATCGATTCCATATGTATATCGAAAGCAAGAATAGTCATCGATAGTTTGAAATAAAGTTGATCTGCCTATGGCTTAGGACAAGTTATGTTCCAAATTTGAAGTCTCTAGGTCTTTTAGTCTTTGATTTTGACGCGTTCATTATTATTATTATTATTATTATTGGAACGAGGATCATGCACTGCGACCACTAGGATCTATTGTGCCCTCTTACTATTTTGTGAGTTACAGCTCCTCAAACAGCCCGATCGATCGCAGGAACGCGACGATGTGGCATGGTCGGAGAGCCCTCATTTTCTCTGTAGACAGAAAGAGGCTCCCCAGAAGAGAGAGCCTCAATCGGCTGATGGCGGGACACTCCTCAAGCAGGTGCTCCGGAGTCTCATCCCCCTCCAGACACAGTCTGCAAAGACTGTCTTCCCCTAACCTGAGATTATGCAGATGCTTGCGCAGTCTGCAGTGCCCGGTCAAGAAACCCGTGACTATACGAAGAGATCTTTTGCTCAACTTCAGACAGTCCTCAGTTCTCTTCTTGTTGTAGCCACCTAGCAGTCGCTTGCTCTGTCTTGCCCCATGTGAAAGCCGGCAAGCGTCCTCGCATGCGTTGAGCAGATCGATGCGACTGCTCTGACTGATAAACCCTGGTCCTAGCCCACAGAAAGGTTCAAAGCCCTGGAAAGGAGTGCTAGCTCCTCTCCTGGCCAAAATATCGGCGACCTCATTACCGGGAACACCCGCATGTCCCGGTACCTAATAGATGGTGACTTTGTTCTTACTGCCCAACCTATTGAGTGCTTCGATACATTGCCAAACCAGTTTGGAGACGATTTTATAAGCACTAAGTGCTTTTATCGCTGCCTGGCTGTCTGAGAAAATGGCTATGTCTCTATGAACGTATCCCTTCTCAAAGTTAAAGGTAGCACATCTTTCAATCGCGTGCACTTCCGCTTGGGAAATGCTGGCGAATTTGCCCAGGGGCTCATGATACTTGAGTCGGGGTCCGCAGACTCCAGCTCCAGCACCCTCATCTGTTAATGATCCGTCCGTGTACCATCTAATAGCATGTGGTTTCACATTATAGGTGGTTGACAGACTAGTCCATTCTGCTTTATTACTAAGCTCCGTTTTAAAGAGCTTCTCAAAACTAAAAAGGCCCATCTGCGCATCTTGCGGAAAGGCCAACAGTGTGCCAGTTGCACTAGTGACAGAGGTGATTGCGTTCGCTCCTGTCAATCTCATAATAGATCTGTGCGCACTGTGTTTGATGTAGACATGCAAAGGCGGAAGTCCTAGCAGTACGTCCAGTGCTGAGGACGGGCAGGTACGCATTGCGCCCGAGATGCACGTGCAGGCAAGTCTCTGGAGTTTGCCCAGTTGCCGTTTGGTGACATCCAGGTCAACACGTCCCGCCCATACCGCAGCGCCGTAGCTGACTATGGGCCTCACCATTGCTGTGTACATCCACAGAAGGATTTTTGGGGACACACCCCAGTTTTTCCCTGCGACAGACCTACAGCACATTTGGGCTATTGTGGTCTTGCGTACCGCATGCTCAATATGCTGTTTCCACAGTAGTCTCTTGTCCAAGATTACCCCCAGATACTTTGTCTCCGTAGAGAGTGGAATTACCGTACCCCCAACAGATATGGGTCTTCTGGACTTTAACTTGTAACGATTGGTGAAGGCGACACGAGACTCCAGAGGAGAGGTGATAGGACACCCCCCTGTGGACAACCTCTGGTGGTTTGGGCCCTGACCGTCAAATTGTTGACAATGACTTCCGCAATTCTAGAGTCAAGGAGCTTGCCTAGCCAGAGAGTAAGTCCTGGCTCAACCCCTTTTCCCTGCAGCGCCCTAACCACAACATCATGTGCTGTGTTATCAAAAGCGCCCTCTATGTCCATGAAAGCACAGAGAGCAACGTCTTTGGCCTTCACTGAGCACTGAAGACTGTTTACTAGGTCAAGGAGAGCCGATTCTGTCGACTTTCCTTCTCTATAGGCATGTTGGTGATCATGCAGGGGACTGGACACTAGGTACGAGATCCTGATGTGCTTATCAACTATCTTTTCAAGGGTTTTTAGCAAGAAGGATGTCAGGCTGATCGGCCTGAAAGATTTGGGGTGAAAGGGGTCCTGTTACTATGGCTGCAGCCAGGCTCCAGTCCGGTTTCCTGATGGGAACCGTTTCGTAACAGCTGTCGGTGTTGGTGATGGTTTTACAAAGTGGAAAGTGAGTTTGCAGGAGAAGTTCTGCCTTTTCCACCTCATTTTCCGTGAAGGAACCATCTGACCTCTTTAAGCAGAGTTCAGACAACACTTTGCCTTTCGAGATCGACTTAAAGACTCTCACAGCAGGTGTGGCCTGCTCTAGGTTGGAGCAAAATCTCCGGAAATGAGCACGTTTGCTGTACCGGATTTCTTTATTGTATTCTGTTAGTTTCTTGGTGTATAAGTCCCATCTGTCACTAATCTTTTTGGCTGTATTAAACAGCCTCCTGACCTCTGCTCGAAGCATACCAAGCTTTTTATTCCACCAAGGGTTATCCCTGTTTGACTCTATGGAGTTGGTTGGACAACTTGCATGATAGGCATGCATGATCGTCTCGCCAACTTCTGTCGAGAGTTTCTCTAGCTCTTCCTGAGAAGAGACCCTCCTACTATGGTTTAGTCTGCTCAGATTTAACCCCAGGTGTGACTGGTAGAGCGGCCAGTCAGTCCGCCGGGGATTCCTGATGACTTTACTAATCCTGAAATTACTACTAATGTCGAAGAGGATGATCGTGTGATCCGACATTGACGGTTCTGTTGAGACCCTCCAGTTGTAAGCCAGCCCAGAGGCCCTCTCATTGCCGAAAGTAATATCAAGTACTTCGGCTCTATTTTTGGTGATAAAAGTGGGTTCAGCCCCCATTTTGAACACCATAAGATCATTAGCTACGAGATAGTCTAGCAAGCACTCACCTCTACTGTTGTTGTCCGTGCTGCCCCACGCAACGCTATGCGCGTTTGCGTCGCATCCCAGCAGCAATGTGCAGTGCAGTGTGCCACCAGATCCTGAACCTCTGTTGGGGAGGCTTCCGCATTATCTCCCGGGAAGTATGCTGACGCCACCACCATACTCCCGAACTCGCCAGTGATTAGCACTGCTACAAGGTCCCTGCTGAGAAATTTGGAGAGACAAAGAAAGTTAGTGTTCTTTCGGACCAAGATGCATGCTCTTGGCGATGTCTCCCTAATATCTACAACTAGTTGTGAACTTACTTGATCAAGGCCGCAGATCCTACCTCTGACGACCCATGGCTCCTGGATGAGCACCAGCCCCAGGTCAGACCTGGAGATCAACCTGCTGATGACAGCCGAAGCTGCCCTCGCGTATTGCAGGTTGATCTGTGCCACGCCGGTGGTCAGCATCCTTAGAGCTCAGGTTCCCCTTCCGAGAGTGTCAGATAAGCCTCATCATCGGATGGCTTCTCATCGCTCCCAGAGCCTACATCGCTGCGCACGTGTAGCCGTGACAAGTCCGAGTCCAACTCGGCTTCCCAGGCTGCAATCGCTTCTGCTTCGGCTGCCTCATCGGAGGGTGCTGCAGCAGAAGAGGTGCCAGGAACATCGTCTGCTTGCACCTTCACAGCCGTCTCTTTCGCGGCTTGCTTTTTGTGCAGCCGGCACCTCAGCTGACCAAATCTGAAGCTCACCATCATTCCCCTATTACTGAGGAGTGTTAGAGCTTCATCCTCCAAACCAAAGGTCAGCACCTTTCCGCCCTTGGTTTCAAGGCGCCTGAGAATACGCCACGTCTCGGTGAGAAGACCCTTATTCTGCTCAATGAGCAGTCCAAGGGATTTCTCCACCGTCTCACCAGCCGTGCGTGGCAGGTACACCGAGACGATATTGGTCTCCGGTATCTCACCTTGCGGGCATGTGCGGAGTTCCACACCCACTGCGGCACTGATGCTGGGCACCTTCAGCTCCAGCCACTTCCTGGCATCCTCGTCCAGACAGTCCACTAGGACCAGACCATCCCGGAAAAGGATGCCATTAAAGTTGAGGCTGGCGGTCCAGCCCTTCCTCATCTCCTCTACCAGAGCTGACTCCACCACCGACAACTCCTCCTTGGTCAGCCGCTTCCTCGAGAATTCACGAGCCAGTATAGCAAGGTTCGTGCCCTTAGCTACACTGGCATACGTGGCCGCCTTCGGTCGCTTAGAACCGCTTGAGGTACCTTGGCCCTCCGAAGTTGCGTTGCCTCTACTTTTCGGCCTCTTGGGGTCGATGGGGATTTCCGTAGGCGACGTATGCTGGAGAGGTCGCTTCTTCCCCGCCACGGCCTGACCGTCGATACGCCCAGCTGGAGATGCGGTCGGGGCCCGATGCTCCAGCGCTCTCTTGCGAGCCTCTTCCGGCTTCAAGCCACGCTCGAGGTACCGGAGGTACCATTTGCGACCGGATCCGCTGAGGCCTTGCCTTAGCGGGTCGCCAGAGCCGCCAGGCTGACCCGGTGCCGGTAGAGGCGGCTTCTTTTGCAGCCTCTTCTGTGGAACAGAAGAGGGTGTTGCGGCGTCTCCCCCGCTTGCTGCATTAGCCCGCGGGGCAGCCGCCGGCGCAGTGCCGGGCACTGCAGACTCACCCCCTACGTCCGTCCGTTTAGCGGCCTGCTTGGCCGTGCTTTTGGGGGCCTGGCCCCCACGCGGCGTCAGCTTGCCGCCTTTGTCCAGAGCCACCTCTTCCATCCGCTCTGCTGTTTGGGTTGCGGTTAAGCCCCGCATATCATTCAAAAATTTATTATTTTCCATATAAATCCCACGAGTGTAGGGGAAAGTAGTACCGGCGTGTCATAGCCCCCAATAACACGCCGGGGCCAGGTATTCTCACCGAGGCGGCCAGGTATCGGTCAGGCTCCGTACAAATACAGTCGGTTACCCCTGACTGCAAACCAGCGAATGAGCACGGACCACATAACACTCTGGCTTAGGGGGGGGAAGTGGCACCCTTGCCTCAGGGCGTCACCACTGCCCGTTGTGAGATGTGTGGGGTAGGAGTTTGGTAGGAAAAACATGTGAAGGAGAAGGGTGTGTTTAAGACTATGTTAAGAAGGCGGTCAGACAAGCGCCTTGTCGGTCCCACACAACGGTGTGGTACCCGCTGTTGTCCGGGACTGCTTATTCACGACAAGTCGCTATTCGCAGCTAACCTCTACTAGAGGCCTTGCGCTATCCGCAACCTGCGACCCGTCCGGTGGCCTCAGCTTGCACACCTCAGAACCATCTCACTAGTTCATCGGCACCAGATGACGCGTTCATACAAACGGACGAACGGACGGACAGACGGACAGAAGGACAGAAGGTCATGGCTATATCGACATGGCTGTTGATGCTGATCAAGAATATATATCTTTTATATGGGGTTGGAGATGCTTCTTTCTGCCTGCTCAAAACAATTATACCCTTTTAATACTCGATACCGAAGGTAAAGAGTATATTGGGTATATTGTCCGTCCGTCCGTCCGTCCGTCTGTATGTTCGCAACTTTTTTTCCACACCCTTCAAGCTAGAGACTTGAAACTTTCCAATTCTCTTTATCTATGGGATAGTAAATTAAAGTGTCAAGATGGGGGTTCTACGATAACTGGGGGGCTGGCAAATCGATAAATTCGATAACTCAAAACCGATAAACCCACATATTTCGCACATCTTTACAGCTAGAACTACCAAATTTGGAAAGAAGATAGCTACTAGCAACCCCCAAAAAACTGCATCAATAATTTTGGAGCCATGCCCACCCATTCCGCCCCCAGCCACCCCGCAATTTAAAGTCAAAAAAGCCTATAGCTCCCACAGTTTTTGAGCTAGAGCAACCAAATTTGGTGCCAAGATAGGTGATGATGACCCCCCAAAAACTGCATCAAAAGTTTGGATGCCACGCCTACCGATACTTCCCTAGCCGCCCCCATCCACCCCAACGCTTCGTCAAAAACGGGAATGCGTCTATCTTCCAGAGTTGTGGAGCTAGAGCCTCCAAATTTGGTAGGAAGATACTTGGTAACGACCCCCAAAAAACTGCATCAAAGTTTTGGAGCCACGCCCACCCATTCCGCCCCCAGCCCCCCCGCAGTTTAAAGTAAAAAAAGCCTATAACTCCCACAGTTTTTGAGCTAGAGCCACCAAATTTGGTGCCAAGATAGGTGATGATGACCCCCCAAAAACTGCATCAAAAGTTTTGATGCCACGCCCGCCAATACCGCCCTAGCCGCCCCCAGATGCCCCAACGCTTCGTCAAAAACGGGAATGCGTGTATCTTCCAGAGTTGTGAAGCTAGAGCCACCACATTTGGCAGGAAGATAGCTTGCAACGACCCCCAAGAAACTGCATCAAAGTTTTGGAGCCACGCGCACCCCTTCCATCCCCTTGCTACACTTTTTACAAACTTTGAGCTAGAGTCACCAAATTTTGTATGAAGGTAGCAATTGACATTCCACATAGATCTGCATCAAAACTTTGGATGCCACGCCCACCCATACCGCCCCCAGCCACCCTTGCCCCACTTTTGACAAACTTTGAGCTAGTGTCACCAAATTTGGAAGGAAGGTAGCAATTGACATTCCACATAGATCTGCAGCAAAACTTTGGATGCCACGCCCACCCATACCGACCCCAGCCCCCTTGTCCCCACTCTTTACAAACTTCGAGCTAGAGTCACCAAATTTGGAAGGAAGATAGCAATTGACATTTCACAAAGATCTGCAGCAAAAATTTGAATGCCACGCCCACCCATACCGCCCCAAGCCCCATAGCCCCCTTGTCACCACCTTTTACATGCTTCGAACTAGAGTCACCAAATTTGGGATGAAGGTAGCAATTGACATTTCGCAAAGATCTGCAGTAAAAACGTAGATGCCACTCCCACCCATAACGCCCCCAGCCCCCCTTTCAGCAGCTCTTACAAACTTTCAGCTAGAGTCACCAAATTTGGAAGGAAGATAGTTGATGGCATCCCCATCTGCATCGGAGAATCTTTAAGGCAGCGTACACCCCTAGCCCATCCGTAACCCTTTGCAATCAGGCCTCTTTTTACCTATTTTAATACTGGTATCGAGTATGCCGCAGTCGGTTGCGTCCGACTGCAACGTTTCCACTTGTTTTTATCCATTTCATGGTTCAGGGTATAAAAAAATTTAATATTTTACGCATCGATTGCTTTCAAAACAAAGTTTTCTTATATTTTGTAGCCACAGTAAGAGAACAGAGAGAAGAACAAAGAAGAAGAAATATGACTGTTTATGGTACTCACTGCAAGCAGCATGCACAGCTGAGGGAATATATGCATGTCTGCATCACAAAGAGCGGCTTAAAGCTAAATCAGCGCGCGTCGCTCTTATGACTGCCGCTAGATATAAAATAATTTGAATGCAATAATGCGTCTTTGTTGGTATTTACGCTCAATCTTTTGTTTAGGCGCGCGCTGTCAATGTCAAACATAAATTTTAATATCCCTATCTCCTCCGCACTCACTAAGCTAAGCTTGCCATAACTAAGAGGCTGCAGTTAAGGGAATGGCATTGCCTAATTTACACCACCCATACCTAGCTCTTAAGTGCAAGCGTTGTATGTTAGAGCTAGGTGTCTGTTGCTTAGAGGAATAACTGTAATGCTCTTTCCAACATTATGTTTTTGCATACAATGGTAAGGGAATTGGTTATGCATTTTAGTTCATATTTAATGTGAACAAAGAAAGTTAATTTTCGTTTCAGTGAATTTTTTAATATTGTTTATATTAAGGATAATAATAAAATCGAAAGTTACTTTTTGAATCAGTGAGTTTTTCAATATTCTGATTTTCGTATTATATACTATATATACATTCCTTTAAAATTACGTATGTACATATATAAGTTCATTTTAAATACGTATTTTATGATAAGTTATAATTAAATTGAATTGCTATTATTTAAATATTTAAATAACGATCAACGTATTTTAATTTTTTTAGTTGTTTTTTAAACACAAGAAAATTAAGTCAATTTTCGACTTAATAATTGAAGCAACATTTTATGTAGTTGTCTTCTATTTTTCATATTATATAATAGTTACATAGACGCTGCTTTAGTGCATTTAAAAATCAAATAAAACTTAGCAGTCTGAATATTCTATTAAAATAATATAAGTTGGTATATTCAATTTAATTGAATTCTATACTTTGTATAGACGCTGTAACGTTGTACAGTGAAGTCAATTTTTGGGGTGCATGCAATAACGCCTAGTGCAATAACGCCTGCAGGCGTTATTTAATTCATTTTTAGTTGTTTTACATTTAAACTGGGTATGTAGATCGTGGCACGTCTACGATTACTCCGGCGACAAGGTCTGAAGATTGGTTCTTGTAGAACTCGAAAAAGTAAGACGAAAATATATAGAATTATGCTATCGATAACTCGCTTGGTTATCGAGATATAGCTATTTTATATAGTTATATATAGTTTTAGCATTATTTGCGATTATTTATAATATTTTTCTAAGCAATTACGTCGGTAGAAAAAGAGTGCCAATGTTGTTGAACAAGCTGTTGTGAGTTCTGACAAATAATTATACTCGATACCGAAGGTAAAGAGTATATTGGGTTTGTGCAATGTCCGTCATGGTGTCTGTCCGTCTGTCCGTCTGTATGAACGCAACTTTTTTCCACACCCTACAAGCTAGAGACTTGAAACTTTCCAATTCTCTTTATCTATGGGATAGTAAATTAAAGTGTCAAGATGGGGGTTCTACGATAACTGGGGGGCTGGCAAATCGATAAATTCGATAACTCAAAACCGATAGATCCACATATTTCGCACATCCTGACAGCTAGAACTACCAAATTTGGTGAGAAGATAGCTACTAGCAACCCCCAAAAAACTGCATCCAAAATTTTGGAGCCCCGCCTACCCATTCCACCCCCAGCCCCCCCGCATTTTAAAGTCGAAAAAGCCTATATCTCCCACAGTTTTTGAGCTATAGCCACCAAATTTGGTGCCAAGATAGGTGATGATGACCCCCCAAAAACTGCATCCAAAGTTTTGGAGCCACGCCAACCCATTCCGCCCCCAGCCCCCCTTTCCCCACTTTATACAAACTTTGAGCTAGAGTCACCAAATTTTGTAACGTTGTAAAGTGAAGTCAATTTTTGACTTATTTTGAAGTATTTATTTATAATACTTACTTTAAATTAATTTGTTAATTTGTTTTGTTGTTTTTTTTTCAACAAAATTAATAAGTCGATTTTAGACTTAATAATTGAAGCAACATTATATATAGTTGTCTTCTATTTTGCATATTATATAATAGTTATATAGACGCTGCTTTAGTGCATTTAAAAATCAAATAAAACTTAGCAGTCTGAATATTCTATTAAAATAATATAAGTTGGTATATTCAATTTAATTGAATTCTATACTTTGTATAGACGCTGTAACGTTTTACAGTGAAGTCAATTTTGGACTTATTTTGAAGTATTTATTTATTTAAAATACTTACTTTAAATTAAGTTGTTAATTTGTTTTGTTGTTTTTTTCAACAAAATTAATAAGTCGATTTTAGACTTAATAATTGAAGCAACATTATATATAGTTGTCTTCTATTTTGCATATTATATAATAGTTATATAGACGCTGCTTTAGTGCATTTAAAAATCAAATAAAACATAGCAGTCAGAATATTCTATTAAATTAATATAAGTTGGTCTATTCAATTTTATTGAATTCTATACTTACGTAACCATACCAAATTTGGTGACTCTAGCTCGAAGTTTGTATAAAGTGGGGAAAGGGGGGCTGGGGGCGGTATGGGTGGAATATCATCCAAATTTTTGATGCAGATCTTTGTGGAATGTCAATTGCTACCTTCATACCAAATTTGGTGACTCTAGCTCAAAGTTTGTAAAAGTGGGGAAAGAGGGGCTGGGGGCGGTATGGTTGGGCGTGGCATCCAAATTTTTGCTGCAGATCTGTGTGGAATGTCAAATGCTACCTTCATACCAAATTTGTTGACTCTAGCTCAAAGTTTGTATAAGGTGGGGAAATGGGGGCTTTGGGGCTGGGGGTTGTATGGTTGGGCGTGGTATCCAAATTTTTGCTGCAGATCCTTGTGGAATGTCAAATGCTACCTTCATCCCAAATTTGGTGACTCTAGTTCGAAGCATGTAAAAGGTGGTGACAAGGGGGCTATGGGGCTTGGGGCGGTATGGGTGGGCGTGGCATTCAAATTTTTGCTGCCGATCCATGTGGGATGTCAATTGCTACCTTCATACCAAATTTGGTGACTCTAGCTCGAAGTTTGTATAAAGTGGGGAAAGGGGGGCTGGGGGCGGTATGGTTGGGCGTGGCATCCAAATTTTTGCTGCAGATCCTTGTGGAATGTCAATTGCTACCTTCATACCAAATTTGGTGACTCTAGCTCAAAGTTTGTATAAAGTGGGGAAAGGGGGGCTGGGGGCGGTATGGTTGGGCGTGGCATCCAAATTTTTGCTGCAGATCCTTGTGGAATGTCAAATGCTACCTTCATACCAAATTTGGTGACTCTAACTCAAAGTTTGTATAAGGTGGGGAAAGGGGGGCGGAATGGATGGGCTAGGCTCCAAAACTTTGATGCAGATTGTTGTGGGTCGTTGCCAGCTATCTTCCTACCAAATTTGGTGGCTCTAGCTCCACTACTCTGGAATATACACGCATTCCCGTTTTTGACGAAGCGTTGGGGCAGTTGGGGGTGGCTAGGGCGGTATTGGTGGGCGTGGCATCCAAACTTTTGATGCAATTTTTGGGGGGTCATCATCATCTATCTTGGCACCAAATTTGGTGACTCTAGCTAAAAAACTGTGGGAGATATAGGCTTTTCTGATTTCTAAATGCGGGGGGGGGGGGGGGGCTGGGGGCGGGATGGGTGGGCGTGGCTCCAAAACTTTGATGCAGTTCTTTTGGGGTCGTTACCAGCTATCTTCCTACCAAATTTGGTGGCTCAAGCCTCACAACTCTGGAAGATACACGCATTCCCGTTTTTTACGAAGCGTTGGGGCATCTGGGGGCGGCTAGGGGCGGCTAGGGCGGTATTGGTGGGCGTGGCATCCAAACTTTTGGTGCAGTTTTTGGGGGGTCATCATCAGCTAAATTGGCACCAAATTTGGTGGCTCTAGCTCAAAAACTGTGGGAGATATGGGCTTTTTTGACTCTAAAATGCGGGGGGTCTGGGGGCGGAATGGGGGGGCGTGGCTCCAAAATTTTTGATGGAGTTTTTTGGGGGTTGCTAGTAGCTATCTTCTTACCAAATTTGGTAGTTCTAGCTGTAAGGGTGTGTGAAATATGCGGATTTATCGTTTTTGAGTTATCGAATTTATCGATTTGCCAGCATCCCAGTAATCGTAGAACCCCAATCTTGACACTTTAATATACTATCCCATAGATAAAGAGAATTGGAAAGTTTCAAGTCTCTAGCTTGAAGGGTGTGGAAAAAACTTGCACACATACGGACGGACAGACGGACAGACGGACAGACACCATGACGGACATTGCACAAAACCAATATACTCTAAATATGTCTATTGAAGCTTTAGATATTAGTGGTGTTTTGGTGCCGCATTCAGTTGTTGCCATAATTGGTGATGGAGCCTGTCTTTTTAGATCTATTTCCTACCTTTTATTTGATAGGCAAGGCTTCCATGGCACCATACGCCAAAATATTGTTGAACATGTTGTAACCAACAGTTAAACTTTTGCTTGCTTCAGCATAAACTTAAATGGAGAGTGTTATAGCTCTTCTGAACAATATGAGTGCGCTATGTCATACTCATATACTTATGGTACTGCATATGAGCTTCAAGCAGCAGCAGAAATTTTTGCTGTAAATTTCCAAGTTTTTCAGAATGGAAATTTATTACAAGCATTCGGAAATAATATACATGATTGCGTTTGCGTGCATGGAGTGTTAAAGCCATGTCTGGCTTAAACTATGATTTTGAAATAGCTTACAAGTCAGATAAAATTACTCAACTTGGTAGTATGAATTTGATATGCAAACATTGTAATGCTTTAATCTGTTGAAAGGCAGGAAAAGGTAAACTTTCACAAAATGAAAGTTTGCCTGATCCACTTAAAAGCTTAATAATTGGTGGACATCCAAAGCATGATCATTTCATTGATCGTATACGAAAGTATAACAGCTGCTTTCAAATGACTTCTTTTGGTAGTACAAAAATTATAAATGAAAGTTGGTCAACCTTTAAAGTTCAAGGACAAGTGCATCACCTTATTGGTAGTGTCCGACCTTTGCCAAATGAAGAAATGCAGTTTCTTCAAATTTATTTCGTTGGTGATGATGAAAAGGAAGCTCAACTACGTTGCAAAACTATTTCAAATGTTGATTTAAGAGTAGTAAAGGATCTTCAATGTATGTTTCATCATCATAATCGTTATGTTAAAGATCTAAAAATGGCTCTCAATAAAATACCAACAAGTACTAAAGACTATAAATTGATTATACATGCTGATCGAACACCTGCTGGTGCTCACAAAGGGCTTTACAATGCACCTCAATCAAGCGAAGTATCTTTAGTTATTGTTGGACAGCAATTTGAAAAGCGCGATATTATTATTGAAAGCCAGAATAATAAATTACATCGTATAAGTGAGGTGCATCGATCATACGATGCCTTACAGTACCCTTTGCTATTTCCTTATGGCGAAGATGGCTATTCAGTGGATATACCACAATGGAATCCATTATTAAAAAAAGAGGAACCAAAAAAATGATATCTGCGTTAAGCTTTGACAGCTATAAAATAATGATTCGTCAATCTGAGATAAATCATTTAATTTATTGTTGTTCCCTTTTTAGTCAGTTTTTGGTTGATATGTATGCTAAAATTGAAACAGAAAGGTTCAATTATATTTGCTACAATCAAGCGAAACTCAGAGCAGATAGCTATATACATCTACAAGATGCAATAGGCCAACAAGATTTTGTCGCAGCTCAACTTGGTCAGATGGTAATTTAACCATCTTCTTTTACAAGCTCTGCACGATATATGCATGAAAAGACTCAAGATGCTATGACATATGTTCGCCATTATGGGCGACCAGATCACATTCACATGCAATCCACAATGGAATGACATCAAAAGTGTTTTATTACCGGGTCAAAAATCGCATGATCGTCACGATATTAAAGCTCGAGTTTTTCATTTAAAAGTTAAAGCTTTAATGTCACTATTGATAAAAGGTTCTTTGTTTGGAAGCGTGCAATGTTTCATGCACTCTGTGGAATGGCAAAAGCGGGGCTTACCACATATACATATTCTACTTTGGTTAGAAAATAAAATAAGACCAGATAAAATTGTTAAAATTATCTGTGCCGAAATACCAAACGCAGATAAGGATCCTTTGTTATATAACATTGTTAAGTCAAATATGATTCATGGTCCTTGCGGTGCATTTAATAATAAATCGCCATGCATGAAAAATGGAAAATGTACCAAAAGTTTTCCTCGAGAATTACTTAAAGAAACTGTGACTGGAAAAGATAGTTACCCTCTATATCGTAGAAGAGCGATAGAAGATGGTGGTAATGCAATTAATATAAATGGTAATTGCATAGATAATCGTTGGGTTGTGCCTTATAATTGTGTACTATTGAGAACATTTGAAGCTCACCTGAATGTTGAGCATTGTAGTTCTGTAAAGTCTATTAAATACATTTGTAAATATGTTAACAAGGGCAGTGATCAAGCATCATTTACTCTTGAAGACCAACGTAATGAAATTAATATGTACGAAAGTGGCCGTTATATAAGTAGCTCAGAAACGGTATGGAGAATCCTTGCATTTCCCATACATGAACGTTTTTCGGCTATAACACACTTAGCTGTTCATTTAGAAAATGGTCAAGATGATAAGCACTGTCATATGTCAAAATCCTACAAAACTGAGATAACTTTTTGCAATAATGATAGTATTTTGTCAAATTTCAGATGCTCTTCAACTTTGGAATACTTATAAAGAGAGTTTCTCAAAAGATATTTTAAGAGCCTTTCATAATTCACAAGACAGAAATCTTGATCAAAGCATTGTGATTAATCTATTAAATAAATGTCTTATATGCATTGAAGATATTGTACTGTCTATTGGTGGTCAAAACTTGACTTATTATGGACTTCCACTACCAATTAGATCCGAGGAAATTGTTCCAAATATTGAATATCATAGAGAAACAAATTATAAAAATTGCAATAATTATGTTGTTAATAATGAGCTACTCCTTACTGCTGAGCAAAAACAAGTATACGAAAAGATACTACATAGCGTTGAAGCAGAAGAGGGAGAAATCTATTTTTTAGATGCACCTGGTGGAACAGGTAAAACGTATCTTTAAAATTTATTGTTGGCAAAGGTACGGCAAAGTAAATAAATTGCATTGGCCGTTGCTTCTTCCGGTATCGCAGCCACTTTACTTAATTGTGGTCGCACAGCGCATTCTACACTTAAGGTTCCATTAATTTGATTCACTTAGAAACACCACATTGCTCAATTTCAAAGCAATCTAATATTGCTGCTGTGCTCAAAGATTGCAAGCTCATTGTTTGGGATGAGTGTACTTTGGGCCATAAAGGTGTTTCTGAAGTTGTAGATCGATCTTTGAAAGACATTCGAGATAGTGAATACTTAATGGGTGGCATAACTGTTCTCTTAGCTGGTGATATTCGATAAGCTCTTCCAGTGATCCCCAGAGGAACAAGAGCAGGTGAAATAAATGCGTGCTTAAAGTCTTCAATTTTGTGGCCCAAAATACAGAAAATTGCATTAACGAAGAATATGCGAGAGCACTTAAAAGGTTATAGCATAGCTGGTGAATTTGCAGAAATGCTTCTTCAAATAGGAAATGGATTATTCCCAACCCAAGATGGCAAAATAATTTTACCATCCACTTTGTGTCATGTTGTGAAAAGTATTGAAGAGCTAACTCTAAAAATATATCCGGATATTACAAATATCTCTCAAAAATCACTCGAATGGTTTTCAGAACGTGCTATTTTGACTGCGAGAAATGACAATGCATTGGAAATAAACGAGTTTTTATTAAAATCATTTCAAAGTGAAGAAATGGCATATAACTCTATTGATTCTGTGACTAAAATCGAAGATGCAGTTCATTACCCCGTCGAGTTTCTTAATTCATTAAATCCGGCTGGCCTGCCTCAACATAAATTAACTTTAAAGATTGGTTCACCTGTAATGTTGATTCGCAACTTGAAGCCGCCAAAACTGTGCAATGGTACAAGATTGCAAGTTAAAGTCCTTCATACGAATGTTGTCGAATCAATTATCTTTACTGGCAATGGTATAGGGGAAACGGTTTTTATACCGAGAATTCCATTAATACCTTCTGATTCTGAATTGCCAATTCAATTTAAAAGATTGCAATTTCCTTTAAAAGTTTGCTTTGCCTTAACAATTAATAAATCACAGGGACAAACTCTTAAATTAGCCGGACTAGACTTAAGACACGATTGTTTTTCTCATGGCCAATTTTATGTTGCCTGCTCAAGAGTCAGTTCACCAAAAAGTTTATTTGTATTAGCACCTGACAGAAAAACAACCAATATCGTTTATAAAGAAGCTCTTAACAATTGTTAATAATTGCAAATTCAATTCAATAAGTGGATAAGGCCTGCTGGGGAAACCACATTAAAAAATGACGCGCCTGATTCTCTACCTCAATGGTGGCGTGGAAAAGAGAATATTAAATACTTTGCTTTAATATTTTGTGAAATATTCTCTAATTTATTAACACGCTTATATTAGCTTCACTTGTATGTATGTTTGTTTGTATGTATGTAACTCTCCTTTGGACTAAAAGCAAGTCGCTTATTACTGTCAGTACATCCCACTACCTCAAGTTCGTTCGTTGGCCGAGCGGTCTAAGGCGCGGGTCTTCGCTCCCGGACTCACCGATCGTGGGTTCTAATCCCGTCCACGGCCGAAAAAAAAATTATTTTTTTTTTAAATCTGCACCATGTTCATGTTCACTAGAACTTACAATTTTTTTTTTTTTTTCAATAATTAATAGAACTAAAAATTAAAAAATAAATATAGTTTAAAAAAACTAAAAAACACGCTTATATAATACATCGAACTAAAAAGTGAAAAATAAATATAGTTAAAAAAAACTAAAAAACACGCTTTTTGAGCATATCAAACTAAAAAGTTAAAAAATAATTTTTCAAATAAGCTTAAAACAATAATAAATAATAAATAGTAAGTATTATTGTAAAAAAGCGTGGGGCGCTTTGTCCATATTTCTCGTACATCGAGCGCCCAACGCTTTTTTTACAATAATGCTATTTATCATTTATTATTGTTTTAAGCTTATTTGAAAAATTATTTTTAACTTTTTAGTTTGATATGCTCAAAAAGCGTGTTTTTTAGTTTTTTTTAACTATATTAATTTATTTTGTATCTATCTTCTATTGCTAAAATTTATGTAAACTATCCGCGCAGCGAAGTAAGCGGGCCACTTACTAGTTTTCTATAAAGAAAAACAATTTACTATGAAAATTATTAATAAGGACACTATTAAATAAAATATGGAAAATAAATTCATTTGATTTTAATATGAAAAAAAATATATATATACAATCTTGATCTAGACTTTCATGTCAGTTTTTATTGAAGATAAAATAAACATATTAAAAAAAGGTTATCATTCACCCAAACAAATTATGTGTCTCGTAGACGTCAAATCTGAGGACTCGACAGCCAACGTAATAAATAAAGTTGACGTGTCGTCCCCAGATTTGAAATACATGCTCATACTAGTATTGATTATCGTTATTCTTAGGATATTGAACACAGTGTCCAAATTATATAAAATCCATAAGAGAACTATTAAAAAAAAGTACATGAATCGAGCAAACGACTTAGACAAAGTAGACAAAATATAAATTTTTCCCAAAAATTATTCATTATGTTAGAAGCAAAAATAGATACAATTTATAGTAAATACCCAGACTTTTGTATATTAAGCTTAGTACGCAGGAACTAGAAATATTTCTAGTTGTGTCAAACTCCATATAAAAAAAACGCTAGAAATAATTTCTGGGCATAATTTCTAGAGACATTTCTAATGAGTGTATGCAGCAGCTAGAAAAGTATACTCAAAAAATGCTGAGAGTTGCCACATCGATTCCATTGAAGTGGATCGTGTGGATGGCATTGAACAGCTTAATTTCTGCTAGAAAAAATGAGCAGCACATTATTTCTAGGCGTCAATTGTGAAATGGAGGGAATTTTGAGTGTTAAAAAAAATTAAAGTCGTGTTAAAAAATTTTTACCCGACGATAAGACCAAATTAATCAACGCAGTGAGGGCAAACAATTGCATTTGGGACCTTACACACGCAAAGCATATGGATGCAAATTTTATTAGAGCTGCTTGGGAATCAATTGGTGTGCAGTTGGACAAAAGCGGTGAGTACTTATCTGGTTGTTATTTACATAATTAATATAAATACTTTATTTGCTAAATAGCGGAGGAATGCAAGAGAGCATGGCTTTCTTTGAAAGAAAGCCTAAAATACCAACGTTCCAAGGCCAAGAAAAGTGGCAGTGCTGGAGGCGTAGTGCTGGATGCACAAAAGGTACAAGACTCCATTAATTGGCAGTACGCTGATTTAATGTCGTTCGTTCCAAATATGTCTACGGCAAGGCGGTACGTTGCGTTTAATTAACTTTAACACCTTTTCTAAGTTTTGCATGGTTACAGCACGTATAGCATGGGCATTTTTGAAGGCCCTTCCTGCAGCTCCAGTAGCATTTCAACTGGACCCCCTACACCAAATTTTGATGACATATTAGGGGAGGAGCCGCCGTCAGCAAGTTTGATATTTAATTTTGAGTCTCCCGTTGACGAGAGCTTAGATTTAGAAATAATTTCGCCCACCACACCTACATATGCTTATGTAAGTATTAAATGTACTTGTTATAGATTAAATTTATTATTATTAAATTCATGGCAGCCGCGCCAGGCCAAAAAACGTAAGGTCGAGAAAGTGATCAGCCCCGAAGAGCAGATAGTGGACATACTGCGAAGCCCCTTGGAGGATAGTCAGAAGGAAAAAGAAGAGAAGGCGCAGAGGAAGAGGGAGGAGGAAAGGAAGAAGGAGAAGGAAAGGGAGGAAACTCGACCCATTTTTAGTTACTGGGCCACTTTATTTGCTTATTTGTCACCACAACAATCAATTGAGGCGGAAAGGGAGATGAGCGACATACTGTATAAAAAATTAATGAAAGCAACAGCAAAAGCGGCAAATAAAGTTATTATAATTATTTATTATTATTGTTTAAATTATGAAACTCCAGCAAGCTCATCCTGAAAAACCAAGGAACCTTCCTCAGAATTTACAAAGTTTTTAATATTGTTACGTATAAACTTTGGATATTCTTCTATACGTCCGCGGAAAACATCATGCATTGGCTCAGAAACGTTTGGCGGTAAATCGTTAGCATCACCGTAATCTACAGGGCCAGTACGCATTAGGTAGTTGTGTAAACCACAACAAGCTGCCACAACTTGTTGTGCTCTTTCTGGGTGACACAATAGTGTTCGTTGCGTTGCCATCCACCGCTTTGTTAAAATACCAAACGTATTTTCAATACATCGGCGTGCTCGACTTAGCCTGTAGTTGAAAATGCGTTCGTCTCTCTGCAACTGCCGGGAGCCATATGGTTTCATTATTCGCTTGGCCAATGTAAACGCATCATCCGCAACTAAAAAGTATGGAGTGCGAACTCCATTTACCAAGCTATCTCCTGGAAAATTTATTTGCTCTGATAAGAAAGCTTTGCCAATTGTGCTGTGGGAGAACGCGTTCATATCTCCCTCGCTTCCATATGCACCAACATCAATGTATGTGAATTTATATGAAGCGTCGCAGACGCCCAAAAGTATTATTGAGTGAAAGCCCTTGAATATAAAGTTAAATGTTATTGTTGAATTTTTAAGACAAATATGTAATTGACCTACCTTGTAGTTGTAAAAAGCACTGCCACTTTTATGTGGTGCCTTTATAGCCACATGCTTGCCGTCTATAGCACCAACACAATTGGGAAAGTTCCATCGCTCCATATAGGCTTGTGCCCATTGTGACATGGACTCTTTATTCCATATCGGAAACTCCGTCCTCAGCACATTTCAGACTGCGCTGCATACCAATGCGATTGTGGTTCCCAAATGTTGCTTGCTGATCCTGTATGTTGATCCTATATGGCGTTGCGAATCACCTGATGCTAAATGTCTTATATAATAAGAAGTTATGCATTGTTAGTAAAGATATACATATGTATTTATATAAAATAAAAGTAAATAGCATACTCAAGAACAATGGCAAACTTCGCTTTCAGGGGTATAGCGTCCGGGCGTGTGTTCCTTTTAGCGACCAGATACGGCTCCACCTGAGCAAACAAGAACTCAAATTGCCGTTCCGTCATATGGAAATTTTCATAAAACATATTTGGTACTTGGACCATGTTCTGAAACTTTAAAAAATATATCAACTTGTGTTTTATTTATGATAATTTTATATTTACATCTCTCCTAAAGCGTCCCCTATCATTTCTTTCTTATAAATAGGGATTGACCCAACACAGACGCTTTCGCTTCTTATTTTTGTTTTTTATAATAAAAAATGCAGCCACTTAATAACATATTATCAGTCAATTTTATGTTGCAAAACAAAAATGCAATTAAAATGCAGGCAATTAAATGTAAACACAAGTGTGCCCGTATTACTCTTTTACCTTTTTGTTTTGCCATTTTTTTTCGATTTTGGGATTTTTTCGGTAATTTTAAGGGCTACACAGCGTCTTAGGATACACATTAGAAATAATGTGTAAATTTCTATCAGAAATATTTCTAGTTCCTGCGTACTAAGCTTAAGCCATAAAAATTTTATCACGATTTCGTGCATACACAACCATTTATAAAATTGAAAACGAATTGTTGGAAAATTATAATACATTTACATACGTTACAGTAAAGGCCATTAATTAAGAGAACCCATTTTTAGTTTCAATTGAAATCTTAAAAGTCCGCTTGCACAGATAAGCAACATGGTTGAGTCAAAATTATTGGCAATCTACATACCGTTTTTAGAACTATTAACCAACATTCCACCTGCACACCCAAAATTAGGCAAGTCATATAAATGTGTCAATAAAAACACAACAATAAGAGTCGAAACGTTGTTGCACCATGTTACAGCATTAACAACTGAATATAACACACTTAGCGAATTAGCATCTTCGCTAAAGAGCAAGCTAACGAATGCGCACAACGCATATTGTTTAAAAATATTACGACAAATAGCTCTAAAGTTAGAGACGATAAGTGTTCGTCGTGATATTAAACAAACTATTCCCAAAAACCTTTATTTTCCAATTGAGTTTAATGAAAGTCAACTCCAAGATTTAAACGAGTCCAAGCCAACAATTGACTTTGATGAGTTAGAACAAGAGTTTTCTGATTCAGATAACACCGAAAAAGAAACACAAAAAATAAGCCATGACAGACACAGCCAATGCCGATAGGGCATATATGAGGGAGATATCCTCCTCAATCCCAGAATTTGACGGGAAAAAGTTAAATTTACAAAGATTCTTAACTTCGTTAATACTGATAAATTTAAAAAAAGGCACTTTTGAAGGTATAGCCGTAGAAGTAATCAAGTCCAAAATAATTGGCTCGACCTTTTACAAAATACAGAACGAAACAACTATAGATGCAATAATAAAGAAATTGCAAGAATCTACGGCGAAACATCCGACGTTGTAAAAGCAAAAATGGCCAACGTATACCAGAAGGGAAAAACTGCTACGGAATTTTCCAATGAAATTGATAATCAACGAAGATTGCTTGAATCTGCGTATATCGATGAGGGATTGCCAGAAGAGCTTGCTGATAAGTTCAGCACAAAAGAAGCAATTAAAGTAATGACTAAAAACTGTGACCATGGTAAAATCAAAACAATATTGGAAGCAGGGACATTCGCAACAATGAATGACGCTGTTAGTAAATACATAAACTGCAGTACTGAGATGACAGGAACTACCAATGCAATTTTATTTGCACAAAGAGGACACTCCAACCGAGGTAATTTCCGAGGAAATTAACGAGGTAGGAGCAACAACCAAGGATATAATTATAATAATTACAACAATTACAGTTATAACAACAACCGAGGACCCGGAAATTTCCGAGGAAATAACCGTGGCCGTAGTAACTTCAACAGGGGATATCACAACAACCAAAATAGTTATTACCAAATCAATAATTACGGAAATAATTCGAACAATAGGCAAAATGGCAATGTCTGATATACCCAAAGTAGTTCGGAAAACCAGCATGCCCCCTTAAATACTCCAAACCAATAAATTCAACAGTTCATGTCATCAATCTTAGTCCTAATATTTTTATAAAATTACAAAAAGAGTATACAAAAACAATGTGGACGTTGCTTATTGATACTGGCGCAGACATTTCAATTTTAAAAGAACAGTCCGACATCATTCATGACATAGATACCAATGTAACTACAAATATCAGCGGAATTGGAGAAGGTTCAACCAATTCCATTGGACTAACTTTGGTTGAATCAACAACAGGAAAATATATTATTCCACATCATTTTCATTAAGTAGATACAAATTTTCCTATTCCATGTGACGGAATAATTTGTATGGATTTCATAAAGAAATTCAATTGTCAGTTAGACTTCAAAGCAAGCGAAATAAAATAAGATACGAAAGATGATCATATTATGATCCTTTGTCCAAAAAACCGAGAATGAAGTATTTATAGCAAGCTCCATATCCGATTCCAAAATAACATTTATCCGCATTCTGAATACAACGGATTCAAATAAAATAATTGACCTAGACAAGGTACGATACGAACCACTAAATAGTTACGAAATTTTCAATAAAGATCATCTATCAAGAGATGAGACAATTATTTCTAAGTTAAGAAAAAACTGTTCGTTACCATATAAAAAAATATTAACTGAACTCTGTGTCAAGTGTACAGATATATTCGGACTAGAATCCGAAGCAATAAGCACAAATAATTTTTATAAACAAAAATTAAGATTGAAAGACAATGAACCAACATACATAAAAAATTATAGAATTCCTCAAAGTCAACGACGGAAATAGTCAAGCAAGTCGAAAAGTTAATTAAAGATAATTATGTAGCCGATGCGTTATCAAGAATAACCATCAAAGAGCTTAAAAACACGACAAAACAAATTTTAAAAGTCACTACTAGACAAGAGAAAAGACAGAAAATTTCCTGCGCAGGAGATGAAAAAGATATAGAAATAGAGAATTTGCAAAACAAACCTCTAAATAAAGCTTCAAAGCCCAATGTATATGAAGTCATAACAAATGACGATGTACAAAAAGTAGTGACCTTGCAAACGAAAGATATGCTGTGTTGCTTTAAGCATGACAAACAAATCATTGCAAGAATAGATGTTAGCGTTCTGTATGCAAATGGAATTATTGATTTAGGTCAATTTTTCCAACGGCTTGAAAGCAGAGCCGGTGTACATGATATACGCAAACTAAAAATGGCACCAAATGACATAATCTTTGAACATGTTTCAATAGAATTATTCAAAAAAATTGGCAATAATGTATTAAAATTATTAAGAGTAGCGCTACTCAAGCCGGTGACCAATATATCAAACATAAATTAATTTGCCCAAATATTTTAATGCAATAGACGACATATAACCTTTATATAACATAGAAAACTATGCTAAGGAAAGTAAATTTAGATTGGAACAAGCATTTAAACGAGCTAGAATAATGTTAGAAAAAAAATAAGGCTAGGAATAAATAATATTTTGTAAGGAATATAATTCCTGGTCTAAAGAACTTGTGGGATAGTTCAGAGGGGGCTAAGCTGAGGCCACCAGGCGGGTCGCGGGTTGCGGATAGCGAACGGCCTCTTTATGAGGTTAGCTGCGAATAAGCGAGAATCCTTGCAAATAAGCAGTCCCGGACAAACAGCGGTACGGTACCGTTCACCGTATCGACAAGACGCTTGTGTCGCCGTCTTCATAGCATAGCCCCACACACTCCCAACTCCCTCACACGTACCCTTCTTCATCCCTTCCCCAATATCTCACTCCGGGCTGGACTAAGGTGTTATTCGAACAGTGCCGAAAGTCAACCTGGCCGGGTGCCGGGATTAAAAACTAGCCCAGTCGCTAACGGTGAGCTCAGGCAGATGGCGACCGCCTGTGCTAATTAGCCTTACCCGGGTACTGCGGATCTGTGCCCGGGTGGACCCCATATTTCTCCGCAACTCGTGGCAACATGACAGGAAATAATAAAAATAAAAATAATTTAGGTGTGCAGCAGAATACCCCTGCTGCCAGTGTCGCGAGACACTTTGAGGACCGCCTCCTTGACGGGGAGCGGCCCTCCAATGTGGGACCAGCCCCACGGCGCCCTAACCAGGCGCAGCAAACAAGAAGGCCACATGTGGCAATAAATACAGCGCGTGCACCTACGACGAGGGAAGCCCCACGTCACTGTGTCGCCCCAGCTGCAGGAGGAGGAAGCAAGGCTGGACCATCCCAGCCGATGCGACCGAGGCTTAGCGCTGTTAGGCGACATGGCGTGCAGCACCAGCAGCCAAAAGCGCAGCTGCCAAAATTGGGAGAGCCGGGCGGTTCGGATGACCCAAACCGAAAAACGCTGAACGGCTCAAAAACCAAATGGTACCTCAGGTACCTTCAGCAGGGACTACCCCCTGCTGAGGCACTGCGCATGGCAACGGCTGGAAGAGACTCGGCGAGCCAGGTACGGGGACCAGCCCCCAAACGCCTGAGCAGTAATTTGACGCCACCCACTGCCACCCCCACGAGGGCGTGCCCAGAGGAGCGTCCCAGAACGTCGGCATCCGCCGTAGCAACAGCAGTGAGGTCTTCCTCTCCATTGTCCACCGAGACTCGCATATCGTATGCAGCGATTGCAAAAAAAGTCAATGTGGCCGTGTTACCTGTGGATTACCCGCAGGTAATGCTCAGCCATGGGGACTTGTCCGCATTGGAGGTGGCCATCCTGGATGAGGTTATCCTCACAGGATGGGACACCGCGGTCGCGTTCGTGGGCATTCATTTCCGGGTTGGCTACCTGGTCATTGAATGTTCCGACGATCACTCAGCGGAGTGGCTGAGGACCGTGGCGCCAAGACTGCAGTCGTGGAAAGGGGCTCCACTGCACTGCAAGGTGGGTGATGATATTCCATCACCCCACAACATCACCATCTTTTGCCCAAGAAGCGCGGATCGGTCAACCGTATCCTTGTTGGTTCTGCTGAGGAACCAGAACAAGATCGAGACCGACTCGTGGAAGGTGTTGTCAAGGAGGACGGAAGGCGGAGGTGCGCTATTGGTGATAGGCATCAATGAGGCATCCAAGGACGCGATAGTGGCGAGAGGCCACCAAGTTTCATTCCGCTACGGGACCATCCCCGTTAGCGGTCTGAAGAAGAAGAGTGTTGGTGCAAGGACTACCCCTGCCCAAACGACAGTCCTGGGAGCTGCAGGCTCGGCCCCCACACCTCCCACCTCCACTGTTTCGAGTGCTCATCTGGCAGGTGTCTCTGATTTATCAGAGAATCTGGCCGAGGATAAGGACCTGACGGAGATGACGCTCGGTCCAGCAGAGCTGGAAGAAATGGATGATGAGGTGCCGATGTCCTCGCAAGAGCTCGCTGAGTGGCTTGAAACGGCAGAAGCTGACTTCACCATGACGGGCAGCGGTGATGTGGGCAGGTGGGACGGGTCATGGGATACATACCGCGAAAGCCTCACCTCCTACAGCAAGGAGATTAGGAAAGCCAAGCGCAGGAACTATAGGGACTTCTGCGAAAGCATAACAAGCACGAGTGAAGGTGCCCGGCACCATAGAGCATTATCAAAGTGGGCGGCGGAGGCTAATTTAGCCCTGAAGCGTAAAGATAATACATATACGAGCACCAATATGCAAAGGTTAGAGCTTCTGTTTAAGACACACTTCATAGGAAGTATCCCCTGGAAACCGTGCGAATCGCTTGAAACAGGAGGTCAACACAGACCAACGGCCTTTGACTGGGCATGTGCCAAGTCGGTGGTCACAGTGGAGAAAATAAAATGGGCAATTGGAACCTTCCAGCCTTACAAATCTCCTGGTCTGGACTGCATATCACCTGTATTCCTTCAGCAGGGACAGGGAATACTCCTACCCACTCTATGGAAAATCCTGATCAGTACTTGGTCATATACCAAGCACTTGGAGTAGAGCTAGGGTGGTCTTCATCCTCAAGGTAGGGAAAATAGATACCACCAACCCAAAGTCCTTCAGACCCATCAGCTGAACATCGTTTTTGTTGAAAACGTTGGTAAAGCTGGTGGATTATAGCATAAGGAGTACTCTGGTCACACAGAGTCCACTGCAGGCAACGCAGCACGCATACAGAACAGGCAGGTCTACGGACACTGCCCTGTATGAGCTGCACCGTACTCTGCGGGCGGCAGTAATAAACAAAGAAGTAGCAGTTTGTGCATTTTTAGACATTGAAGGTGCTTTCGACAACGCATCACATGATGCTGTCAAAGCTACCCTGAATAAAAGAGGGCTGGACAGTACAACTAGTAGATGGATTTCATCCTTATTAGGGTCCAGACAGGCTACGACATCTATACAAGATAGTACCGTAACAGTAACAACCACGAGGGGCTGTCCTCAAGGGGGGGTTTTATCACCCTTCTTATGGAGTATACTAGTAGACGAACTATTAAGTAGACTTGCGAACAGGGGTATTCAATGTCAAGGCTATGCAGATGACATTGTGATACTAGCTCGGGGCAAGTATGAAGAAACTCTTTGTGATAATGTTCAATTGGGACTTAGGATTACGCATGATTGGTGTAGGGAGGTTGGTCTCAACTTAAACCCTACTAAAACAATCATCGTTCCATTCACCAGAAGATACAAGCTACAAAGGATGAGGGAGATTAGGCTCGCGGAGAGTCCAATAGAAACAAGCAAGGAAGTTAAGTACCTTGGGGTCAATTTCGACAGCAAATTGAAATTTGGCACCCATGTTCAGAATACGATCGCAAAGTGCTGCAGAGCGCTGTATACGTGTCGTAGCATAGCCGGGAAGTCATGGGGAACATCACCAAAGATAATAAGATGGCTATACCTTATGGTAGTAAGGCCCATGCTCACGTACGAAGTGATTGCATGGAAGGATGAGGCACAGCAAATCACTGTGCAGAAGCAGCTTCAAAAGCTACAAAGAATGGCATGTGTAGGAATCACGGGAGCGATGAGGACCTGTCCCACATCAGCGCTTGAGGTTCTATTGGAGATAACGCCACTCCATCACAAAATTAGGCTGCAACAAAAGGCAATCCTCTTAAGAAAGTCCGTTGAAGGAGTTGGGAGAGGACACATTCTAAGTCGAGTAGAGGCAGATATGCTATCGGGTGAACTTCCCCTACGGGCACAGCCAAGGGACGAAATGAAAGTCGAACACATGTTCGGTCAAAATTTTCACGTTCACCTCTGTAATAAAAAGGAGTGGACATCTCTGGAAGAGGTCCACAACATGAAGCCACACACCATAAAATGGTACACCGATGGATCCCTAACGCAACAAGGCTCCGGTCTTGGTGTGGTAGGCCCTCGGCTAATGTACCACGAGCCCCTAGGTATGCACACCAGCATAATCCAAGCTGAGGTATGTGCAATCGGGAGGTGTGTGGACTTTAATCTAAAGCGTAACTATCGGAATAGGGATATAGCCATCCTATCCGATAGTCAAGCAGCAATAATGGCACTTAGTAAGACCGAAATCATGTCAAAGGTAGTTCGTGAGGTACGAACCAAGCTAGTCACTCTGGGATCACCAAATAGGCTTGCCCTAAGATGGGTCCCGGGACATGTCGAAATAGCGGAGAACGACGAGGCAGACAAGCAAGCAAGATTGGGGGCAGCGACACCTCTAATAGGACCCGAGCCGTACTGTGGTATAGGGAGAAGCACAATACGGCAAGAGCTTAGGAATGAAGAGAGACTTCTGCGAAGAACGAGCTGGGCAAGGACACCAGGACTCAGACAAGCAAAGATTCTCTTGGGTAGCTATAACCTTAAACGGTTTAAGCAAGTAATATCAATGGGTAAAAATAGACTCAGGATACTCACCGGTCTCTTGAAAGGACATTGACATTGACAAGACTACGAGGTCAACTGGCAAAGCTAGGTAAAGTCAGCAGCGAGATTTGCAGATTCTGCGAAATGGAAGGAGAATCCTCCTTGCACATTATAGCAGAATGCGTAGCCTTAGTAAGGAACAGAAGTAGTTTTCTAGGAAAACATATTGTGCAACTTAGCGATTTAGAAACCATTGACCCAACAAAGGTACTTGCTTTTATGCAACACCTGGGCCCGATGGAAGAGCTATAGGCCAAGAAGGGGGCACAATAGATCTATTTGGTCGCAGTGTATTTACCCCAATCTCTATATATATAAAAGAGTTTGTCCTGACTAGAATGGAAGAGCCACAGCCTAAACGAAAAGAGCTAGAAGGCTGAAATTTTCAAACAATTTTCCATGCAGGTATGAGGTGACCACTAAGAAGGGAATTTTTATTTGGACAACTCCTTCAAGTACCTCCCATACCATTTGGAGCACTTTTTACCCATTTTAAAAAACAAATTACAATTACAACAAGTACCCATTCCATTACTGTCGCCTGATTGTCGCACAAGCTGAGGGTTTGATCGCGAGCGAGAATACAAAAACAAAACAAATGCGCAGTGACGCCTTCGCTTCGCACAAGCAAAGTCATAAAAAATGGTTTGATACTTGCAAAAACGAAACGGATTTCTGCTTTTTAATGAATAAGTGCATACACAATTTAGTGAACAATGCGCTTGAAAATAATTTTTATAATTTTATGTACATGTATCACTTCGGACAGTGCACATTTTTTTTTTTTTTTCAAATTTGTGTGCCTTTGACAATTGATTTACGACCCAAGTAGCGTTTGTTGTTGTTGTCAGTTTTGTTGTTGGGCCCGCACTGCTACTTTTTGTTGGTGTCATTGATTTTAAAAAAACAACAACAACATAACAAAACTTGGTGCGTCCAGAAAAATTTCCCACACCAGAATATGTTATGGGGGGGGGGGTGGATTCACCTACTTGCTGCTTATATAACTTAGACAAAACGTAACACACTAACATTATTGATGTATTATTGATATACAATTTCGAATAAGCAAAGGGCGTTCACATAAGCGCGTGTGTTGCTCTTATGATAATCAGATAATTTGAAGCTCCTCCGCACACACAATAAATTTAAGCTAAAGGCAATGTACAATTCACTTAACTGCAGCCTCTTAGATATGTTTTGCATCGATTCAGTGCGTGCGAAGAAGGTAGCGATACTACGCTCTTTGTTTGAGTTGCAGAGCGCGCGCATACATAAGAGAGTTAGGCGAAATAGCTATAATTGGTGATGGAGCCTGCCTTTTTATAGCTCTTCTAAATAATATAAGTGCGCTATGTCAAACTTATGGTACTGCATGTGAGCTTCAAGCAGCAGCAGAAATTTTTGCTGTAAATTTCCAAGTTTTTCAGAATGGAAATTTATTACAAGCATTCGGAAATAATAAGCATCCTGTTGCGTTTTACCGGTCCATTAATGATTGGACATTTTGATGTTTATATTCCTTTAGAGGAAGTATTAACTCAAGATTCTGATACGTTAAGTGAATGCACAACCGGAAATGTTAAAAATCCCGTTAAAAGACTTAGCCAGTTCGCCGACAAGGCAGAACAAGTAAGAAGGCTCTAGTCGGGAGAGCCCGACTAGAAGATACCCTGAACCCAGTTGCAATAAATATATTTAATTTATATAAGACTTTGGTATACTGGCTTAGCTTCCATCGATTAAGTTCAATATCTCCGGTGTTTCTCAACCGATTTGGACGAAATTTTCAGAAAAGTTCTATCATTATCCATTACTTCAACCCTCATTTTTAGATTTTCCAAATTCGATATTTTATTGTTATCGATATTATGTGTATATCGGAAACCAGAATAGTTATCGATAATTTGAAGCAAACTTGTTCTGCTCATGGTATAAGAGAACTTAAATACAAAATCAGAAGTCTCTAGCTCTTGTAGTCTCTGAGATCCACGCGTTCATACAGACGGACAAGCGGACAGACGGACAGACAGACGGACAGACAGACATGGCTATATCGTCTCGGCTGTTGATGCTGATCAAGAATATATATACTTTATAGGGTCGGAGATGCTTCCTTCTGCCTGTTACATACTTTTGCACAAAACCATTATACCCTTATTTACCCATTTTATGGGTTAAGGGTATAAAAAGGAGGAACCAAAAAAAATGATATCTGCGTTAAGCTTTTACAGCTATAAAAAATGATTCGTCAATCTGAGATAAATCTTTTACTTTATTGTCGTTCTCTTTTTAGTCAGTTTTTGGTTGATGAGTATGCTAAAATTGAAACAGAAAGGTTAAATTATACTCGCTACATTCAAGCGAAACTCAGAGCAGATAGCCATATAGTACATCTACAAGATGCAATAGGCCAACAAGATTTTGTCGCAGCTCAACTTGGTCAGATGGTAATTTAACCATCTTCTTTTACAAGCTCTGCACGATATAAGCATGAAAAGACTCAAGATGCTATGACATATGTCCGCCATTATGGGCGACAAGATCCTTTCATAACATTCACATGCAATCTATAATGGAATGACATAAAAAGTGTTTTATTACCGGGTCACGATGTTTTAAGCTCGAGTTTTTCATTTAAAAGTTAAAGCTTTAATGTTACTATTGACAAAAGGTTCTTTGTTTGGCAGCGTGCAATGTTTCATGTACTCTGTGGAATGGCAAAAGCGGGGCTTACCACTTATATATATTCTACTTTGGTTAGAAAATAAAATAAGACCAGATAAAATCGATCAAATTATCTGTGCCGAAATACCAAACGCAGATGAGGGTCCTTTGTTATATAACAGTGTTAAGTCAAATATGATTCATGGTCCTTGCGGGATATTTAATAATAAATCGCCATGCATGAAAAATGGAAAATGTACCAAAAGTTTTCCTCGAGAATTACTTAAAGAAACTGTGACTGGAAAAGATAGTTACCCTCTATATCGTAGAAGAGCGATAAAAGATGGTGGTAATGCAGTTAATATAAATGGTAATTGCATAGATAATCGTGGGGTTGTGCCTTATAACTGTGTACTATTGAGAACATTTGAACATTTGAACATTTGTAAAAATATGAAGAAGGGCAGTGATCAAGCATCATTTACTCTTGAAGACCAACGTAATGAATTTAATATGTACGAAAGTGGCCGTTATATAAGTAGCTCAGAAGCGGTATGGAGAATCCATGCATTTCCCATACATGTACGTTTTCCGGCTATTACACATTTAGCTGTTCATTTAGAAAATGGTCAACGGATATATTTTAACCCCAATAATCCGCAACACTTACTTGACAGATTAAGCACTGCACCCAAAACCACTTTGCTAACCTTCTTTGAGCTATGCACACGTGATGAGTTTGCAATAACGCTTCTATATTGTGAAGTTCCATCGTATTTTACATGGAACAATAAAGAATTTCAAAGAAGAAAACGGGTGCAGGATGTGCCAAATTTTCCTGGAGTTAAAAGAGATTCAGCTTTGGGAAGAGTTTAGACTATTCATCCCAATAATACATAAATTTAAAAACCGTTAATGGTATAGCATACGCATCATTTCAATTGGTGTGTGAATTTTGTCAAATTTCGGATGCTCTTAAGCTTTGGAATACTTATAAAGAGAGTTTCTAAGAAGATATTTTTAGAGCCTTTCATATTTCACAACACAGAAATATTGATGAAAGTATTGTGTATAATGTATTAAATAAATGTCTTATTTACATTGAAGATATGGTACTGTCTATTGGTGGTCAAAACTTGACTTATTATGGACTTCCACTACCAATTAGATCCGAGGAAATTGTTCCAAATATTGAATATCATAGAGAAACAAATTATAAAAATTGCAATAATTATGTTGTTAATAATGAGCTACTCCTTACTGCTGAGCAAAAACAAGTATTCGAAAAGATACTACATAGCGTTGAAGCAGAAGAGGGAGAAAGCTATTTATACCCTTCACAGGGTATATTGACTTTGTCATGAATCTGTAACGCCTTAAAGGAATGATGGGAGACCCCAAAAACTATATATCAAAATGAACAGGACGAGCTCAGGAATTGATTTCCGTCTGTCCGTCCGTCTGTCCGTATGTCCTTCTGTCCGTCTGTCTGTTTCAACACGATTTCCGGCCAAACTGCTGAACCGATTTTGATGAAACTTTCACAGATTGCCTAGATCATGTCGGGCTTGTTCACTATGAAATTTAATCCCGATCGGAGCATTCTACGATATAGCCACTATATAAATTTACCATATCAACACGATTTCCTGCCAAACTACTGAGCCGATCTTGATAAAACTTTTACAGATTGCTTAGATCATGTCGGGTTTGTTCACTATGAAATTTCATCCCGATCGGATCATCCTACGATATAGCCACCATACAAATTTACCATATCACCACGATTTCCGGCCAAACTGCTGAACCGATCTTGATAAAACTTTCACAGATTGCTTAGATCATGTCGGGTTTGTTCACTATCAAATTCCATTTCGATCGGAGCATTCTACGACATAGCCACCATACAAATTTACCATATCGTACTATTAATTGTTGTCTATTTCGTGCACTTTCAAGTACCTACATGTCAATATGTTGATTTTGTCGAAAACGAACAAGGAAATGACGCTCAAGAGTAAAAATATTAGCGAAAAATTACCAACAACTGCATAGAAACATAAGAGGGGGAAGTATTGATTTGGCTGTGTGAAGGGTATCATAGTCTTGGCATAGCCAAAATTAACTATGCGCCACTATGTTTTTTATATGCACCTGGTGGACCAGGTTAAACGTATCTTTTAAATTTATTATTTGCATTGACCGTTGCTTCTTCCGGTATCGCAGCCACTTAACTTAATGGTGGTCGCACAGCGCATTCTACACTTAAGATTCCATTTAATTTGATTCATTTAGAAACACCACATTGCTCAATTTCAAAGCAATCTAATATTGCTGCTGTGCTCAAAGATTGCAAGCTCATTGTTTGGGATGAGTGTACTTTGGGCCATAAAGGTGCTCCTGAAGTTGTAGATCGATCTTTGAAAGACATTCGAGATAGTGAATACTTAATGGGTGGCATAACTGTTCTCTTAGCTGGTGATTTTCGACAAGCTCTTCCAGTGATCCCCAGAGGAACAAGAGCAGGTGAAATAAATGCGTGCTTAAAGTCTTCAATTTTGTGGCCCAAAATACAGAAAATTGCATTAACGAAGAATATGCGAGTGCACTTAAAAGGTTATAGCATAGCTGGTGAATTTGCAGAAATGCTTCTTCAAATAGGAAATGGATTATTTCCAACCCAAGATGGCAAAATAATTTTACCATCCACTTTGTGTCATGTTGTGAAAAGTATTGAAGAGCTAACTCTAAAAATATTTCCGGATATTACAAATATCTCTCAAAAATCACTCGAATGGTTTTCAGAACGTGCTATTTTGACTGCGAGAAATGACAATGCATTGGAAATAAACGAGTTTTTATTAAAATCATTTCAAAGTGAAGAAATGACATATAACTCTATTGATTCTGTGACTAAAATCGAAGATGCAGTTCATTGCCCCGTCGAGTTTCTTAATTCATTAAATCCGGCTGGCCTGCATCAACATAAATTAACTTTAAAGATTGGTTCACCTGTAATGTTGATTCGCAACTTGAAACCGACAATACTGTGCGATGGTACAAGATTGCAACTTTAAGTCTTTCATAAGAATGTTGTCGAAGCAATTATCTTTACTGGCAATGGTATAGGGGAAACGGTTTTTATATCGAGAATTCCATTAACACCTTTTGATTCTGAATTGCAAATTCAATTTAAAAGATTGCAAATTCCTTTAAAAGTTTGCTTTGCCTTAACAATTAATAAATTACAGGGAAACTAGCCGGACAAGACTTAAGACACTGTGAAGTAGGCCGCGTCGGCCCTTCACAAATAGTTATATCTTATTATAGTTATAGTTTAAAGTCGCAAAGGAGCGCATTGTTGATTTAGTTTACAAAGAGTTATATTTATTAGTTATTTGATTTATTTTTATTTACCATGTTATATTATAGTTTAAAGTCGCAAAGGAGCGCATTGTTGATTTAGCTTACATTTTTGTATTATATTTATTATTTCTAAGTCGCAAGAAGCGCATGGGTTGTTTGAGTTGTAGGTATAGTTTTGTTAGACGAAAGGATGTGCGCAGTATTATATTTAAGAAACGCAAGAAGTGTAAAGTAGTTAGATTTAGTGGATGTATATATTTTTGATTGACGCCTTACGCCTAAGAATTTAAATATAACCGCCTCAAATGCAAGACGCAAGATGCAGCGCGCCAGCTGCTATCAGCGAATCCACCACGGTCACGGATAAGTATGGGGAGTGGCGAAAACTGCAACTTGGGCCGAAGCCCAAGCGTGGGCGAGGGAGTTGCGATTGATACACTAAAGTGAGCGGACGCGTACGCGCTTAAAAGAATAGAAAACGGAGAGAAGCGAAATAGTGTGCTCATAAGTAGCAAAGTTATAGAGTAAAAGTTTGGTAAAGATAAGGTAAGGGGATAGTTCGTCGCGGTTTCATACATATAGGTTAGATAAATCTACGGCTAGGTTTAGGTTTATTGTAGAAGTTATAGAAGTTGAATAAATTGGTCGCCGGTAAGTCCGCGACCCAGTGGAGTGCAATTGCTGTGTGTTTTTCTTTCTTTCTATTCCTCTTCTTTGGTTTTCATACACGCGCATACGCGAGTCAAGCTGAGTCGCCTTATACTCTGGCTGCTGAGTGTGTCGGCCGTCGCGTTGGCGCAGACGCAAGCATTTCCCCTTCCAACTTGTAAAACCGCGCACAGTAAAGTCTCACCAAAAATATATAAATATTCTTGTGAGGTGTACCTGGCCAGACTGAGTTTATACCCAGGCTAAATTACTCCTTTACAAGTGGCGCCCGAGCAGGGACTCTAAAGTGCAAAGGTGTGGTATAATCTGGAATTAAAGCCCCCAGAAATATCACCAACAAGTGTGGAAGAAAAAGTGCGTAAAGTGAAGTGCGGGTATACCCGACGATACCCTGCTTTACAAGTGGCCAACGAGAACGGTTTTCGAGCGTGGTTTTGTGCAATCGTCGCGGCACAACGAAAGTGACGGCATAAGGCAAGTGCAGATCAGAATAACTGTTCGTGTTCGAGAAGCATTGCCTTAGCAACATTGCGGCGCAACGAAATTGACGGTGGAAAAAGAGTCACCGATCAAACTAGCGGTTCGCGTTCGAGGCTGTGCATAAGTGAACACCTGCGGCGCAACGAAAGTGTCGGCAAAGTGCGTGAGCGGTCAACGAACGGCGTGACAGCAGCTGGTACAGGCAGCTGCAAAGTCGCGGTCGCTTCGCACAGTGGGCTTCGACCGCGAAAATCAAAAAAAAAAATTTTTTTTAAATTGACTATGGTGGTGAGTGCGGAGTCCCATCGGTTCTGGTCGACCGTATAAGCGTACAGTGGTGGAAATTAAAGAAAAAAAAATTAAATGATTTTTTTTTGGAAAAAAAAATTAGATGAAATAAAAAATAAAATATATATATATATAGAGTAACCGTGATAAACAGTGACTTGTTAGCAGATTTTTTTTATATACACCGGGAAAAAAAAAAAAAAAAAAATATATATATATATAAAATTAATTTCGTAATAAAATAGAATAACCGCGATAAACGGTGAACAGTTAACAGGAAAACTTTTATTACACTGAAAAAAAAAAAAAATATATGAAATTCGTAATACCGTGGACAAAATTTTTGTAACAAAAGAAATAACTACGACAGACAGTGACAAGTTAAAAGTTTTTTTTACACCGGGAAAAAAAAAAAAAAAAAAAATTCGGGAACATTTTTTTTTTCAGTTTCGTAACAAAACGGTTACCGCGATAAACCGTGCCAGATTAAGGGTAAAATTTTTGCGAATCGGGACATATACGGTTCGAGACGGAATTTTTTTTTGCGTTCGTTATTTTTTTTTCGGTTAAATGGAGAAACCCAAGACTATCGAGCCCGCCCGAGTGGAGGTCGTAGAAAGCAGCAACCCCGGTGTGGGCGTGCAATGGGTCTACCACTGCCATAAGGAGGATCTAGAGGATATCGTCCGGGAGCTCGGATTGGAAAAGTGTGCCACGGTAACTGACTACCGGAAGCTGGTATGTACTTTTATAAGACAAGGTGGTCATACCACCGATATACGGGCCCGGTTAGCGGAATGGGAGTTGCGGTTCGCAAAGATCCCAGTGTCGCCTACCCGGACTGCCGCTTCTTTTGGAGGAATACGACCTAGGCAGAAGTCTGAATCAGATGCGGCAATCCCATCAATACAGACCGGTGGCACGGAACATTTGCGTCCGCCCTCCAACAGTACGATTTATAATGAATTTTCCCCACAGAATACAGCATGTATCCCCGATATACGAGTAGGGTCACCTCTGGCATCCGGGGATGATACCCCGGTGAGACAGGTGAACCCCCATCTTAATTCTAGTGAAAGCTATAGTACCCCTAGGAACGGGATGGTCGTCCCCGAACTAGTCCGGAAGTGGGGCATCCTGTTCAATGGGTGCACCGACCCATTAGTTTTCCTGGAGGCGATTGAGGACAGGGCGTTGTCATACGACATAGGCTTAGACCGGTTGCCGAGGGCAATGGGCGAGGCTCTAACGGGTAAGGCCGCGCGGTGGCTATCAATAAGTAGGCTAAGGGACGCGACTTGGGCGACATTTAAAGCCGAGTTCTTGGAGTTTTTTCTACCGCCCCAGTATTTCGACAGGTTAGAAGACAGTATCCGGGCACGACGGCAACATGATAACGAGCCGTTTAAGGACTACTTGCTCGAGCTGCGAGGTATGATGTACCACGCGGGGTACAGGGCAGAACAAGAATTGCATAGGGTATACGAGAATTTAGCACCCGAGTACCGTTTGTACATTCGTAGAGGGGACTTCTCCTCTCTGGCGCAGCTAACTCAGATGGCAGCCGAGTACGAGAATGTGAGACAACAAAGTCGCGAGCGCGCAGCAAGGAGTAAGACCGGGGGTAGTAGGTATTCGGATGGATTAGCCGGTGAGGTAGCCCCCGCCAAACATTTTAATCCTTTCCGGACGCAACCACAGCCAGGGTCAAGCGGTAATGTGGGGAATACGCCACCGCTTGGGTATACGGGAGTAATATCAAACGGGATGATCAGCCAAGAACAGCCGAGGGCTCTAGGTGGGAAAAGGTTATGCTACAACTGTTCGCAAGAGGGTCATTTTGCCAAGGAGTGCCCCAATCCACGGGTACAGTTTTGTCGGCAGTGTGGGGCCAAGGGGGTCAATACCAGCCAGTGTTGTCAACAGTCAAGGGCGGGAAACGACATGCGGCACCATCCGGGACGGGACCCGATGGGAGCCGACGTGACCCAGTCCCGAACCTAGAATACCCTTTAAGAGTGGAAGACGGGCGGATAGTCGCTACTGTAAGAGTCGGGGACCAAGTAGCGACTGCGACAGTAGATACAGGGGCGACTAGGAGTTTTATTAGTGAGGAGTTTTCCCGCAAGGTGACCAGCGGGGGCGAGATGCTGGACGCCTGCGCGAAAATTCGCCTAGCCGATGGGTCCACCTTAGAGGTAAAGAAGCTATTGAGGGTAAAAGTTGGTCTAGCGGGGACAGAGGTCACGGTGAGTATGCTCGTGATGCCCTCGATGCTAGACAACATTATACTAGGGATAGACTTTTATGCCGGGTGGGGACGACCATCGAATGTGGCAAGGCTAGGTTAATTTGGAAGCTGTGGAAGTACCAGATATAGAGGAGGAGCAGGTCCTATAGGAACGTGAGCCAGTTGCGAGCAAACCGGAGGAGGACGGCGGATCACGGCAGGAGAAGGATGCCCCTGGGGCACCTCAGCCCAGCATCGCCGTGGGAACGGTTCGAGAAGACAGCGTGGACGCGACAACGGCAGGAGTACAACGGTTCGGTGAGGTAGGAGGGTGCGTCATACCCGGCCCCGCAATAACACCGGTGGAAAGCGTCGAAACCAGGGAAAACGAGTGGCCAGAGGACTTGGAACCAGAGATAAAGGAAACATTGAAAGCGGAATTGGCCCTCTTTGACGAGCTGCAAGGGGTGTCACACGTAGCTGAGCACCGGATCATCATGAGGGACGACAAGCCGATTAAGCAGAGGTACTACCCCAAAAACCCTGCGATGCAACAGGTGATCAACGAGCAAGTAGACGAGCTGCTGCGAGCCGGCGCGATAGAGCCCTCCCGCAGCCCGCACAGCGCCCCGATCGTGCTGGTTAAGAAGAAAACAGGCGAGTGGCGGATGTGCATCGATTAAAGGCAACTCAACGCTCACTCCTTGCCAGATGCATACCCCGTACCAAGGATTAATCACATTTTGGAGCGATTAAGACATGCGCGGTACATCTCCACGCTCGACCTCAAGCACGGTTACTGGCAAATTCCCATGGCTGCGGATAGTCGGGAGTGTACAGCGTTTACGGTACCCGGTAGAGGCTTATTCCAGTGGCGCGTAATGCCTTTCGGTTTGCACTCGGCGTGTGCAACATTCCAACGAGCTTTGGATACGGTTATCGGACCAGATATGGAACCACATGCATTTGCCTATCTGGACGACATAATAGTAATAGGAGCGACAAAGGAGCAGCACGTGACAAATTTGAAAGAAGTCTTCAGGCGTTTGAGAGCGGCCAACTTGAAGCTGAACCGTAAGAAGTGTTTGTTTTTTCAGAAGGAGCTGATATACCTGGGACACCTAGTGAGCGGCGAAAGGATCAAAACCGACCCCGCCAAAGTAGAAGCGATCCAGAACTTGAAGGCCCCAACCAATTGTAAGGAGCTGCGACGTTGCCTGGGCATGGCCTCCTGGTATCGACGATTCGTGCCGAATTTCGCTACAGTGGTGCAACCGATCACAGCTTTATTAAAAAAATCTAGGAAATGGTCATGGGGAGAGGAACAACAGGCAGCGCTAGAGACCCTCAAACATAGCTTGACGACCGCACCGGTCCTGGCCTGCCCGGATTTTGCAGAAAAATTTGTCCTGCAGACGGACGCCAGCGATTTTGGCCTCGGAGCGGTACTCACACAGACGATCGATCAACAGGAGCGCGTGATAGCTTACTCGAGTCGGAAACTGAATCAGGCTGAAGAAAATTATTCAGCGACCGAAAAGGAGTGTCTGGCTATAGTATGGTCAATCCGGAAGATGAGATGCTACCTGGAAGGATATCGGTTCGAGGTAGTAACCGACCATATGGCTTTGAAATGGTTGAATTCGATCGAGAGCCCGTCGGGGAGGATAGCGCGCTGGGCACTGGAGCTGCAGCAGTACCAATTTGACGTAAGGTACAGACGAGGGAAGCTCAACGTAGTAGCGGACGCCTTATCCCGGCAACCCGTGGAGAACTTGCAACAAGCGGTACAGGAAAAATCGTCCGGCAAGTGGATCGAGAGGATGAAAGAAAATATGGCTAAAGACCCAGTGAAATACGCCGATTATATGGAAGAGAACGGTCAACTCTATAGACACCTCGGACACCGTGCGGATGACGACGACTACATCCCCTGGAAGCTGTGCATCGACGAGGATCAGAGGAAACGAGTGTTGCTGGAGTGCCACGACGCACCGACGGCCGGGCACCAAGGAGTACGGAAGACGATAATGCGTCTGGCACAACGCTACTACTGGCCTGGAATGTTCCGAGACGCAGCGAAGTACGTTAAGTACTGCGAATCGTGCCAGAGGTTTAAGACGGAACAAATAAAGCCGGCTGGACAGATGTTGACGCGACAGGTGGCCGAGCCCATGGCTGTACTATGTGCCGACTTTGTAGGGCCCTTACCGCGCTCGAAACACGGGAACACGATGCTCCTGGTATTCCATGATGCTTTTTCAAAATGGGTGGAGCTGGTCCCCCTGAAGCGAGCGACAGCGGCCCAACAGCAGAAGGCGTTCCGTGAGCGTGTATTATGTCGTTTTGGCATACCCAGAAAGTTTGTATGCGACAACGGTGTGCAGTTTACGAGCCGGAATTTTAAGTCGTTTTTGAACTCGTTGGGCGTGGAGTTGCAGCACACTGCCCCATATTGTCCACAAGAAAACCCGACAGAAAGGACCAATCGTACAGTAAAGACGATGATCGCGCAGTTTATAACAGGTCACCAAAGTTCGTGGGACGAATTGTTACCGGAAATTTCGTTGGCGGTTAACTCCAGTGTGGCAGACTCTACAGGATTTTCACCGGCTTTTCTGATGCAGGGGAGAGAGCCCCGCTTACCAGCTTCCTTGTACGACGAGAAGACACCCGGATCCGGAAGCATGCCGCAAGCACCAGAAGACCGGGCAAGAAGATTAAAGGAAGTGTTCAGCATCGTCCAGACAAATTTACAGAGAGCGTCGAAGGACCAAGGGAGGAACTATAACCTCGGGAGAAGAGAATGGAGACCAGGACTCAATACGTTGGTGCTACTAAGAGCACACCAACTCTCTAAAGCCAGCGAAGGTTTCGCGGCGAAACTCGCTCCCAAGTTCGATGGCCCATTCCTTGTGAAAAAGTTCGTATCACCGAATATCGTGCGATTGGTAAAAGAAGGACAAAGAAAGAGCAAACTCGCCAGCATTGCGCAACTGAAGCCATTCTATGACGAGGGAGAGGAGCACGGAGAAGATGACCAACCCGACCGAGCGTCTGACAAAGAGCAGACTCGTCACAGTTTTAATTAATCTCTTTATTCTCTTTATATTAACACTAACCAAAATTTGAATTCATAAATTAAGACTAACCGATTGTGTTTATAAACCCACAGAATACCTAAGATGAGCGACCAATCCCCTTATGTGATCAGCAGCGGCGGTGAGGGTGACAGAGCCGCCAATCCAGGGGCAGGTATTACCGCCGAAAATGTGGGCGATACGCCCCACAAATTGGGCTGTCTTCCGGACGAGGACGAGCTGACCGACGCCGCGGTCGCGGCCATATCAGAGGCGTTGGAAAATTGTACATCGAGAGCCCACCGTTCCAGGTTCAAGGTGAAGGTGAACGGGGAGCTACACGGCGTGACATGGAACGCGTGCGGACACGTAACTGTCACGCTACCCAAGAAAGGGGGGGGTGTGAAGTAGGCCGCGTCGGCCCCTTCACAAATAGTTATATTTATTATATTTATAGTTTTTAAGTCGCAAGAAGCGCATCGGTTGTTTGAGTTACCTGTATTATATTGATAGTTATTAAGTCGCAAGAAGCGCAGGGGTTGTTCGAGTTTTGTTAAACGCAAGGAGCGTAAAGTATTTAGATTTGTCGGATGTACTTATTTTTGATTGACGCCTAACGCCTAAGAATTTAAATATAACCGCCCCAAATCGCAGAGTCGCAAGATGCAGCGCGCCAGCTGCGATCACTAAATCCACCACGGTCACGGATAAGTGTGGGGGGTGGCGAAAACTGCAACTTGGGCCGAAGCCGAAGCGTGGGCGTGGTAGTTATGATCGACCTCCGCAAGTGAGCAGACGCGTACGCGAGAGGTAGTAAAGAAAGGTTAGGTTATAAGAACAGAGGGGAGTTGGAATTGATATACGGGAGTGAGCAGACGCGTACGCGTTAGTAAAAGTTGAGTAGAGATAAGGTAAGGGGATAGTTCGTCGCGGTTCATACATATAGGTTAGATATATATATGGCTAGGTTTAGGTTTATTGTAGAAGATAATCTGAATAAATTGGTCACCGGCAAATCCGTGACCCAGTGGAGTGAAATTACTGTGTGTTTTTCTTTCTTTCTATTCCTCTTTGGTTTTCGTACACGCGCATACGCGAGGCAAGCTGAGTCGCCTTATACTCTGGCTGCTGAGTGTGTCGGCCGTCGCGTTGGGGGATGACGCAATCACCTCCCCTTCCAACTTGTAAAACCGCGCACAGTAAAGTCTCACCAAAAATATATAAATATTCTTGTGAGGTGTACCTGGCCAGACTGAGTTTATACCCTGGCTAAATTAGTCCTTTACAATAAGAAAAATAAAAAACAAAAAGTTCATAAAAAAAGGTTAAAATTATTCAATAGTTAATAGCTTTCATGAAAGCACAGTCTGATCAACTTTTATATGAAAAAAAAAAACCAATTTTATTTTTCACAACACAGACACAAATTTTTCTTAACATAATAATTATATATTAACAGCTTATCTTTTGATTCTCAAATAGTTGCACTTACTGAAACCTGGTTAAAACCTGATATTTCTGATTACTCCATTTTTCCTTCTAAATATAACTTGTACAGATGCGATCGCACTTCCCGCAAAGGGGGTGGTGTTCTCATTGCTGTTGACTCCTGTATTTCCTCTGAACAGATTCTTTCTCAGCATCTTCCGGACATAGAGTTTTTATGTGTTAAAATATTACTAAACGGCCGATCACTTTATGTTACTTGCTCTTACATTCCTCCTCAATCTGATATTAACATTTACTCGTCCCATCTGAGTGCCCTGCAACTTGTTTCGTCATTTTTGACAGATATGGATAACCTGATAGTGGTTGGTGATTTTAATCTGCCACATGTTGTATGGTCTGTGAATGACACATCTTCGGCGGTGTTACACTTCTGATGATTTTATCGATGGCCTACTGGAGTTAGGCTTATCGCAAGTTAACAGGGTGCACAACCGTAGTGGTAGAATGTTGGACTTAATATTTGTTGCTTACTCCGATTGCAGTAATGCTAGTAGAATATCCCCTATAGTGCTTCCGGAAGATACCTACCATCCAACCTTAGAACTATCCATCGAAATTCTTTACCCTATTTCAGTATCTAAAAATACTTTAAAAACCCGTTGCTTTCGTAAAACTGACTTTACTAAATTAAATTATCTTCTTCAACATACTAATTGGTCGCGCCTTTATTCTTTTAGTGATATAGAAACTGCTATAGCCATATTTTATAGGACCTTGAATTCGCTTTTGGATATTTGTGTTCCCCTCACTTGTTCTTCAAGTGACAATAAACCACCTTGGTTCACGAGAGAACTATCGAAGTTGAAAAACGCGAAGACAAGATCATATAAAAAATTTAAAAAATCGGGAACTACTTTAGATCTATCTTCGTATTTAGTAGCAAAATCTAGTTTTATTTCCGTTAACACATCTTGCTATAATAATTATCTTAATCGTTGTAGACTAAACTTTTCACGTGACCCTAAACAGCTTTATAAATTTGTAAACTCTAAACGTAAGACTTCTTGCTTGCCATCCTCAGTATACCTAGATGATACAAAAGCAAGTTCAGATCAGGCAGTAGCCGATCTATTTGCTGAGTATTTTCAATCAGTATACTCATCGAATATGTATGTGTAATGTAATGTAATGTCGAACGAGGGTGGGCTTGCGCCCTTCGGCACTGCGACCCACAAGGATCTATTGTGCCCCTTACCACTAGTTCATTTTAATGTTCTCAGGAACTGAGTCAGACCAGTCTGTGGGATATGCATCAGGTCTTCCTCTCTGAGAGTGTAGTTGCCTAACAGCTTTGCTCTATTACGTGCCAGGGCGGGGCAGTTTGTGATTAGGTGTTCCATTGATTCAACATCCTCTTCGCAGAATCTACAAGTTCTGTTTCTAGCAAGGCCCATCTTATGTAGATGGTCGTTGCAGGGAAAGTGGCCTGTTAACGCCCCACAAAGTGACCTAAGTTGTGATCTGTTTAAGGATAGAGCTACCTTTGCTCTTGCTGCATCAGGGCAAACATATCTTTTTGAGTGCCTAAGACCCTCTAGATTGTTCCAGTGCATTATTTTCTTTTTTCTAACCAATTGTGTATGTCAGATTTGAGTTTGTTGTTTGAATAACCAAACATTGGACTTGGGCCTATAAACGGGGCTTCCGCTCCTAATTTAGCCCTTACATCCGCGGCCTCATTACCTGAGTGACCTTCATGTCCTGGGACCCAAACCAGAGAAACTCTATTATTGGTTGCCAGTGCATTTAGCTCACGGTGACATTCATGTATGAAGTTTGAGCTATAGCTATAGCTGTTTAGTGCTTTAAGAGCTGCTTGACTATCGGAGAGTATACGAATGTTAACTCCTACCAATCGTCTGCTATTCAGTCTATATACCGCCTGTAAAATAGCGAAGAGCTCCGCCTGGAAAACGGTGCATTCGGCCTCAAGTGAGAGAGAGATGTGTGTGCGAGGACCCACTATGCCTGCTCCTACCCCTGATGCTGTCTTGGATCCATCTGTGAACCAATTTTGTGCATCGTCATTTAGCCAAGATGGATTTGAAGTCCATTGCTCTCTTGTTGGAAAAATGACCTTGTAATTTTTCGTGAAACTATGGATGGTTTGTATTTGGTCTAGGGTTTTTGTTTTATCAAGGATGTCCTCTACCCTATTCAATATACCTAGGTGTCCTCTAAGGTTGCCCTTCTGGTATTTGTTACCTACATAGAGCCCCAGAGCCTGCTTTACAGCCTCTTCCTCTATAGCTAGGTGTAAGGGAGTTAGGTTTAGAATTGCTTCCAGACCTGCTGTCGGGGTCGTTCTCAGTGCCCCTGTGATACTTAGGCAAGCTAGCCTTTGTACCTTGTTGAGTTTATTGATAGCGGTGCTTTGTGTGGCTTTTTCCCACCATACTGCCGCCCCGTACAGAATCATTGGTCTTACCATTTGGGTGTACGCCCAGTGGGCCATTCGTGGAGAAAGCCCCCATGATTTGCCAAGCATCTGCTTGACAGCCCAGAGAGATCGAGTTGACTTGTGGTTACTGCTCTCAGGTGTGCGTTCCAAGTGAGTTTGCTATCCAGAGTTACCCCTAGATATTTTACCTCTGTACTCAGAGTCACAACTGTGCCACTAACCTTTATGTCTGGGAATTTTAGAATCCTTTTATTGGTGAACGGGATTATGATGGTCTTACTAGGGTTGATAGAGAGCCCTTCTGAGGTGCACCATGTTACCGTTTGATCGAGAGCACGTTGCATGAGGTCTGCTAGGATCCTTTCATCTTTGCCCCTGATGATTACGGATATGTCATCTGCATATCCTATCGTTTTGCATCCGTTTGCATTGAGAGACAGAACTAAGTTGTCTACTAGGAGTGACCACAGTAAAGGAGATAGAACACCACCCTGTGGGCAGCCTTTTGAGGCATGTATGCTAGCCGAGGCAAGTCCAAGATCGGCCTTTATCAGTCTGCGGCATAGCATTGCCTTCACCCAGGCTACTACCTTAGGGTTTACCCCCCTGTTTGTCAGAGCCCGGCTCATTGAGTCAAAGTTTGCATTATCGAAGGCACCCTCTATGTCCATGAAGGCGCATAGGGCGACCCCCTTTGCGTCAATTGCTTTTTCTATGTCAGTTGTCAAATGATGCAGTGCCGTCACCGTGGATTTACCCTTCTGGTAGGCGAATTGCAGTTTGTGAAGCGGGTTGGCTTCTAAAATGTCAGTTCTGACGTAGCAGTCTATCAGTTTCTCCATGGTCTTTAGCATGAAAGAGGAGAGACTGATTGGTCTGTATGATTTGGGAGAGCATGGTGGCTTGTCCCCGCCCTTAGGAATGAATATTACCTTTACTGCTCTCCAGGTCTTTGGAATATATCCCAGCAAAAGGCTGGCTCGATATATGGGAATCATTTTCCTAATGATGATCCCTTTGCCCTTTGATAACATGGCTGGAAATATGCCATCTGGACCAGGGGATTTGTAGGATTTGAAGGAGTTAATTGCCCATTCTACCCTTTCGTAGCTAACTATGTTTTTTATTATTGGGTCTATGATCTTGTGTGCCTCAGTTCTTCTGTGTCAGGGTCTCCCTCTGTGCTACAGAATGAACAGTCAGGAAAGTGAGATTTTAGAAGAACCTCTAAAGTTTCCTGTGAGTCACTGGTGTATACACCGTTCGGGCCCATCAGTGTCCCAATCGGTCCTCCACTGGCTTTTGATAGGGCTCTATGGACCCTTGCAGTTGAGGGTATGTCCCTAAGATCTTCACAGAAATTCCTCCATGAGGATCTCTTGGATTTCCTTAACTCCCTATTGTAATTAGTTAAGGATGTCCTGTAGAGATCCCAATTGTTGGACCTTTTGGCCCTGTTGAACTCTGTCCTAGCTTCTCTTCGTAATTCTTCAAGTCGTGAATTCCACCAGGGGACCCTCTTGCTAGAGGTCTTAGCCCTTTGTGGGCAGCAGTCATTGAAGGTTGAGACTAGATCGTGCGTCAGGGTATTAACTGCCCTTTCTAGCTCCTCAGTATTCGTTATTTGTGGTCTATTACCCGATAATTTTCCTGTAAGGATTTCGGAGTATTTCGTCCAGTTAGTGGTTTTTGGGCTGCGGTAGAGCACAACGCTCCTCACCGGTCCCTCAAGGTCAAAGAGAATGTGTCTATGATCAGACATTGAGGCCTCCTCGGACACTCTCCATTCTTTCACCAAGTCTATGGCCCTGTCAGAAACCAGTGTTAGATCTAAAACCTCCTTCCTTATAGAATTAACAAAAGTTGGTTCATTCCCCTATTTGCTACTGATAAGTTAGTTGATATAAGATAGTTTAAGAGAGACTCACCTCTGTTGTTCGTGTCTGTGCTTCCCCATGCTAGGTGGTGAGCATTTGCATCGCATCCAACTATCAGGTCTTTCCGGTGTGTTCTGCAGTACTCCACTAAAGATCTGATAGTATCCGTTGGAACAGCTTCGGAGTCACCAGGGAAGTAAGCCGAGGCCAGAACAGCCTCTTTCTTACCCCCTTCGATTTCCAGTTCCAGTAGTATGGCCACTGTGTCGGTGTCTATGAATTCTGTGAGAGGCAGAAATCTTATGTCAGTGTTAATGATAATTGCTGCCCTAGGTTTGGCCGCTTTCCTATCATATATTACCTGTGTGTTTTTGGTATTTAGGCCTCTAATGCGACCTTTGAAGAACCAGGGCTCCTGTAGAAGCCCGATGTCCTTGGTGTTGCTAGCAAACCTACTGCTGATTTCAGCCGTCGCCGCCTTAGCGTGGTGAAGGTTTGCCTGCAAACATCTTATTTTGGCGGCGGATCAGCACCGGAGACATTTGGAGAGCTTAAACTACTCTCTTCAATCTCCATAACGCTGACTTGTTTGATGAGCTCATCCTCTGTAGTATCATCACTTTTTATTCTGAGAGTAACTTGGCCAAGGCGGAAGTTCATCCTTCCCTTCGTTACCTCAATTGTGGCTGCCGACTTTTGGTCAACGGCTAGCACAAGCATGGCGTTTGAGCCCTTTTCCACTCTCTTTAGGGCCCTCCAGGCCGAGGTGTTTAGGCCTTTGTTTTGTGCCTGTAAAAAGTTGAGGACCTTGCCTGTCTCCATGGCTGCAGACTTGGGGAAGTAGCCGACCACAATTCTGGGGTGAGGAATCTTTGATTCCTCTGTCGACCAGAGTGTGGCGCCGTCCCACGGCGTCATTTTGACCACCGTCGCCTTCACCCACTCCGCTGTAACGCAGTCCTTGCAGTGAAGTGCTAGATACCCAGCTTTGTAGGTAGAGCCAAGGAAGGCCGGTTGTATCTGCCCATCCATCAGCTCCAGCACTTTGTCTTCAATAGCGGCTGATATGGAGTCCATTTGCGCGGTCGTTAGGGCCGTTGTTGGGTAGTCCCTTGCTAATACCGCCAACTTCACTCCTATACCAGCCTCATTTATTTTAGCATTTTGCTGTTTCTTGTCGGCCTGGGTACCTGTTGTCCCCCTAACCGGAATAGAGCCACGCTCCTTATGCACCTGTGCCTTGGCTGGGTGATGTGAGGCAGAGGGCTGCCTTTCATTACCCTTGCCTGCAGCCTTAGAGGTGGAGGGCATGTCATCCCTCATCTTCTTAGTGGCGACTACCTCTGAGCTGTGGTTTGTGGACCGCTGGCGTTTTGGGCATGCTGTTTCCCCTTTCTTCTCCATTGGGGTCCTAGCTCTGGAGTAAGCCTCTTCTTTGCTAAGCCCCTGCCGCAGAAAGAAAGCCAGTCGCTTCTTGCCAGCGCCGCTCAGTTTAGGCAGTGTAGGGCCTACAACACTGTCGGTGGTTGGTGTGCTTGTGCCTTGTGGTGTCAGGTCCACCACTGAGGCACTACCGCGTTGGTGTTGCTCGTTTGAGGTGTTGCCACCTCTGTTTTGTGTCCCTGGGGGCCACTCTCCTCTTCAACATCGGTTTTTTTGTTTTGTAAATCGTTCATTTGATCCCACGAGTAAGATGGCAACCGGTAAACACTACGCCGTGCCGTACCGTAGTGTGGCAGATTAAAATGAGGCCGCGCCACCATACCCCAAGTCCGCATACTAGCAACTAGGCACCCCCCTAGCCACGCATCTCCTGGCATATGCTGTTCCACCATTAGATTGGGGATTTTATTAAAAAGAGTTTACTCTCTTTCGCCCAACTTAATTTAGCCAGGTATCCTGCCAGAGACATGACCTACACAGGACCCTGTTACCAGCAGCCACCACGAGGAGGTATAAGTTGCACTACCGGCAGTCTGGCAGTTACGGAGTAGAAGCGGGGCACCACACTCCGCGATCGACTGGTCGATCACGGAGCATGGTTCACCACCCCTACTTAGTCCCCCTACACAGACTGTCGGCCGACTGCCGAATATGTATAGTAGTAGTAATTCCTATCCTTTTCAAGTTCAAACGTCAAATTGCATATATGTCCCAGTAGTTACTGAGTCTATGCTCCTGAGTGAATTTAACTCTATTAAACCTGGCTACTTGCCTGGTCCTGATGGAGTGCCAGGTTGTATTCTTAGATACTGCGCGGATTCTCTTTGTGCGCCATTAAATAAATTATTTAACTTGTCTGTTGATTCAAACGTGTTCCCTGATATATGGAAGGAATCCTTTATAATTCCACTCTATAAAAATTCTTAAAAATCAAACGTTAACAAGTAAGAAGGCTCTAGTCGTTAGAGCCCGACTAGAAGATACCCTGAACCCAGTTGCAATAAATAAATTAAATTTATGTAAGACTTCGCTATACTGACTTAGCTTCAATCGATTAAGTTCAATATCTCCGGTGTTTCTCAACCGATTTGGACGAAATTTTCAGATGAGTTCTATCATTACCCATTACTTCAACCCTCATTTTTAGATTTTCCAAATTCGATATTTTTTGCTATCGATATTATGTGTATATCGGAAACCAGAATAGCTATCGATAATTTGAAGCAAACTTGTTCTGCTTATGGTATAGGAGAACTTAAATACAAAATCAGAAGTCTCTAGCTCATGTAGTCTCTCGGATCCACGCGTGCATACAGACAGACAGACGGTCAGACAGACAGACAGACGGACAGACGGACATGGCTATATCGTCTCGGCTTTTGATGCTGATCAAGAATATATATACTTAATGAGGTCGGAGATGCTTCCTTCTGCCTGTTACATACTTTGGCACAAAACCATTATACCCTTATTTACCTATTTTATGGGTTAAGGGTATAAAAATTATAGGGGCATATCCAAGTTGTCTGCCATATCAAAAGTCTTTGAAAAAATTATATGTTCTCAACTGCAACACGGATGTAGTTCGATTATATCGCCTTATCAACACGGTTTTGTTAGGCGTAGATCTACCAACACTAACCTTCTTCAATTCACTTCGCTTGTTATCAAAGGGTTTCAGGAAAAAATGCAAACTGACGTTGTTTGTACCGATTTTAGTAAGGCATTTGATTCTGTAAGTCATTCTCTGTTGCTTCATAAATTAAATATAATTGGATTTCCATCAAAACTTTTATTGTGGCTTTCGGAGTACTTGTGTGGCCGAACACAAAAACTAGTTTTTAAATCGTCGGTATCTGAACCCATTTTTGTTACCTCTGGTGTTCCCCAGGGTAGTCATCTTGGTCCTTTGCTATTTAATTTGTTTATTAACGATCTCCCAGCTGTTATTACTAACTCTTTTGTGTATATGTTTGCTGATGATGTGAAGCTATGTTTCACCTATAATGACGCTTCCCTGTGTAATTTACTACAGTCGGATTTGGGTGCTTTGTCAGCCTGGTGCCTTACTAACTTACTAAATTTAAATTGTTCTAAATGTAAAGTCATGTCTTTTTGTAGAAGTACCCCTCATACTGCTCACTACTTGCTTGATGCTTTAACACTTGACCGCGTGTTTGAAATTAAAGATTTAGACATTATTCTTGATCCTAAATTAAAGTTTGACACTCATATTTTGACCATGGTCAATAAGGCCATTAATGTCCTTGGCTTCATCAAGCGGTGGTCGAAAGAGTTTAATGATCCCTACACCACTAAAACGCTTTATACATCCCTAGTTCGTCCCATCCTGGAGTATGGATCTTGTGTGTGGTCTCCACAATACTCGATTCACCAGGATAGAATCGAATCTGTGCAGAAGAAATTTCTTCTATTTGCCCTTAGAAGTTTTAACTGGGTTTCTGGAGTTGACTTACCCCCGTATTCAAGTAGACTCGATTTGATAAATCTTCCCTCCCTGTTAAACCGTAGAACTATGCAAGGAGTATTATTTATTACTAACCTACTTAATGGTGAAATCGACTCATCAGTTCTATTGAGTCGAATTAAATTTAATGTCCCAATTAGATCTTTACGTAACTTTTTACCCCTTAGCCTTGATCGTTGCTTCAGCAACTATTTAACTCATGAACCATTTCGTGTTATATGTTCTGACTATAACAAACTTTATTCTGTTGTCTCCTTAGAAGCCTCAATTCCAGTACTAAAAAGATCGATCCTGTTTGCTTTATCTAATCGTTTTTTTTTACACGGTTTTTTTTTACACGGTTTTGAAGTTACAAGGTTGAAAAAAAAAAATTTGCATCATTTTGTTTTGTTTGTTTTTACCACACTTGGCACATAAAAAATTGTATGTGCTACTTAACATGCCAAAGAAAAGTTAAGGGTGACAACATTAAATTCCTGCTGGAAAGCACTTTGGCCAGAAGCCGTTAAGAGTGGTACCTCAGTGCCCCAAGCATCGATGGAGACTTCTGTAATTATAGCCTTGGCACACAAAATCAGAGGAGAAGGATTTGAGGACCTACAAATTAAAGATATCGACGAATTAATGATAGAAAAACCTCTAGATGATGATTGTCTAATTGAATTAATAACAGATGACGGCAAAACTGAGAACCATAATAGCGATAACGACGAGGAGACTGAAATATGTGAAGTAACTGCTAGCTTAATTGATGAAGGTCTAACATTGGGTAAAAATATGGTGAATCATTTCTTAAAAAATGATCCTAATATGGAACGTGCCCTGAAATTCGAACGAGACATTAATAATTGTATTGCTGAGTATGAAGAGTAGTATAAAGAACTTAAAAAACCAAAAGTTCAACTTTCCATTAAAGAATTTTTAATAAAAAAGTCGACGGCGCAAGACCTGTCGGAAAGTAGTCCGTCAGCTCAAAACTCTATTACCGGACGAAAGTCACCATTGGATAATTTGATGGATATCTCCAGTGATGATACTGATTTTAATCCAGTTCGTCGCAAACAATTGCGCTTGTTATCAAGTAGCGACGACTAATTATGTTATGTTAATAATTTTTTTTCTATTTCTATTCAAATTTTTCTGTTCTTAATTCTGGATTAACAGATTTCTTTGGTTGTTTACTTGTATGACTTTTTCCACCTGCATGAATTATGAATTTTAAGTTGTAAAGTTCTAAACATAAAAAAATAAATAAATAAAAAAAATAACTTCATAGTATTATGTTATTTTTCAAAAGGAGCGAGATGTAGTATACACATATATCGAGTGTACACTGTACACACTTCAAATATATTAAATAGCAACACTTTGCCCAAACATTAACATTAAGTTGGTTACCCAGCTCGCTTACATTAAGTGGGTCACCCAGCTCACTTTCAAGCGCTTTTAAAATGATCGCGTAAGGTTGCAACGCGCACAAACGATGCAGCGTCAGCACTCTCACGCTGTGACCTCATACAGAATAGATATGTGCATACTCACACTCTCTTTATATTATGTATTAGACTATGTATGGCTCGCGCGCTGACTTCTCTGCCGAAGCAGCGGTCTGCATTATACTATACATACCTAGAAGTAAGAACCTTCAATCATTCAATAAAGAAACCTACTTTGAAATAGACGTGTTTTAAATGTCTGGAAAACTAAAAACACCTCTACACTAAACATTACAAAATCCACATATTTCGCACATCCTTACAGCTAGAACTACCAAATTTGGTAAGGAGATAGCTACTATCAAACCCCAAAAAACTGTATCAAAAATTTTGGAGCCACGCCCACCCATTCCGCCCCCAGCCCCCCGCACTTTGAAATCAGAAATGGCTATATCTCCCACAGTTCTTTAGCTAGAGCCACCAAATTTGGTGCCAAGATAGGTGATGATGACCCCCAAAAAATCTGCATTAAAGTTTTAGAGCCACGCCCACCCATTTCGCCCCCCTTTCCACACCTTTGGGACATTCAAGTAATACGTAACGCAATTGTTGAAGATTTTAGACACCCCCTCCCCCCCTTGTAACGCACCGTAACGTTTTTCTGTACCCCCCCCCCCCTCTCTTAACGTTACGTAATACTCAAGTGGCCATTTTTACCCTAATTTTTATTAAAAAAAAAAGAAAAATGTTACGTAACGTCTTGTAAGAAAGAACCCCTCCCGCACATAGATCTGCATCAAAACGTTTGATGCCATGCCCACCCATACCGCCCCCAGCCCCCTTTTCCCCACCTTTTACAAACTTCGAGCTAGAGTCACCAAATTTGGTATGAAGATAGCAATTGACATTCGACAGAGATCTGCACTAAACATTTGGATGCCAAGCCCACCCGTACCACCCCCAGCCCCCCCGCATTTTGAACTCAGAAATGGCTATATCTCCCACAGTTCTTTAGCTAGAGCCACCAAATTTGGTGCCGAGATAGGTGATGATGATCAAAAGTTTTAATGCCACGCCCACCAGTACTGCCCTAGCCGCCCCCATCCACCCCAACGCTTCGTCAAAAACGGGAATACGTGTATCTTCCAGAGTTTTTAAGCTAGCTAGCTTAAGATAGCTGACATTGACACCCAAACTTCGCGCTAGAGTCACCAAATTTGGTATGAAGATAGCAATTGATATTCCACATAGATCTGCATCAAACATTTGGATCCCAAGCCCACCCGTACCACCCCCAGCCCCCCTTTCCCCACTTTTTACAAACTTTGAGCTAGAGTCACCAAATTTGGTATGAAGATAGCAATTGACATTCGACAAAGATCTGCATGAAAAATTTGGATGCCACGCCCATTAGGGTGTCCCAAAAATATGAAAGTTTTTTTTTTTAACGCATACGCTCTTGTTTTGTTTGAAAGGTTTCAAAGCATCTAAGAATAAAGTTTCGTCTATTTAGAAAAACGGCAACCCGTGCCGAGTTGCGCGGAAACATGTCGATACGTGTATACTACGGCGCGCGCGAACTGTCGCATTGATTGCGTGTTATTACTTGTTTGTTTTATTAGTATAGAATAATTGGCTTTTTATCATACATATAAGTATGCATAGAGTTATGATCGCAACTAAACTGACTGGTGAAGCATGTGTATATGCACGAACACAAAACCCAAGAAGGAATGAGAAACGGCTCTACACAGTTCCGTTATATTTTGTCTCTATTCCCTTTTGACATTTGCTCATTTGCTATGCATGTGTCAATATCAAATGTTACTCTTGCCTATACACATTTTAACAATTAGTTATCGCGTTGTTTTCGTGTAGTCAACATGTCAGTGGAGTTACGAAGTTCCAAAAAGGAGATATTTTTTAATAGGCGACATCAAATCACCGGTTCTAAACTTCCCTCTAACGGGCAAGTACTGGCAGTTTTGTTTTATAATATTCGTGAAGTGAATTTAAAAGTCAATAAAAGTGCAAATCTGACAATTCGAGAGTGTATTATTTATTGGGAAAAATCACGTATACCGACTAGATCAATACCTAACTGTGTTAAGAAACTAGTTAACTTACACCAAGTTTGGAGAGAATTGCAAAAAAATTCGAAAAAACAACACAAGAAACGGCGTCGACAGGAGTTTGTTTCAAACTTAAACATGACATCGCACATGCAGATGCTTTTCAACTGATTAAAAAAAATGAAGATAAGATCTTCTTGCAGCGCCAAAGAGAACCAGGTCGGCCCGGTCACTTAGCCGGAGTGGACAAAAAACTAACAGATAAAGAGGAAAATACGCACCTTAGAATCATCGAGGAGGAAAAGCGACGTGCTAAATATCGTACATCCTTAGCACCATCTACAACATCTTGCGAACCACGACAAGAAAACTCATCTTCTGATTCTGAAATAATAGAATTAGAAGAAAATAGGCCCAGCGCAAGAGGAGCCTCCGCTCAGCCCGATAAAACTTCTATGCGGAAAACTATCTTTACTCCGTACCTACCTATAGCTATTACATACGATAATAAAGAACATATTATTGCTGTTCCTAAATTGGACAGCGCGACAGGAAAGGAACAGGCAGACGCAGTTTGGGATGCTGTTACGAACTGGAATCTTGAAGACAAAGTGTAGATTCTCTGTTGTGATACTACTGCTTCTAATACAGGCCGTATAAATGGAGCATGTGTGCTTCTCGAACAAAAACTGGGTAGAGAATTGCTTATTTTTGCTTGCCGTCATCACGTTTACGAATTAGTACTGAAAGGCGTGTTTGAAGCGAAAATCAGTCAAGTAACTACAAGCTCAGACATCCCATTGTTCAAACAATTCCGAGAAAACTGGAAAAATATCGATCCCAATAAAATACAAAGCTGTACAGAAAAGCATTCTTGTTTCAATATTTCGGAATTTGGCAAACTGCTAGAATTCTACAGAACAGAAAAAACTTTTGTTAAACTACTATTTTATATTCTATAAAGAAAAACAATTTACTATGAAAATTATTAATAAAGACACTATTAAATAAAATATGGAAAATAAATTCATTTGATTTAAATATGAAAAAAATATATATATATACAATCTTGATCTAGACTTTCATGTCAGGTTTTATTGAAGATAAAATAAACATATTAAAAAAAGGTTATCATTCACCCAAACAAATTATGTGTCTCGTAGACGTCAAATCTGTGGACTCGACAGCCAACGTAATAAATAAAGTTGACGTGTCGTCCCCAGATTTGAAATACATGCTCATACTAGTATTGATTATCGTTATTCTTATGATATTGAACACAGTGTCCAAATTATATAAAATCCATAAGAGAACTATTAAAAAAAAAAAGTACATGAATCGAGCAAACGACTAAATAAGTTTATGCTTGCTGTTTCATGATTTTTTAAAATCACGCTTTTTAAAATACGCCTGTTTATGCTATTTTATAAAAATCATGATTTTTCTGAAGGGTGGAGCCACCTATGCAGCTTCATATGAAAATGGTGGCAGCACATCAGCACAAACAGCTGGTAACCGAAAGCCAAAACGTTAAACGATTTCAATCTTCAAAATGTTAAATGAAAATGCAAATTTTTTTTTAATTCAACGGCAAACGCGAACATCACAGATGGTTCGTTGTCTTTTAAAGTCAAGAATGGAGCTGCTGTTCGCAGCAATTTAATTAGTGCGGAACAGCTGATTTCACACAGTAGCGTTGCCAGACTGCTTACACAAAAAATCATGATTTTTCCAAAAAATCATAGTCAAAATACGTGTGTAGAAAAAATCACGATTTTGTGTTTATGCTAGTATTTTTTAAAAAAAGCATGATTTGAATTCATGCTTTTTTGCAAGCATAAACGTAGCATTAGACAAAGTAGACATAATATAAATTTTTCCCAAAAATTATTCATTATGTTAGAAGCAAAAATAGATACAATTTATAGTAAATACCCAGACTTTTGTATATAAGCCATAAAAATTTTATCACGATTTCGTGAATACACAACCATTTATAAAGTTGAAAACGAATTGTTGGAAAATTATAATACATTTACATACGTTACAGTAAAGGCCATTAATTAAGAGAACCCATTTTTAGTTTCAATTGAAATCTTAAAAGTCCGCTTGCCCAGATAAGCAACATGGTTGAGTCAAAATTATTGGCAATCTACATACCGTTTTTAGAACTATTAACCAGCATTCCACCTGCACACCCAAAATTAGGCAAGTCATATAAATGTGTCAATAAAAACACAACAATAAGAGTCGAAACGTTGTTGCACCATGTTACAGCATTAACAACTGAATATAACACACTTAGCGAATTAGCATCTTCGCTAAAGAGCAAGCTAACGAATGCGCACAACGCATATTGTTTAAAAATATTACGACAAATAGCTCTAAAGTTAGAGACGATAAGTGTTCGTCGTGATATTAAACTAACTATTCCCAAAAACCTTTATTTTCCAATTGAGTTTGATGAAAGTCAACTCCAGGATTTAAACGAGTCCAAGCCAACAATTGACTTTGATGAGTTAGAACAAGAGTGTTCTGATTCAGATAACACCGAAAAAGAAACACAAAAAATAAGCCATGACAGACACAGCCAATGCCGATAGGGCATATATGAGGGAGATATCCTCCTCAATCCCAGAATTTGACGGGAAAAAGTTAAATTTACAAAGATTCTTAGCTTCGTTAAGACTGATAAATTTAAAAAAAAAGGCACTTTTGAAGGTATAGCCGTAGAAGTAATCAAGTCCAAAATAATTGGCTCGACCTTTTACAAAATACAGAACGAAACAACTATAGATGCAATAATAAAGAAATTGCAAGAATCTACGGCGAAACATCCGACGTTGTAAAAGCAAAAATGGCCAACGTATACCAGAAGGGAAAAACTGCTACGGAATTTTCCAATGAAATTGATAATCAACGAAGATTGCTTGAATCTGAGTATATCGATGAGGGATTGCCAGCAGAGCTTGCTGATAAGTTCAGCACAAAAGAAGCAATTAAAGTAATGACTAAAAACTGTGACCATGGTAAAATCAAAACAATATTGGAAGCAGGAACATTCGCAACAATGAATGACGCTGTTGGTAAATACATAAACTGCAGTACTAAGATGACAGGAACTACCAATGCAATTTTATTTGCACAAAGAGGACACTCCAACCGAGGTAATTTCCGAGGAAATTAACGAGGTAGGAGCAACAACCAAGGATATAATTATAATAATTACAACAATTACAGTTATAACAACAACCGAGG